>CM043325.1:42282559-42625767 GCA_023736055.1 Quercus glauca
CGATCGCGTATCATTAGATCCATCAAATAACATACCTTCTTTCCGGAAATCGTGGTCAAAATCCAACCATCGCCTATGTCCCATGTAACAGAATTTGTGTCCATTTTTCAAATATCAAGAGTCGGTGTATACGGCACAAGAAGGACACGCCAAAGCACCTTTGGTACTCCAACCCGACAAATCTGCGTACGCAGGAAAATCATTTACAGTCCACATCAATGCTGCACGCAATTGGAATATTTCTTTTGAAGATGCATTGTATGCCTGTACTCCAACATCCCATAACTCTCTTAGTTCTTCTACTAACGGTTGCAAGTACACATCTATAGCAATCCCTGGCGAGGTAGGACCAGGAATAAGTAATGATAGAATCAAAGATGACCGTTTCATGCACAGCCAAGGTGGGAGATTGTAGGGGACCAACATAACAGGCCACGTACTGTGACTACTACTCATAATTCCGAAGGGATTGAACCCATCCGCAGCTAATCCAAGTCTGACATTACGAGGGTCAGACGAGAACTCAAAATGCTTACTGTCAAACATTTTCCATGCATCTGAGTCAGCAGGATGCCGCATAACCCCATCATCAGTACGACCATTAACATGCCATTTCATAGAACTAGCCAGATCGGGTGAAAGAAATAGCCGTTGCAATCTTGGCTTTAAAGGGAACCACCGTAGGATCTTTGCAGCTTTCTTCTTCCCCTTAGTGGATGAAGCATTTTTACTAGCAACAGATGCCTCATTTTTTTTCCACCTTGATTCGTTACAACAAAGACACGCCTCGAGATTAACATTTTCCTTCCAAAACAACATACAATCATTGGGACAAGCATGAATCTTCTCATAACCCAAACCCAAATCTCGGACAATCTTCTTAGCCTCATAATGGTCCTTTGGCAACTTAGCGTCTGAAGGAAGCATATCCATCAGGACTTGAAGCAACATAGTAAATGACTTGTTCGTCCAACCACACAGAGTCTTCAACTGCAACAACACGACAATGGCTGAGAAAATGCTAAATTTTGTACAACCTTCATATAAAGGTTTGTCTACATCATCTATCACCTTGTAAAACTTCTTGGCCTCATCATTCAGACCTTCTGCCGAATGTTGCGCAGTTGGACCTTCTTCCATTGGTTCGGGTGGCATTTCATGGGGGGGGGGGGGGGGCACAAATCGTGCAACATCCCATGAAAATCACCGTATAGATTTTGGGTTTCTTGCACATGAGAGCTCTCACATTCTGTAGGCGTTGTAGCAGCCGCCGATTCCCCATGAAATATCCAAATTTTGTAATTATTAAGCATCCCCGAAGTCCAACAATGATCACGTGCCACATTTAGCGGTTGTAACATCAAATTCACACATTTTGCACATGGACATAAGATCTTCCCATCGCGCGCGGATAGAGACGCAAATTCCATGAATTTTGCTACACCTTCAAAATATTCCCTTGAACCCCTCTTCTTGTCCATCCAACTTTTATCCATTGCGATACAATATTTATGGAATTTTACCTACACCAAGATTTGTTACTACGAAGGTAATATTTATGTCCATAATTACATTCATCAGTGATTTGTTAAGAACAAACATACCCAAGTATGCTTAAACTTTCTTAGAACATATAACACTTATCCTAGACTAAGTCAGTGTGATAAGTTCTCAAAGTAATTAAGCATAATTGTTTTAAAAGTATATTAACAAATACTAAATTCATGTAATTGTAATAATTATTAAATACGTAACAATTATTAAGTCCGTAATACCATGATGCTTAATTACTTGGGTCATTGATCAAGAATGAGTTAAGAAGAGATTGATTAACAATTTAAACTATAGTGTGGATGCAAGAGTGTGATGTTGGTTTCATACCAAACATGTGTTTCAAAAGGACCTATATGAACATAATCCATCAACAATGCCTAAATGAAGGACTCATTTTCTTTGCTTTCTGTTTTACACAGTGTCATAAGACCAAAAAATAATGCAATGACACCCAAACAGGAGAATAAGTTGGCAAGTTTTTCTTAGGAAAGTAGTTCATACCAGATGGTTGTTCTCGTCTAACTCAGAGGATAAAGTTATTCTCCAACCTGCAATCCACAAAATTTCCATCACACATATTACTGTTAGTAAGGGTTCATTCAATGTAAGTAATATACATGCAATTAATATTGCAATGCAAACCACTACCATCATCTCTTCATATCTATTTTACTATTTAAATGAAATTCAACTTCAAAAATGTTGCTTCTGGATTCATACCTCTAGTCCACCACAGCTGGTCGCAATTATCTGTGCAGTTTCAGAAGCTCATTTGAAGCCAAAAGAGTATATAGCAGAGATGTTAGGTTCTTTGGATAGCCTATCATCCACATTACAAGACAAGATGAATACGTAGAAAGGTTAAGGCAAATGTCATATTTCATCAAGGCTTTCATAGCCAAAGTGAAGCATGTAAGGCACAACATTAGCATAAGGGAAGTATAAATAAGAGAGAAACATCCAAAAAAGAAATATCTAATCAGCTCCTTAATGAAATAAGTTCATGAAGAGCATGGTAGCCTAGTTCATCAAATGTGGCCCAAGTGCATGAAGATGCCACCTCTCATAACTAGATTTTCAAATTTATGTTCTATTGCAATCATATGAGAGACACAGATTTTAAAATACGTACAGATCTTTAGAAATCAAATGTGAGCAAGAGAGGGCAGCTGATTATGATTGTGCAATTAACTATATATTAACTAAAGGCAATGGCATCACATGTCATGACATTACTTGTTTTTTTCTTAATACACGAACACACCAACTTCAACCAAATCAATAGTTTAATTATATGATGTCTATATATATAATCATGGGCTTGAGAATAAAAAGTTAATAGTATTAGGCTAAATGAGGGAAGTTAAAAACCACATTAAAACAGTTACAATGTCAACTCACAGACCAAAAATTACTCACAGAATCATTCTCAACCAACACAATTGCAATAATTTCAAGGCACCAAAAATAAAAAAATAAAAAATAAATAAAAAATAAATAAAAAAACACTAAGGAGGAAGAGTAGTAGCCTTTGTAAGACCACCCTTAAATTGTTAGTGGAATCAGAATTTGTTAAGCACTTCTTTAAATTTCTGAATTTACTCTAATGTCTTAAATTGTCTTATAAAGTTACTACATATATTGAAGATAACTTTTCTCCTTAGGAAAAAAAAAAAATATATATATATATATATATATATATATATATATATATATATATATTTTGAAGAGAAAAGTTACTTTTTAAACGTTTTAACACCTTCTTTGACAGTTAAGCCACGATACAAGGAAAAAAAAATATATGCTTAAGATTTTAGATTTACGAGTTTGAGTTTTATATATGGTAATTTTAATAAATTTAGATTTAGAGTAGGTGCTTTCAACCCAAACATGTCTTTTCCCATTATTTATAAGTGCACCAAAAAAAATAGATCAAAGTGGACCGAAATGAACTGAAGTGATCCGAATGGACCGAATTGGACCAAATAGACTGAATCGGAACTAGGTGGACCAAATAGGACTGAACTGGACAAACTAGACCAAATGGACTGAATAAGACCAAATTGAACGGTGGTGGATCAAAGTGAACAGATTGGACCAAATAGGACCATTGTGGACCGAATAGGACCAAATAGAATCAAAGTAGACAAAATGGAGTGAATAGGACTAATGTGGCCGAATAGAGCAACTGTAGACTGAATGGACTGAATTGGACCAAATAAGTATATTAAAAATAAATATATAGTTTAATTATATTAAAATAATTATACATTCTCAGAGCATTAGCATTGGAAAATGCTAATGCTATTCTATTTTACAATTCTAAAAACCCACAATTCTATTTTACAATGCTAATTATACCCAAGGTACTTGAACCCTCCAATCCCTAACTACCAACAGACTTCTTAGGACTCTTATCTTCAACTAGTTTTCTGGATCCCGCAACACCACCCTAGGACACCACAAAATTAAAAAAATTTTGATGTTATTGAAGTATCCTCAATGAAAGAAGAATTTTGTCAACTGAGAGCATAACATCATCCAAAAATCCTATCATATTATCAATCTCTAAATAAGGAATGGGCAATTATAAGAAAATATGAACATGACAACAAGACAAAGTGAAGTTAGAGAAGCGTAATTCCCATTAAAGAGAACAAAGGCTCACCGCAAACATTAACCAAGTGAGCCATCACACTAATAAGAATGCATACAAAGTCACAAATGGAAAATCGTAAAACAGTACAGAAATAAAGGAAGGAATTTGGGTATTTAACATGAAACTAGTCCACCATATAAAAGAGTGTAAACATTAAGCCCTTGTATCAAAAATTCCTTAAGAAATAGTGTAATGACAACTGCTACACTTATCACCATACCCGCTCCAGTTCCCCACAGCAGCCCCTCCTCCAAGTCCAAGTCCTTCCCAAATTAACTGCAAGCACCAGTTCATCAAAATTTTACTAAAAAGAAAAAACCGAAACACTATTATATCACTTCTTATAGCCTATTACTGTAATGCAGAATGAACAGATTTAACATAAAATTGAGAAATACGTGGTTAGGAATAAGTAAGGCAGAAGTATAAGGAAATACATCTAGTCATAAAATTTTGGTGCCTAATATTTGCAAAATTGGGTGGTTAAATTAACACATGAACTTTGATAATAAAATAAGAGCCAAAACAAAGCAGGGAAATTATTGTTTATCAGTAGCTGATGCTTCACTAGTGAAGCATCAGCTACTCAATTAGAGCAAAAAATTAGTGGTTTTTCTGTACTAATGCAGACATTCACAAACCTTTGGTGCTTTCAATTTTCTTTCTCTCTTAATCTGTTTTGATATGTTAGATTTCTAATGCCCAGAGCATCACACAGTCATAATTTTTTTAGTTTCCTAGTGATTTTTGCCTTTTCCTCTGCCTCCAACAGCCACTTACATCCTTTCTTTCGTTAATGCAAATCAAAATCAACAACATACTTCTAGAGAACAACAACAAGAGGTAACGTACTTCTTGGATATCAATAACATAAACAAACAACAGCCCTTTTTTTTTTAATTTTTTTTTTTTCCCCTAGGCCAGATGGCTTAAGAAGGACCTCCACACCTGAGTTTAATATAATCTTGTAGAGTAAATGTACTATAGAACTCAAAAAAGATGCATTCAAGGTAGAAAAATTAAAAACTTAACCTTGTAGTCAAAATTGAAAACTAAGAAACAACTTGTAAAACAAATCATAGCAGTACAAAACCCTTGTAATGACTTTCTAGCAGTACAAAATCCTTTAACATATTCATTAACATGTAAAACAAATCCTATATTTTATAACCGAGTTATTGTAATTAAATTGAACCATCCAACAGACATAACAAAATGGACAACCCTGTCAAGAAAATTTGACATTGTAAGAATCAATATGTAAGAATTTGACATTGTCTTCCACATCAGTTCAAAAGTTACCTCATTTAATATCTGAAAAATTTTCTTTGGAGTTGCAGGTACTTCCTCTCCCGCTACATCCCCATCCTGACCTTGTAATTGCCTTATCAACTGCAAGCCACAAACAACTTTCTGAATAGTCTTTCAAAATTAAGGTCCATTTCTTTGAATTGGCCCACTTATCACATGGAACGATTCTACCTTATAGTAATCTGAAAGACAAAGAAATGGTCATTTACAATCTCCCCTAATCTTTTCCCAACCAATTATCATCCATCTCCCACGTGGGAGTACTCTTGGTCCCACACCACCCCTCCCCTTTCTCTTTTTTATTTTATTTTATTTTATACTATATATCTGATACTTTTGCAACATGGTATACTACTCCATCATATTGCACCATTTTTATTTCACTAGCTAATTAAATCCACCCTCCCCCAACTATCTAATTATCAAAAAAACAAACCACAAAGACTATGCCTTCCTAATGCCTCCCCCAACTATCTGATACTTCCTAATGCCTAAAGACTATCTAATTATTGGTAAAATTAAATTTTTTTTTTTTCATGTTAAGCAACAATAAAAACCACTTGGACCTAATTTTTTTCCTATTTGTTGTTGCTTGATATTACGGGATTTTGATGGGATTGTCAATGTATAGTTGCAAATAACAAAGGGGGGGCACATACTCAAAGAGTCAAACCAAAACTTGCTTTGGGGGAGGTAGAGCTGCCATATGAGGCATTTTCAGAGGGTTGGGGACTCTACTAAGAGCGCATATATGGGTGAATGCTGAATTCTTTATATTAAACGTAATACAAACTCATTCACTAGGCTATATATCAGATACCATTTGTTTGTTTCCATAAGTGGGCCTGTAGAAGCAGCTAGCATCATTGAATACAAAACAGAATTCTTAGTAACCATGATGTAAAAATATAGCTAAGAAAGGCACCAGTGATTCTGTGCCAGCACAAATTCACAGCCACTCAATGTATGGATCGGTTGCTCACAATTTTATACATCAGGCCTAAAGAATTCTCACTAAAAGGAATTGCTCTCGGCAAACAATGCACATACAAAATGTGCGAGAAAATTTTAACCCAAAAAAAAAAAAAAAATCTAACTATTTGAAACTGATTATCATTAAAATTTAATGAGAATTCATATACAGGAAATCATTGTGGACTACACTTGATCTTATAGAACAAGTCATTATAAACTTTAATGGAGCTTTTGCATTACTTGATTCTAGCTCTGCTGCACGTCTAACAATTCTAGAAGAAAATTTTTTACTGCTTGTTAATAAATTTATCTGCATAGCCAATATGGTATGTAGTAAACAAATTGTAAAATTAATTATTTACAATTAATGTATATTTGCTCACTTTTTTAGATATCCATGGCTGAAGAACTGTCACTTGCTCAACAAAAAAAAAAAAAAAAAACCGCAAATTATAAAAAAAATACAAAAAGAAATTGAATTCTAAAACAATGAGATTTTAGCAAAAATTACTCAGACAGGAAACATGTTAATATCTAAAACACATACCACATGTGCTACTAATCAACCAGGAAAAATTAAAAAAAGAATCAAACAATTTAATTAGAACACCATATCAGAAGATGATAAGAAAACTTTACATATGAGACACAGAATCTTAACATATAAAACTATAAAACTATAATGTGGACAAAAAATGGAAGTAATTCCTATTCCTAGACTAATAATTTCTTCCAACAGTAGCCGTAGTGCTCTTGACAATCAATTAATTCAAGCTACTTGCCCTGGTTAGACCTTCCAACGTTTGTTGCATTGGCAACAAGTGACATAGGTTGTCATGGGTTCAAATTTTACGAACCATAATCTAAAATTTGTGGACCACAATTCCTACTAAATATAATAAGACTTAAAATTAAGCTACTAATGGACCCAAATGGTTACTGTGAACACTTTCTTAATTTCTTACCAAGAAATATGCATCATAGATAAATGACTATCACGAAATCAAAAATCCAGAAATTACAATCTACATTACAAATTCAAAGAGCAATCAACAAATCATCCAAGATCCAAAAATACCTCATATGCATTGGCAATTTTCACAAACAGAATCTTCGATTTGGGATCGGGGTCCTTATCCGGGTGACTAAATTTAAACCACAAAAATATAGATAAATAAATAAATTTTTTTAACAAAACTTAAAATGTGCAGAATTAAATTAATGGAAACTCACTGTTTGAGTGAGAGCTTATAGTAAGCTTTCTTGATTTCCGAAGCACTAGCACTCTGCGTAACCCTACATCCAAGCGAAGATTAGGTTAGTAAGGAAGTAAAATCGAGAAAATGCAAAGATTATGTTGGAAACAGAGCTGACTCACCGAGGAGATCATAGCAATCGTCTTCGTCGCAGTAGATTGCAGTCGATGGACAAATGAGAAGAGAAAACAGAATCACGGCTGACACCACCGCGGACGGCTGATGGGGCTTGGGGAACAGATCGGCGATGGGGCGTGGCCTGCGTGGGTCGGCGGCGGCTGATTGAACGGGTGCTTGAGGATGATGGATGAACGGCACTAGGCTTCGAAGATGGGTGAGGAGGATGATGACTCAGGTCGGCGATGGTGAGTCAGCGTCGGTGGATGATGATGAATCGATGAGGACGACGGTGAGTCAGCTTCGGTGGATAATGACGAATCGGTGAGGATGAGAAGGATGAGAGAGGTGCTATTGGAGAGGGGTGAGATCGAGCTTAATTTCAGAGATGGAGGCTGATCTGCTAGGTATGAAAATTTTTAGCCTAATATTTATACTTGGCCTAAAGCCGCGTTTTAAACCAGCGGCTATAGGCAAAATCTAGGGCTGCATGTTTAAAACGCGGCCCCATCCATAACTAAAGCCGCGGGTTTAAAACGCGGCTTCAGGCCAAATTTAAAGCCGCGTGTTTAAAACGCAGCTTCAGACCATAGTTAAGGAAAAAAAAAAAAAAATTCCTGCCAAAAAAATTTTAAATTCAGAGGTCCTATAGCCGCGTGTATTAAACGCGGCCATAGATTTGCCCAAAAAAACGCAGCTGAAGGTCAAAAAAACGCGGCCGTACACGTGCTTTATGGCCCCGTTTTTAAAACGCGGCCTCGTGTTTATATTTAAGCCGCGTTTTGAGAAAACGCGGCTTCAGACGCGTCTTGGGCCGCGTTTTTTCAAACGCGGCCCAAAAAAACGCGGCCCAAAACCCCCGTTTTTTGTAGTGAATCTTTTCTATAAAAATTATTCATATCTGGTTTCAAATTGAAAGGCATTATAACTTCATTCATTTTATATCATACATTTCAAAGGAAGATAAGTTATACTCGTATAAAATTGCACGCGTACAAATTTTCTTATATTTTGAAAAATAATAATTAAGAAAGTTAAATCCCAGATACTTTCCCACATTGATGCTTTATCATTGTGTTATCATGCATTGATACATGCCAGGACTAGTTAATTAGTCAAAATGTTAACATGCATAATGCATTGTTCTCCCGCCAAATATAGGTGATTCACCCACAATAATTAAACCTTAAGCCAATCAAGCAAAACCACTACTAGAGCACCACCAAAGTGGAGCTTAATTATTGATGTTGTGGAAGTCTGAAGAAAGCAAACATAACTTTCTTTAATGGAAAAAAAAACTGAACTGTACTTAGTTTTAATAGTAAACCTTGAATTTATAAGAGGTCCCTTGAATATACAAGGTAATAGATCTAGAATCTATAAGAATAAAGACAATAGCCAAAGTTTGAATTTTTATTAATAATAATCTAAATTACCTTTGGAGGTTACAATGCAATTATATCCCACTCAGCACAGCTCCTCTAGCTCTTCTTCTAGCTACCAGCTCAGTTCAACCAGACTAATTAGCAATTTAGCATTAGTTTAGTTCCATTTAAGATTAGTTGCAGATTGGTTGGGTTGTTGGATTTAGTTAAAAAGTTAATTAAAGGGATTTTTCCGATGTCCTACATTAACCTCTCTATATATATGAGGTTCTATACTCAAGCGAATGTAATGTGAAATGAGTGCAATTCAAGAAGAATGATTTTTCTCTCAACTTGATTCTTTCCTAGTCTTGTAGTTCATTTTGTGCAGAACCACTCTCTCTTTTTCATTGCTGCAAGATTGTCCCAAGGGCATCAATCTTCATTATCTACTGCTTACACTTGCTCAAATGCATCAATGACTCTCTCACAATAGTCACCAATTGTACTGCTTTCGAATACTATGGGCCCATTTGGTATGTGTGTTTAAACAACGGTTTTCAATTTTTTTGGAAATATGTGTAATATTATTTAAAAACTGAAAACATATGTTTAAACTCGCGTACCAAACGGGACCTATATATCTAAAAGGTGAAATCCCTTCAACCTTTACCAGCGATGATCTAGTCCTTACCTTTAAGTGAAAATCATACGAGTAGAATGAGATTGAACTACTTGAAAAACACCTAATGGTAACAGCGGTAATAAATAGTAGGTTATAGGGCCATTTATGCATATTTCAGAGATTGAACTGAGAAAAGGCAACGAGTCAACGACCAAAGAGGTGTTGGTACGTAGTATCAAGATCATCACAGTCAGAAGCCAGTCACAAAACAAGCAGATCAAGTGGCGATTGAAGTTAAGCAAGAGGAGGAATCAGATATTGCAGAAGTTCCTAGCTGCAGAATGCACAAAATGAAGGGATAGCAAATAGAAGAGAAACGACAGTAGTTTAGCTTTGTATTTGGCAGAAACGACATGTAGCTTAGTGTAATTGTAAATACAGTTTTAATATACACGTGCCACAGGTGTTAGAATCTGTTATTTATGTTTCTGGTTAGTTAAGTTAGATGCTCTGTTTTGGGGCTATGTATCAGATTGTATATAAACCTTTTCTTCGATGATTAATGAGATTGAGAAATCATTTTCACCAAATTCATCGTTGATAGGTAAGCGCAGCTTGCGATGATATAAATTAATGTTGGGTGATCAATGATGCCTTCACTATCAGGCCACTCACCATTCCCACTCACTCATGCTTACTACGAACATGGTACATATTTGACTAATTTTAGACCACACTTTTTACCGAATCTAATTACCTCTATATACTACTTTCCTATTCATGTGTTTTAAAAAATATTACTGTTTCCTCAAAAAAAAATAAAAAAAATGAAGTTGAAGTGTGGTCATAAATTTTTTTCTACATTTTTCGGTCATATGTCTCTTTCTCTCCCTTGTTAAGGAATATGCTACATGCTGATCATGTGCAATTTTTAATTAGAACCCTTTTTCCCAAAATTCAATTTAAATATATGCTTACATTGGAATACATTCAACATAAATAGTGTATGTTTTTTTAAGGATAATTAGATTTAATGTAAGCAAAATTTTTAATTTAATGACGAAACCTCAAATTGTATTTAAATTTTGTTCAATTGATTGATGTATAATATATAATAACAATGGTGTTTTTTTTTTTTTTTTTTTTTTTTTTTTTTTTTTTTTTTTTTTTTTGTAAACAATAACAATGGTGTTAGTGGTAGGTTTATGTGTAAAAATATATTACTCCAATTATAAATTACTAGTATAATAAGTTACAAATTAACGTCTGAAACTGTAACATTATTTTAAAGCTAATATTTGTTTCCAAATGCCCCTGAGGACACAGTTTATGGTGCATTTAATAAACACAACGACTAGCCGATCAAACAACAAGGCTAGAAAATTTTTTAAAAAATATTCTTTTTCCAATATTCTAAAAAAGACAGTTTGAATATTTGAAAATTACCTGAAAACATAAAGTTTTTTGTCAATATTTTTGTCCTCAAGAAAAATCAAAATTTACAACTAGAATTTGAAAAATACTAAAGAATTGTGCCCTCATGAAATTTTTGAAGATCTCTAACAAAGAATCGAAACCAAGGGCGGCTAAGGATTAGGAAAATCCTACTCCAAAGCAACAAATATATTTTATCTTTGTAATGGAATGCCGAAATTGACAGCCATTATTAATCATGAAGAATGGTATTGAAGATAGAATGGAAAATCACTAACCAAATGATTTTTCAAACTCTGCAGCAAATCATTGGAAACAATTCTCCGCAAAATATTACTCTCTTATTTAGCAAGAGATTTAGAGTGAGGAAATTATTTCACCTCCGAATAACAAGTTTAGTAGGATAGAATAGAGAAAAATTCTTCCAACCATATTAAATTTGGTTCTTAAGGACAACTAAGGAAGAAGATTTTCCTTAAGACAAAATGGTTAATTCACCGAAATTTGCTTATGTTGATGAAACAAATTATTGGATGCAAAGCCTAGTTAACTTATCTGATAGAGCAAAATAATTAAAGGGACAAACTTTAAAAAAATTGATGGTAACAAATGGTACAAGGCTATTTGTTACCTTATAATCAATTAACTACACAGTAACTACAAATCAAGTCAAAAAGGCTAAACATTTGCTAGAAGACATGACTACAAGAAAAAAAATTTGATGTACTATATATATGTGTTCTTCTTACAGGCAGATGACATCGATTGAAATACATCAAATCAATGATAGTGTGAACCTTGTTTCTTTGCTATCATTAGATGAAAAAGAATATCACAATCTCATTAAACAAATGACTTGATAAGTAGGGGCAGCCCAACAAATTTGGAGGTCTAAGGCAATATATTTAAATGGAACTTTTTTATTATCACTTAAATAATATTTAACTTGTATTTAATATCATAATTTTTTATAACAAAAATATATTCCTTTTATTTTGTAATATGCTTTTTTTTTTTTTTTGGTGGAAAAATGCTAAAGATATAACAAATTTTACTAAAAAAAACTTTCAAACGATGTAGAAATGAATGCGATTAGTGACACTTCAATAAGATAATAAACAAGTATTTGAATGAATGATATTAGCGATACTATAAATTTTATAACATGAGGCTTACAAAAATGTATCATTAATCACAAAAAATAATTCAAAAATGCATTTAATAGGTTATTGACGCCCACATCTAATATTAATTGTCACATTAATTTGTAAAATTTTCAAGTAAAATTAATAATATTTCTAGCATTTTCCTATTTGAATTATTTCTTTCAATTAATGACACATATATTTGTAAGGGAAAACTCTAGAGATACAAATTCTTTTACAAATTGATGATGTAAATAATGATTATAGATAAATAAAAAAGTAATGTTATCAATGGGTCCAAATGAGAACCAATAAGAAGTTGGCTACAACAACAGTTTATAAAAATGTTGTAAAATAGTCTATAAAACTATAGCATTACTCTATTTGTAAGGCCCATGTATTTAAAGTTATATTATCTCTAGCATTATTCAATACTTTGGGACTTCTTGAAAGTAAAGGAAAATTATAAAACTAATTTCTTTCCTATATCTCCAATTTTTTTTTTTTTTTTTTAAAAAAAAAATATATATATATATATATATATATATATCAATTTTTGCCCTAAAATTTGGGGCCTTCCTCTAATAGAGGGCCCTAAGCCACCACCTAAGTGGCCTAGGCCTAGGGCCAGTCCTGGGGATAAGATAAGTATGTAAGAAGCGTTGTGGACCTTTGCAAACAATAAAGGGACAACTATATAGTTATGTAATTATTTACCCATGCTACCCAATGTACAAACTTTTGTTTTAATCTATCATGAAAGCTTTTTCTTTTTTATACCAATCTATCATGAAAGCTAGGCACATATGTGTAGTCTTGAATCATTCTTACCTTCTAAATATTCAACTAAGACACCTAATGTACTACATGATTCTTTAGTGTTTGTGGTCTTGCATCTCATTTTAGCTATATAATTAAAGAGATTTCGTTCTTAGTTAAAGAAGCAAAGAATAAAAAATAAACTTTCTCACTTCTTCCATTGCTTCTTTTTCATCTACCTCTTTGTTTGTGTTATTGGTATCACGGCCTCCTACCAATTTAAACAATGAAAAAACTACTACTTTTGAGAGTTTTGTAAGGGTACGAAGTAGTCTATCTACTATCTTCTAGAATTTGTAAGATAAATTTGTCTATATAAATCTTTCATGTTTTACTAATTCTTATATATTATTATTATTATTATTATTTTGTTACCAAGTTTAATTTATACATTCTTGAATTGTGTGATGTTTCATTTCCAGCTATTGTAAACCTATATACGTATAATTGCTTTAGGTACCAACAACAATCTAAAATGGCATCATATTCTAATGATAAGCTAGAATATATTAGTTAAAGGGTTTGGCTTCCTTCCATTACTTTTTTAATTGGAGGTGTTCTTTTATTTTAAATACACAATAGCAAGTGGTAGTGTGTTTTAATTTCTATCCTTTATTTAGTTAGTGGGTGTGTGATAGTTTCTCATCAAAACAAAATGAGATTTCAGTTAAAAAAATATTGAAGGTTAGCCAAACCTTTAGTTTAATTTATGTATAAACTCTAACCTTTTTATGTAATTTCTCCACACAAAAAAAAATTTTAATTAATTAATTAAATTAAATGCACAAGTTGAGCTTTGGGCAGTGCAATATGGCCTGAATATTAGGCATAAGACAACTCATCTTAGAGATGGACTCTCACAATACTAAAACACACTACATCTACCCAATGCAACCCTCCACACTTATCTACATATACCGTAAAGCCAACAGATGTGTTCCTATCCTAATGCATCCAATGCCATCCATCCTGCAATATTAGTTTAGTTCAGTTTCAGTTTAGCTGCAGATCAGTTGGGTTGTTATAATTAGTTATTACGTTAGTTCAAAAGTTAGTTAACTGGATTTTTCACATGTGCACATTAACCTCTATATTAGGGTTCTACACTCTTTTTTTCATTATCAAAATAATTATATTAAGGTTCTGTACTCAAACGAATGTAATGTGAAATAAATGCAAAGCAAGTATGAATGTTCAAAATGGGTATGAAACACCCTTGAACGTTTAGACCTCAAATTACAAAATATCAATTCAAGCTTATTATCAAACAATTATTGTGCGGAACATGAACATAAGCCAAACATAGAATTGATAAACAATCTAAGTCAAATATAAACACATTCACAGCAGTAAATATAAGGCAAAGATAAAAAAAGGAAGGAAGATGCAAACACACGGACAACACACGATGTGTTATCGAAGCGGAAACCGAAGCCCTTGGTGTAAAACCTCTCCGCCACCCTCTAAGCGGTAAATAATCCACTAAAGAATGTAGTTGGGATACATGAACAGCAGAAGACCCTCCAAGCCTAATCTACCCAATGTACCTGAGCCCTCCAAGTTTCTTGCTCCAACGAGGTTGCGCCGAACCTATTTCTTCTTTAACTTACCGGATTCCGCTATCAACCATAGCATCAACCAATGGATATTGGTTCCTTTCTAACTGCTTTCCAAATCTCTGAATAAACCTTCTCACGGATATGTGTATGGTGAGAAAAGGATTTGGCTAAAGACCTCTCAAGGATTTAACAATGGAGAGGAAGAGAGTAGAGGGATTTGAAGAGTCTCTAAGGTAAAGATTGTGGATGAATCAATCTTGTTTTTCTCTAAGATTTTTCTTACAAAATTCTCTCTGGAAGCTCTTTACATTTGGTAGGTATAAAAGTCTATATATAGTGGGGTGAGAAAGGAATGCGAAGAGTCAATTTTTCCCAAACAGGGTGGTTTGGCAGCTTGGCATTGCGACTGGTCTGAGTCGCGAGTTCCAGCCGCGAGTTAACGGCCTGGCCAACTTGGGACTTTTGTCCAGTAGTGCGACAGCTGGCGTGACCCTTCACCTCCCCCGTGTGCTTCTTACGTGCCTGCAGTTGGCTGCTCCCAATCGCAAGTCACCCGCGAGTCCTAACCGCGAAACTCTGCATCTTTGCACAATCTTGAGCATTTCTTCACATCTTCTCACACACTACTTTTACAAGAATCCCACCTAAATACAGGGTTACTAAATGCTAAAATACAAATAAATTTGGCACGGAATAAAGCTAACAAGATGGTTGATTAAATTCAACCTTACAAAGTAGAATGATTTTTCTCTCAACTTGATTCTTTCCTATAGTGTGGTTCATTTTGTGCAGAACCGCTTTCTCTTTTTCATTTCATCGCTGCAAGATTGTCTCAAGTTTTTTTCTTTCATTATATCATAGCCTAGACCCATCTGACAAGGGCACCAAATTCTTCATTCTCTACTCCTAATGGAAAATTTATAGGTACTTTTGGTTTTAAAGTAAAATGATGTTTATTTCTCTCACATTTATTGTGGACTCTACCACGAATTTTATGAGTAGACCAAAACCCGTTATAAATGTTAGAGGAATGAGTACTATTCTCCATGCTCTGAGAATACCTAAGAATCACTTACTCAATGTTCCGAAAATACCTAAGAATCACTCACGGTTAACACTTCAAATGCATTAATCACTCCCTCACATCAGGCACCAATTCTACTGCTTTCAGAATATGTCTCTCAAAGGTGAAATGCCTTCAACTTTTCCCAGCAATGGGCTAAACCCTCATGTTAAGAGTAATCAAATGACCTTAATTTTAGTCATTTCCTTAAGGGTCCGTTTGGATGGAGGGGTGGAAAAGTGGGAGGATGGAAAATTAGTGGGAGGATAGAAAAGTGGGAGGATAGAAAATATTTAGTTTTCCCCCGTATGTGTTTGGTTGGAGGGATGGAAAAGTGGGAAGATGGAAAACTCTTTTGTTTAATTGAAAAGAAAAGTGAGAGGATAGAAAATGTAGTTTATATAAATTGACTATTATACCCTTGTTACATAATAGGTAAGAAATATATTTATTTATTCTTATTAAATAATATAAAATTTACCAACAATTATATTTTTAAATGAGAAATATTACGTTCACAATATTTTTCGCAATACTTTCACAATAAATTATATGTTGTAAGTTATTATTAATTTTAATTTAAACACATCACTTAAATATTTTTTTTTCTTTCATATTATTTAGTAACAATACATTACTTAAAAATTATTATAAAAATATTATGGTAACATTTCTCAATTTCTTATCATTTATTATGTTTTTCCCTTATCTTTTTTTTTTTTTTTTTTCCATCCGCACGTTCCTTTTCTTTTCTTTTTCTTTTTTTTTTTTTTCATCTTTTTTTCTCCTCCACACTTTCCCTTGTCTCTATCTTCACTTGTCTTTTCTTCTTTCTATCTTCACTTGTCTGGAGCTTTCCTCTTATCTTCACTTTTCATTTTTCTTTTCTTATCCTTTTCTTCTCTAGCATTTCGTCTGGACTCTGGAGCTCTATGTATCTTCAATGTTCACTTTTCTTTTTTCTTTTATTCTCTAGCACTACATCTACTCCAGAGCATTCAAGAAGCATCACTGCATGTCCTCTTCCCACCGAGGCTAGATGGGTCAGCTTTGCTTTGCTTTTTTTTCTTTTTTTTTTTTTTTTGTTCTAATTTGATTAGTTTTAAAATTTTGATTTGAGTTTGTATTTTAATTGAGAGCTCCATCAATTTTGTGCTTCACCGGCGAGCTCTCTGTTTTTTTTTTTTTTTTTTTTACTTGATCTCAGAGGGTAGTATGGTAAAAGGGCCGGGAGAGCATTTTCTCTTCAAGCTTTTCCTCCCGATTTGGGAGGAAAAAAATTGTGGGCCCGGGAGAGAAAATTTTCTCCCGGATTTTCCACTCTCCCTGTTTTCTTCCCATTCCCAAACGGAGGAAAACTCAGTTTTCCACTCAATTTTCTTTCTTACGTTTTCCATCCTTCCTAAAATCCACCCAACCAAACACAGTGTAAATGAAAATCATAAAGATAGTAGAATGGAATTGAAAAAGGCCTAATGGATTGCGGTAATAAATAATAGTTTATAGGACCATTTATATTTTATAATTCAGAATATTTTAGAGATAGAAGTGAGAAAAGGGGAGCGACATTCACCAGAAGGGAGGCAAATACCAAGGAGGTGTCGGTAGGCACAGCATGCGATGAAACAAATGTCGGGTGGCTACTTATTGTTCCCGCTCACTCTCACCTATATCCCACATTTTTCCCCACGTGTCTCACTCTCTTATTAAACAATATGCCACGTCCCAATGATCATGTACCATTTTTAATGAGAACTTCTTTTTTTTTTTTCAAAGTTAAATTTAAAAATATGATTGCATTGGGAAATACATTATGTACAACATAAATAGAGCATCTTTTATTTTTTTATAGTTGTAGCCTTGGGGGTGGGAGGATTTATATACTGGACATTTCTTTTTTTGTTTTTATATATTGGACATTTCTGTTAAAACATAAATATATATATATAACAATTTTTTTTTAGATAGTTACAATATGATATTAATCCCTCAGTTCAAACTTTTTTTTCTTAAACTCTCAAACATTTTGTGCAAATAAAATTACCAATTAAGTTACAAGAATCTTAACCAAAAAAAAAAAAAAAAAAACATAAATGAAGATAAGATGAGGAATCACTAACTGAGTGATTTTTTAAGCTCTAGTAGCAAATTAATGAAAACAATTCCTGCCATGATTAAAGCATTACTCTCTTATTTAGAAAGATATTTGAAATGGGGAAAATACTTCACACTCTGAATAACTAGTGATGTAAAACAGACAATCATGACATTCATGGACTATCACGCGTGCCTGAAATCAACGCGCAAGGTAAAAAAGTGCTAGTAGAAATCATGGGTCTCGGAGTCGGAATCACATGAAATTTGACAAGCTGAAGCGAAACGGCCTTCTGAGCTTGTCGCTTTGCCACGAGGTACTCCTGAAAATGGCAAATTCTTTCATTTAGGCCTCGAAAACTGCAATTTTGCCATTTATAGTCATTTTTGTTTCTTTAATAACTTTTTACTCAAAAGTCAAAATAAGGTTCCGCTTGTTTTGGGACGAACCTTAAGGTTAGTAGTTTATAATTCTGCATTTAACTCAATTTTTCCATTTTTGGTAAATTTCAGTATTTTGTCACATAATCGCATAATTAGTGCGTATTAGGATTTCAAACATTTTTTCTCAGTATTTATATGTTTGTAGCTGTCAGAGGCAAAGGGGCTTATTATCAATAAACACAAACATTTTGTCAAATTCTTTCTCTAGTGGATTCTAGTTTATCTCTTTGTGGATTCAAGAAAACCCCTCATGGGTTTCCGCGATATCAACTAGTTCAGTAGGATGGAGGATCAAAGAAAAATTATTCCAACCATATCAAATTTAGTTTTTAAAGGAAACAGGGGAAGAAGAATTTGTTGAAGACAAAGTAGTTAATTCACACGAATTAGATTATGTTGATGAAAAAAAATTGTTGGGCACAATGCCTAATTAACTTGTTTGATAGAGCAAAAGAACTAAATTAACAAACCTTTTAAAAATTTATGGTAAAATGCTATTCGGTACTCTGTTACTAATCGACTCTAGATCAAGTCAAAAAATCAATTTCTAGAAGACATGGCTACAAGAAAAAATCTTGACATGCCATATGAGTAATCCTTACTAACAAACGACATCGAATACTATAATTGCCATATTAGATGAAGAAGAATATCAAAACTTCATCAACTAGCTGATAGAATGATAAGATTAGCATACGAAAAGTGTCATGAACCTTTGCAAACAATATATAGACAACTATATACTTATGTAACTATTTATCTATGCCACCTATTGTACAAACTTTTGTTTTATTCCATCATGAAAGCTAGACACATATGTATATAGTTGTGATTCACTCTTAGCTTATTAATTTAAGACACCTGATGTACTCACATTAGCTGAATATAAGATATGTCATTCTTTGTAAAAAAAAAGTGCAACAAATAAAAAGCATAGCTATCTTATTCCTTCCATAGCTTCTCTTTCTTTCAGATGTCTCTTTGTGTTTGTGTTATTAGTATTAGCTAGAGCCTCCTACAGTCCTACCTACTGAGAGTTTTGTAAAAAAAAAAAAAAATGGTGTGAAGTAACCTATTTACTATTTTCACGAGTTTGTAAGGTAACTTTATGTCTATATAAATCTTTTATATATGTTTTACTGTAAGTCTTATATATTCTTGAATACTATTATTGTGTGCTATTTCATTTCCAATTGTTGTAAAACTCATTATGCATGTAATTTGCTTCAAATATATTCTTGAATACTATAATTGTGTGCTATTTCATTTCCAATTTTTGTAAAACTCATTATGCATGTAATTTGCTTCAAAGCCCATTTCTCCTATCAACCAGTTTAATTAAGCTGAAATTAGGCTAGTCTTTGGCATTGGGGACTTGGCTTTAAGTATCATATGAAGCATATTGATGATCTTAGGTACCAACGACAATCTAGAATGACGTCATATAATAATGATAAGATAAAATGTATTAATTATAATAATAGTGTAAACCCTAAGCTTTTTTTTTTTTAAATGTAATTTCTCAAATGTACAGATTAGCCAAACGAACCAATGCAAGGTGTATACAGTAGATGGCCTTCTTTTGAATATTCTGATTTTACCTGGGACTCAATGGATTGGTGGCACCATATAAAATGTTCCTAATGTTTTCAAAGCCTCCCATCCTATAATATGAGTTAAATCATATATATATAGATAGGTCCTATTATCAACAATATTGTCCACGTTTCAAACTTTGTTTTTTGTTTACAACCCATTATTGAAGCCAAAATCCTTTTTTGGTAAAAGGTTGACAAGGCGATTCATATTAGATATAGATTGGATAAAAGAGATAGGCAATTCATTTAAATAAGCAACGCAGCAGGGCTTCTTTACATCATCAAAAAAGTAAGTCTAGTCCCATGCTGAAATTGAACATTTGGACTTTGTGGTCACAACCCTAGGGCTAGGAGGCCCTGATTTGGACAACTCTTTGTATGGGGATATGAATGGGACCCACAAACTCAGTTTCTTTCATTTTCTTGGCCACCACGGCAGCGGGCAGGGTCCCATTAATTAGTACGGGCCAATGACAACGAGATGCCTATTAGAGCATCTTCAACAGCCTCTTTAAATTTTTGCCTATTTAAAAAGTGAACAATATATTTTATATTTTTCCTACTTACTTTTTTAAATATATTTTTCAACAGATTCTCTATTCCATTTTCTATCTCATTTAAATATTATTTCTTCATTCATTCTTTATTATTTTTTTATCATCATTTATTCTTCTTATATTCATTCCTAACAATTATATTTTTTAATAAAAAGTGTTATATTTACAACATTTTTTACAATACTTTCACAACATTTTTCCTTTCTTTCAATTCATTCTCATCCATTAGTTTTCATTTCTTTTTTTTCTTTTTTCTTGTTTTTATCCTCCACACACCTATCCAGCCTATCTCTATCTCCCCCACCCTTTCTTTTATTTTCTTTTTCTCCCTCACATTCAAGAATTCTCCGGACTCTCTCTTTCATTCTCTAGCTCTCTCTTTCTTTTCTTTTTTTTTTTTCTACTTGATTCTAGAACACTCTCTAGCATAATCTTTTGACTTCTATTTTCTTTCCTCTTTAACTCACTTCACTCACACACACACACAGCCGACATGGCTTTCGTCTATTTTTTTTTTTTTTTTTCTTGTTCTAATTCACTTTGTTGTTACAATGGAGCTTGATAGACATTCATGCTCTTGATCTTTTTCTTTTTTTTTTTTTAATTTTAGATTTTTTGTTCTAATTAAATTTGTATTTTTCCCTATTCTTGATCTGTTGTTTCTATTATGATTTTAAATTGTGTTTGTGTTTTGATTGTGTTACCATTTGAGAGAGAGACAGATGAACAAAGAAGAGAGGAGGAAAGAGAAAGAAATTTTTTTTTTATTCAGCCGGGTATATTTTTAAGATAAAATATTCTTTAGATATGCTACAGTGATTGCTACAGTGCTCTCCATACCTGAAGAGCTATTGTAGCAAATCTAAAAAAAAAAATAGGAGATGCCGAGTCTGTTGGAGGGATTTTTTAGGGTGAAAAGTGGCTTTTCTCTCCAAAATTTGGAGATGCCGACTCTGCTGGAGATGCTCTTACTTCTGCAAGCATAGAACAAAGATACTGCTACCTCCCCCACGTGCACCCGCCTTCCCATCTAGCACTTACCAGTGAGACAAGTAACAAAAATGGAGTGGATTCAATTCTACCTATACCAAAAATCGATTAGTATGTTGGTCTGATGATAAAGAGTTATTATTAAAAATGGACACTATAGATTAAAATTTTTTTTTTTAAGTAACAAAAATGGATGACATTGTCTTTTTAAAAACAAAATTAAATATTAAAGTCCAAAATGAAAATTTTGAGATATTGAGATTAAAATTAAAACAATCCCAAATTTCAAAGACTAAAAGTATATATTAGAATGGTAGTAATGTAGTTTTCATGAAATTTTAATATTAAAAAAAGTGTAGTTTTCATGAAATCTGGGTGAGGCACATAATGCAAGAGAACGCTACCATAGCATTAGACTTTTGGTATTCAAAAATAAAAGCAAGCAGAGCATTCAAAATAGAGAGGTAAGAGCATCTACATCAGTGGATGCAAAGTCTTGAAAAATAGAAAAAGCACTTTATTTTACATATTTTGACCAAAAAAACCCACATCAATGGGTGTAAAATTGTGCATAAATGTACAAGTGCTACAGTAACCATGCATATGTGCACGGTTATTGTATCTCTTGCATTTAATATTTTATTATTTTTTTCTCTCTCCTTCACTTCACTCTCTTTTTCTCTTTGGACCCTTTCACTCTCACCTCACTCTTGCCACAGCCGTGCCACCGCCAATCACCATAGCTCTTGACAAAAGAAGAAGATGCAACCACCAACCCAACAACACCCAACCACCACCACTCCATGGAAAACCAAAATCATACCAAACCCAACTCAAATCAACTCAAACCCACAGAAAAACCCATCACAAACCTGATATTGCTACTGCCAATATCGGTGCCGATGTTGCTGCTGCCACCAAATCTACCACCAACAGGTTGGGCTGGGCTGGGCTTTGCTTGTGAGAGCAAGCTCAGAGGAAGATGAGAGAGATGATGGATAAGAGAAAACTAAGAGCCACAGATCAGAGAGGTGCAATGTTGAAGGCGTCAATCAGAGTTGGATTGAATGGGTCTTTGGTTGATCAAGCGTTGATCAAGCGTCGATCAGAGCTAGGTATTTGGTTAAATATGAGGTGTCGATTTTGTTGCACACTGGATGGGTTGGATGAATATTTGGATTTCATTGATGGTAGCTGGGTTGAATGGGTATTTGGGTGGGTTGATGATGGTGGTTGAGTGGAATGATGATGGAGGCTGGGTGGGTTGATGATGGTGTCTGGGTGGGTTGTGTTGGGTCTGTGAGAGAGATGATAGTGTAACAAAAATGAATATTTTATTGAATAAATGTTTAGAATAGATAGACCGATGTTGATGTTTTGTAAAAGTAGGTGTGTAAAATAGAAAAAGTGTGTTTTTTTTTTTTTGTTGCAAAATAGACAGAAATTATACACTTACTGATGCGGTTGCTCTAATAATTGATGGCAAACAAGAAGGAAGAAAGACCATGTAATTGCATTAAAAAAAAAAAAAAGAAAAAAAAAAGAGGTTTTGACTTTTGAAAAGCTACATGTAAAAATTAAAAAATAAAATAAATAAAGTTAAAGGTTATTAAAAAAAAAAAAAAAACTAATCCAAACTCACGTACATATAAGCTGGTAAAGAAAGAAAGTAAATAACTATTTAATTAGAAATAAAAATTATAATAAGCTTAAGAAAATTAAACTACTCAATAATAATTGTAGACCTAACATTGAAAATATTTATATTTGAGAATTGCACAATTGCACTCCAAGTTGATGAGTATTTTTTATCTATAATAACTTTGGTATTCAAATGTACATTTAATGTGTCAATACAAAAATTAAATTTTAAATATTATAATGAATGCTTGGTGGATAGCTTATGTCAAGTAAAAATTGGAGTCTTTTGGCTAAAAATTGCAAAAAACGAAGTTTATTGTTGTTATAAGTACTGTTTAAAGTTATTTAGCAAAATGAGGAGAGAGACTGAATTTCGGCAACGATGTTGCCAAAATTACAAGAAAAAGTACAATGTGTCAAAGGAGAGAGAAAATTGAATTTCGGTAATGAGATTACTGAAATTCTTGTCCTGCTCGTACTGCCTGAAATGGAAACCAATTGTGGCAATGGCATTGCCGAAAATGGGAGAAAAAAAAAATTGTGGCAACTAAGTTGCTGAAAATGGGGGGGGGGGGGGGGGGGAAGATGCTACGTCCACAACATTTTTCACAACAAATTACAGGTAATTAGTTGTTATTAGTTCAAATTTGAACCTAACACTAAGATTACTTTTTTGCCCCAATAATAACAATTAGTAACAACTTGCCACTTAGGATTTGTTGTGAAAATGTTGTAGATGTATCATTTCTAAAAAAAATTATGGTGCCGAAATAGAAGGAAAAAAAAAAGTGGCAAATTGTTTTTTTTTTCCCCTGTATTTCAGCAATGCTATTGCCACAAAACAATTTGCCACTTTTTCTTTTCCTTCTCTTTCGGCACCACAATTTTTTTTTTAGAAATGATACGTTCACAACATTTTTACAACAAACTCTAAGTGGCAGGTTGTTACCGATTGTTATTATTGAGGCAAAAAAAGTAATTTTAGTGTTAAGTTCTAATTTGAATCAATAACATCTAACCAAATGTAATTTGTTGTGAAAAATATTGTGGACGTAGCATTTTTTTCCCCCTCCATTTTCAGCAACTTAGTTGCCACAATTCCTTTTTTTTTTTTTTTTTTCTCCCATTTTCGGCAATGCCATTGTCACAATTGGTTTCCATTTCGGGTAGGATAAGAATTTCGGTAATCTCATTACCAAAATTCAATTTTCTCTCTCCCCTGACACATTGTACTTTTTCTTGCAATTTCAGCAACACCGTTGCCGAAATTCAGTCTCTTTCCTCATTTTGCCAAATAACTTTGAACAATACCTATAACACCAATAAACTCCATTTTTTGCAATTTTTAGCCAAAAGACTCTAAAAATTGAGTACATGTGTCGAGGTCCAAAATATCACAAGTATTGTGTCAAGGCCCAAAACATTACAAAATTAAAGTTTAGAGCCCATTGAGGCCTCCAAAGAAGGGACAAGGCCCAAATCCGTCAATCAAGGCCCACTTAAGATACATAGGAGGGGGTCCAAACCCATGAATGGGCAAGTTTTGGGCCTTAGAAAATAAAGAAAAATGAAAAAGGAAGCTTAGCCCAAACCTTGTGAAGGAAATTTGCTGGGAGCCCAGAAAGGGACTGGATTAGGATGCCTTGGAACTCCCAGAAGCCTGGGATCCTTAAGATATGCAGAAATAGGTCAGTTGGGATTGGGATAGCTCAAGGGAGCATGCTCAGAGACACAAAGAACGAAGGTGGATATGTCCTATTAGCTGCCCATGGTTCAGAAAAAGGCTGATGGCTTAGGAATCAGCACTTCAAAAAATGAAGTCTGGTACCTCGGAGAATGTAGGAAGGTGGACCATGAAGGAAGGTGGTTGGGGATCTTTCAGCCTGACAGAGAGGAATCTGTCTATTTAGAGAAAATGGCAAAAGGTGAAGTAGCCAAAAATGTGGGTCTGAAAAGTAGCATCTAGAAACTTTGAAAATAGGTGATTGAAAGTCAGCCCTTAGGGTCTCCCAAGAGAGGAAGGTTAGCTGGGAACTTTTGGGAGGTAAATCTTAAAAAGGGAAAACAATTAGAAAATAAGAAAGGGACCAGCCACCAATATTGTTGACATAACATTAGTTCTAGTGCCTAAGGTAGCAAATGGAGGGAATCAGTGGTACACTAAAAACTCTAGGAAGGTACTATAAAAGGGGATGGAGCCAACAGCAAAAACCATTCAACAATAAGGAATCAGAGCACAAAGACCATTTGAAAAATTCCTTTAAACCTCAGAGAAATAGAAAAAGGGAAAAACATTATAAGAGATCCTAAGACAGGCACTAGATGATACACTTGGATTCAAGGAGATTCAAACCTCACAAGTCTTGGAAGCCTACAAAGAGCTATTTAAGTCTGTGATTTTTGAACTTATTTGAACCTTGTGACACATCCCAATGAGAAGAATGGTCCAATGTACAAAAACTTAATATACTAAAATATCATTCTATTTTTTGAGGATCCCTAACGTCCTTACTTGCTTTTTCTTTCTTTCTTTACTATTCCTCAGCCATTTACTTTACAATATGTGTATATTTGCATGTATGAATATGTATGTGTTGTAGGATCCATGTTTTGTGCATAACTTGGTTCGTAATCAGCCCAATATAATTGCGGTGAACCAAGCCCAGTCCATCAAACAACAAGGCTCAAGATCCTTGTTTCTACTTGGGCCTGGGTGCCGTCCAAAAAAAAGAACCCACCACATGTAGAATGAGTCAAACCAGGGGTGTAAGTAATATATAGAGTTTTTTAAACAGACTTATAAAACATTACATAACGAGAGTACCACTACAAATGGCCTAACCTTTATAGTAGTAGCCTGTGATTATAAGAACTAAAACTCTTAAAAAAAAAAGAAAAAAGAAAAAAAAAAAACCTATCAACCCTCCTTAAAAAAAAAAAAAAAAACTAGGGGTGTAAGTTAAACCTATCAACCCAACATCTTGAGTTGGTTTTCATGAGTTAAAATTTTATTTTGAGTCTTAAGTTCAGTTGATAGGTTTTTTCAACCCATTTAACCCAACTTAGCCCAACATATATATAAGTTTATTTCATTACTACTTTTTTTTTTTTTATGTTTTTTTTTATTTTTTATTTTTTACTTTGATATGTTTTGGTATTTTAAGAATTAGTTTTGATGAATTTGTAAATTTGCAATATAATTTAAATATATTGTGTGAATAGTAATAATTTATTTTAAAAATAATTAAATATTTAATGAAAATCAATTTTTTACAATCATGAACATGTAAGTATAATCCACTGACTAAACCTAGATTGGGTTGAAAATTCCTCATCCTGACAATTTTGCATTGGGTTAAAAAATCTTTCCAACCCAACCCATACACTATCCTAGACTAGACCCTTATTACTTATTCGCTTTTTCATCCTAGTTTTGATGGCTTAATAAGTCCAGGGAAAGAAATAAATAAGGGGTCACATGTAATGATTCCTTCTCAACTTCTTCTACCAACAATGATACTGTGTCTATGGAATATAACTTGTCTCACTTTCCCTCAAGAACAGACCTAGGTGGGGGCTCGGGCCCCCTGAGTCCAAATATATTTTTAGAGTTACATATTTTATTTTTGTAGTTGGACCCCCTTCTAAAACCTTAGGCCCCCCTTCTCTTCAATAAGCATAACTAGCCTCACCCAAATAGCAATTATCCAATCCAAAAGCTTAACAAAAACAATAAAAAATATTCACAATGGTGATTGTATTTTAGCAAAAAAAAAAAAAAAAAAAAACTATTTTACCATCAAAGAACCAAAAAATAATGTGTTATTGGAGAAGTTAAAACTAAATTTTTTGCAACTACAGTAAACTGGTATAAATACTAGTTGATTGTAGCAAATTGTTAAAAATAAAATACAATATTTTATTAAGATTTTATCTCTTCCTTCAATTAAAAAACTTAAATTCTCTCGCTTCCTTTATTATTGAGTTGTTTATATTATTTCAAATTAAGTGATAAAAAAACAGAACATTTGATATTGGTTGTATTGTAAAGTGAGGTAGTAAAATAGATAAAGATGCTAAAAGCTAAAATTTTTAGCACCACTACTATGAATGCTTTAACTTAAAAAAAAAAAAAAAAATCCTAGCCAGCCTAGTATTAAAAAAAACATTATTTTGTTTTTATTTTTGTATTTGTTGGTAAATGATTACATCTTAACGTACTTAAAAACAACATTTTTGAGTATTTATTTTAAATACTATATAAATGTTTATTTGGAGTTTTTTTTTTTTTAATATTTCAGCCCTCTAGTTTAAAATCCTAGGCCTGTACCTGCTTTCCCTTAAAAGTTATTATGATTTTTTTGTGAAATTTGTAGTATGCTTTGATTTATTTTTTTAAAACTTGGATTTTTAAAATTTATTTATTAAGGGCACATCTTGTTTTTGTTCAAAGTATTTACTAAATTAAATGAAATTAACTACTAGTTCTTTTTTCAATGTAATAAACCCATAAACCAATAAATTTAAATTGTACCATATGTGTCTGAACACATAAAATTCGTCGTTAAGTAACGGGCGAGTGAGTGAGTGAGTTGGTTGGGGGAGCCAAACCCAAAACAACAGATAGAAGACCGGGTCAGGGTGGGTTTGGTTTTGGGGCAAAAATGCGTTGGATGGCGAATCCACGGTTTTCTCGGGCCAAGTGGGTTTGACCAAAGACGCCGAAAACCAACGCCTGCTTTGGAAAACGAAAGCTCAGCCACAGCCACCCACTTAGCATTTGCATTTGCAGCTCACAACAGTTAACACAAAATAACTCCTCTTTCTTTCTACTTCTTTTCTTTTTGTAACGCCTGCGTTGTCACTACCACCACACCTTCTTCACTAGCTACAAAGTGACAGCAAACTCAAACCAAAATCACTGTCACAAAAACTTTGGAAAATAATTATTAAGTATTTTTCAAATTCTTTTATGCCATCGAATTAAAAAAAAAAAAACAAAAAAACAAAAACAAAAGAAGAAGAAAACAAACTAGCTAGCCTATGTTTTTATATTTTATAATAATAATACTCTCATCCCCAAAAATATAAATGAAAATCAAACCCCACACTTTACCAACCTTGTCTATATTTGTTTCCGTTACTTTTTCTTAGTGGTCCTCTCTCTCTCTCTCTCTCTCTCTCTGTCTGAGATCATATCTTTGGTTTTGTTTATCATTTTGAGTGGTGGGGTGATTTTTAATTTTGATGGCAAAGAATGAGGGATTTGTGGGGGACCATCTGAGACTGAGAGAAGCACCTGCTGCTGCTACTTTCTCGCAGCTATTGTTGGCAGAGGATGATGATGATGATGATGAGAACAATAATGGTGTTGCTGTTGCTGTTGCTGTGGGTCTTGATGTGGACCAGACCACCAGCTTCAACTACTCTTCTTCTGTGTTTTCTTCTGAAAAGCCACCCAAAATGCTCTGCTTTGGGAACTATCATCAGAAGCACCTCCAAGGAGATCAGCTGGTATTTCCACCCATAACTGAGAATAATATCACTAACACAAATACTACCACTCCACAGAAATCAGGGGTTACATGCAGCGATTCCTCATCAGCTTCTTCTGGCAACAACAACAACAACAATAATAGCTGTGCCACTTTGAGTGTGAACACTTTGTCAAAACCTGATGTAAGTGAGTCTACCTGGTGTTATAAAAAGTTTATGTTTTTGAGTTTATTTATTTTTATATGGGTTTTATTTTATTGTTTGATTTTTTTTTAAGAAAAAGCGAAATGGGTTGGGTCAGGAATCGGCGCAGTGTGGTAGCACCATCACCACGGCTGTGGTGGCAACTCAGAGAACCTCTAAAAGAACGAAAACGGCGAATCCTACCCCAGCTGGCCATGCAAAGGTTAGATTTAGATGTACCAATAATATCAGATTTCATCTTTCTTTCTCACACACACAATTACAATGCATGTCTCTAATCGAATAAGTATCGATACGGATACGAGGCAAGTATAGATATTGTATATATTCTTGGTTATATGCCACTTTTTTTTTTTTTGAAAATTTAAAATCCATATTAAATGGACACTTTAATTAATTAATATAAATATGTAGTAGTATTTTTTAAGAATATGTTGTTAGTTTTTGGTTGAAAAGATCATGTTAAAAGGTATAAAGTATGTCTTGACCATAAAACTAATTAATAATCTTTTAGTCTAGTAAGTATTGAGCAAGAGAGAAGAAGATAAAATTTTAAAATGATAAGTTATGGATTGTCCCAAAAATTTAGATAAATCTAATCATTTACCTATAATTCTAACATAAAAAAAAAAAAAAAAAAAAAAAAAAAAAAAATCCTAATTGTCAGTATCAAATGCGTGTTAGATATGAATATGGATGTTACTAATTTCTAATTATTTTTTGGGCTGATAGGATTGTGGGTTGTAAAGATGTCATATTTAATTGAGCAACAAAAAAAAAAGGATGTTATATTTAACTATTTAAGGCTCTTTGTTCAATTGTTCTCATATGTATTTCACATTGTGATTTTTTGTTTTGCTTATTCTTCTTTGAAATGGCAGAGGAAAGAGAAGTTAGGAGAAAGGATCACAACATTGCAGCAGCTTGTTTCTCCCTTTGGCAAGGTAAAAAAAAACCAATAGCCATATTTTTTTTCAACAAGTAATTAACCATTATTTTGGCTAGTATAATAAGAATATGGACATTAACAAAAACATTTTATGAATAAAGGTCCATTACTAGAGTTCAAAACTTATGCAAGTGTTTACCAAAAAAAAAAACTTACGCAAGTGAAAGTGAAAGTATATAATAGTATATATTTGAGTGGCATGCAGTGATGTTTGGAAATTGAAACTTATGAAAATGAAATACTTGCAGACAGATACAGCCTCAGTGCTTCATGAAGCGATGGGATATATCAGATTTCTGCAAGACCAGGTTCAAGTCCTGTGCTCTCCTTACCTTCAACGCTTGCCCTCTTCTTCACAACACCACCTACCAAAACTTGTACGTACCAAATAAGAGAACATATCTTTGTCAGATTCTTTTTCTTTCTCTTTCGTATGGCAATTTTGAATGCATTTTTTTTTTTTTTTTAAATATTTAGATCCTCATAGTTTCTTTTGTCCTATCAATTTTTTTCCCCTAAGCATCATCAACGTGGGACCTATAATAAGATGTGTGGGTCTTAACTTAAACGGTCCGGATTCAACTGGACCTGTCTTTCTCAGAACTTGATCGAGATCGGGTGTGGGTTCCACATAAATGTGACTAATCACTGACCTTGTAGAAATTTTTGACCCTCGGGTGAAAAAGGACTTCAAAAGTTGCAGTGTAATTTTTTTTTCCCCACAAAATTTTGGGGTGTTGCAAATGAGAGATTTTAGATTTTAGAATGGGTTCTAGACACTGGATAGAATCGATAATATCTTTTTTTTTTTTTTTTTTTATATGAACTAGAATCAATAATATCTTGACCACACTCAACTTCACAATTTGTGAATGTGAATTTGTACGACTGTGAGTACCCACCAAGTGAGGGGAGGGGATTTGTGCAACTGTGAGTATCAAAGAAAAGTGATGAATTCGTATAATTAGTGGTGGACATTGGATGGAAAGTATTTATCACTCATAATCACACACAAGGTATCAAGTTGTGCAATTGAGATATCTCTAAAATTATTTGGTGAAAGAATTTAAAAAGTGACAAGCAGGTAATTATCTTACATAGAATAATTACTGTAAAAATTTGCTCATCAAAAAAAAAAAAAAAAACTGTAAAAAATGTAGGCCTAAAATTACTCTTACTAGGTTGTAAATCAACTTCAACTTGACAATTGTTGATGATAATGGTTGATAAGGTGTTGTAACTTGTGATGGTCAATAAAATAATTCACAACAATATGAGAGTAAACTTCACTGTTAAAGAGTACAATAACTGGATAAGAGTCAGCGTTAGCAATTAACTCTTTACTGTGGTTTTATGTTAAGGAGGGTGGAGAAAATGGAGGCGGAGAAGCAGCAAGAAAGGACTTGAGGAGCAGAGGGCTGTGCTTGGTTCCAGTGGATTGCACCGTACACGTGGCTAACAACAATGGTGCTGATTTCTGGTCACCTGCAGCCATGGGAAACAATGTTTTTTCACCTTCAACAAAGCACAGTGAATACTGAATACTACTACTACTAGACCTAGTCTTGTCAAACTCAACTTTTTGTAAAGGGGGTATCTTGTGCTTTGCCTATAATGGGGTAAGTTAACCTGTAATGACGGCTCGTTTTTGAGAAAAAAAAGGTCAAAAAATGGTAAAAGCCGACAACCATGAGAGTTTAGAATCAAAGTTCACACTCACACATGGCTATGGTGAAACATAGAAAAGTTGGTGAAAAAAGTGTTACGGAAACGAAAAGGGGTTAGTTTTTGCTTTTTGGAAAGGAATACGTGTGTGTGGTTTGGGGAATGGGATAAGCTTTTAGCATGGCCTACACTTGTAAATTTTGCAGGGTTAAACCAATTACCAAGGCGATTTTGATAATGGGGCTGCGCCCTTTGTGCAATTTCTTATTTCTTATTTCTCTTCTCTGCTCTGTTCTAGGTTTTTTCTTGAGTTCTTTTGCTAATATAATCAAGCTCACGTCTTTCCAAGGAACTCTCAAAGTTTGTTTAGATCTTGTTTATTGTTAAAAGGTCATGCTAACAAGTGCCCTAAAAGCACTTGTTAAGAATTTATTTTAAGAAAGTTTTAATATCATTTTTATAGGAAATAATGCTAGTATCTTAAGGGCATTCGATAGCATTTTTCATTGTTAAAAACAAAAAATATTTACAGTAAAATAAGTTTTAAATATATGAAAAATATCATGAAACTTAATTTAAAAAAAAAATTGTTAAAATTCGTACTTGTAAATTCTATAAACAACGTTTAGAACTCACAAAAAAAAAAACATAAACCAGCATTATTTTTTCTTTTCATCGCAATCTAAACTTAACTTCAGTAATTAATTATTTGTTATTTTTATATTAATTATATTTTTTTAACTAGTCACAATCAGCCACGTAAATAGACGTGCCAAAATTGTACAACTAGAATTTTTGTTTTTTCTTTTGAATGTTAGCTTAGGCTGAGTCATATTTCAGACTCATGACGTCTCAGATTGGTACCAAATATGAATGGAAATTGATCTCGTGACGTTATTTCCTTTTCAATGTTAACTCAAAAAAAACACTCATATCCTTTTCTTGTTTGGAAGACCTCTGATCTCATAAGACTCCAAACATCCAAATCAAATCAATGATTTTTGATATGATTTTGACGTTGTCAACCAAGTTGGGCTTTGTCTCTGCCATTTAGAGCTCGCGTGACAAGTGACAACCCACCAAGAAAAATAGTACTAGAGTCGGTAAAATAGTAATTATCAATCATGCTTTATAAATGGTCAATAACTTTTAAACATTGTTTATTGTAATTTACCCATTAAAAGAATTAAGAGTGGTTTGGATACTATTTATTTTGTTATAAATTAAAAATTTATTGTTAAAAATGTTGTAATAAAATCATTTTTAAAACACAAAATACTGTAGCAGTTAGTGATTGTTGCATTTTTCATGGGTTCGGTAGTTCATGAACAGTACTGTGGGACCTTAAAAAAACGTAAAACGCAACTTAATTATTGGGCAAACGCACGCCAAAGAACTTTTCAAATAAAATTTTGTATAATTTATTTTGCTGAAATTTAAAAATTTATTGTTGAAAACACTGTAACAAAATAATTTTAAAACACAAAACACTATAGCAATGAATGATTGCTGAGTTTTTCATGAGTTCGGTAGTTCATGAACAGTGCCGTAGAACCTCAAAGAAAATACAAAACACAACTTAATTGCTGGGGAAATGCATGCCAAAGAACTTTTCAACTAAAATTTTGTATTGTAAAAAGTTCTACTGCTAAAACTTTTCCTTCTTAGAGCATTAGCATTGGAGAATGATAATACCAAATGTAAGGACAATTTAGCATTTTAAGCCTTAAAATGCTTTGCATTAGAGAATGGTAAACCCAACTATTGCAATTTTTTTTGCAATAGTGCTACAGTACAATTCTAAAGTTAGAATTATACTGTAGCAGTATTCTAAAAAAAAAAAAAATTTATTCACCTTTTCCCCCCGAAATTTCTCTCTCCTCTATCTCATTATTTCAATTCTCTTCTCTCTTTTCCTTCTCTATTTCACCATCTGCTCTCTCCTCTCTTCAGACCCAAACACCTTGCTCTCTCCTCTATCTCATTATTTCAGTTTTGTGGTTGCTTTTTTTTTTTTTTTTTTTTTTGGCATGGGTCACTATGGAGGTGGTTGTTTTTGGCGTGGGTCACTGTGGTGGTTGTGGTCATTGTGGTGGTTGTGTGTGTGTGTGTGTGTGTGTGTTTTTTTTTTTTTTTTTTTTGCTGTGACCGGTGCCTAAAGGGGTTGTGTGACGTGGTTGGGTTCGGTGTTTGGGTCGTGGTTGGGTTATGGCTGAAGTGGGTTGTTGGTCATCGGAGATCGCCATTGTTTGGGTCCAGCGAGGTTAGGTTCGGTGTTTCACACGGCCTCTCTCTCATCTCTTATCGTGGATCGGTGAGCTGGGTTTGGATCGATGGGCTGGGATCGGTTGATGGCGAGCTCCAATGGTGGCTTTGGTGATGATTTTTTTTATATGGGTTTGCTCCTATGGCTCCGGTGATGATTTTTTTTTGAATGGATTTGCTCCGATGATGAATTTTTTTTTTTGAATGGGTTTGCTCCGGTGATGATTTTTTGGATTGGTGTGTGTGTGGTGATGGGATGCTGTGTGTGTGTGGCTCTGTGTGTGTGTGTGTGGCTGTTGAAAAGCCCAGGAAAATGGGATTGAAAAACGGTTGAAAAGAAATAATAAAGAAATGTTAAAAAATAATATTTTAATAAAAATAGAGTTTTGGGATGCTGGAGGTATTGTAAAATGGTATAGTATAATGATAAAGTGGCTTTTTGGAATGGTAAAATAGAATAGAATTGGAATTCTCTGATGCTAATGCTCTTATAGTAAATGCCAGACTGACACTTATTGGGGCGTCTAAGTTGTAATCTTCTAATAGCCACGAGGACACATGATTACGTCGTTGCCCCCACGTTTTTAGTCACTGAATGAATGCAAGGAAAGTATAGAGAACATAGATAAGCAAGCATCAAGGGGTGAAGGGGTGACCAAATAGATCCAGTTTTAGTATCAGCTAGGTCATCCTTATATATATCTTACTTAGGATTTACAAAGTTAAATACAGTATAGATATAACTGTTTAGATTTTTTCCCGTAAATATATGCAGGCCATCATGTTGAACCAAATTCACCATTTGTTCTCTTTTGCTTCACAATGCTTACACAACCAAGTCAACACTCACTTTGGTCTCACACTCGTTTTTCAGGCATGATTCCAATGCTTTCACACGAGAGGTCATGTGAATCACGCACCACTTGGGCCTTTGAAGCAAGACACACACCTAGTTGAGTCTTGCCTCAGGCTGCCTTACACATTAATTTCTTGCTCTCTCAGTTTGTGCCATGTGTTTTAGTCAGCCATAACTACATCAACAATAACAATAGTTGATGATGCCGAAAATCGTTAGTAAATCACACGATCCTCACGTGCTCACGTCAATACTTGCACAACACAGAACAAGAAGACCTTAGGAGAGTACCGGTGTGATACCGGCCAAATATCCTCCCGAAGGTTAAGTTAGAGAACTTTTCACAACTCTAGAGTGCCAGAGCTGGGGTAAATTATGCGTACCTTCTTGGGAGTGCTTTGGGGTTTTTTTATAGTAGTGTAGAACCGACTGTTTTCTTTCTTGGGGAAGAGGAATGTTTCCTTATAAGGAAGATCCTCAAAAAAGTACATATTTTACGGGATCCTTTCCGTATTGCAATTAGGGTTAATCATAAGGCACAAGATATTTCCTTTTTAAGTTTCTTGTGGACTACCTTAAACTGCGTGGAGGTTACATGACCTTATTGTCATCCACATTGCATCCGTCACCTTGAGGAGTGTCTTACACCATGTGGATGTCGTGACCCTGTCACCGTCTGCATTGTATCCGTCCATCTTCTTGTCTGTCCATTAGAAGTGGATCCATCCCCTTCTGTGCATTCCCCGTCCTTTTTTATCATCCTGATTTTAAGCAAAAGATACTGTCGCTCGTGTTCGATCCAATAGAATGAGACCGTTCACGTTCATTTCACCCTCTTCAATTGCCCCCTCACTCTACGAATCTGTCCCGTAATGTTAGGACGGACCTGTGGAGTGATGGTTTAATTTTTTACTTTGGGAGATGCGCTCTGATTGACAAGCTAGCCTAGGGTCATAAATGTCGTAGGTACACGCGGCATCTTCTTAATGGTTATTTTCTCGAACCGAAGCATCCCTTCATCCTTCGTGCCGTTACCTTTATATATATATAGACTCCTTTATCTTTCATTTTCACTTTCTGCAACAAATTTACGTCCAGAGCATTTCCGTCTACTTCACCAAACAGTATACCGTCTTCTTAGCGCTACCATCTATTTGGTGTTAACGTCTACTTGGTGCTCCGTCACCCATTCCTTGATTGCCTTCTCTGTTTTGCTCACTCGGCAAGTACCTTTTTTCTTAAGTTGAATCTACTTGTTATTTACTTAAATTTTTGCCAATCCGTCGTCTATGTAGACCGTCATAGTCTTAGGGTTTGTCTATCACGTGTAAGTGACAGATGTCTAGTGCGTCGAGTGAACAGTCATGTGTCCACGAGGGAGCGGGCTACGGTGTATCCGTTAGGTCATGACGACCCCGACACCTCTTCCGAAGAAAGGGTTTCGTCTGCCGACTCACCTTCCATGGAGGATGATGATTTAGACGGAGACAGATCGGAAAGTGATTCAAACGAAGAGATAGGAAATGATAAGGCCCCCGTCTAGCCGTCATAGGCTCTGATGGATTTAGGGAGTTCATTATGCTCCCGTTGTGGATGATAAATGACTTCAACTCGTCCATCAAAGAACGTCATTTCAATACACTTAGGGAGAAATACCAAATACCCGTCAACATTCCAATGTGTCTTCCATTAAAATGGGAAAAATGTTATTACAAAGGTGTAGAGGACGTTGGTGTGTATGAGCAAATGCAGAAAGCGGCACTTAGGTTCCCTTTAAGCACTCTTCACTGTTGTCTTCTCCAGTATCTTGGACTGGCCGTCACCCAGATTTCCCTAAACGCCTGGAGAGTATTTCTGGGAGTTGAAGTGCTCTATGAGGTGATGTCCGATGAGGCATGTAGGATGACGATGGAAGAGTTATTCCATTGCTACCGTCCATCCGAAATCACACAGTCAAAAGGCATGTACAGTTTCGTGCCAAGGAGCCCGTTGCTTAGGCTCGTGTGTGACACCCCTGATTCAAACTAGAAGGGTCACTATTTCTTTATCCAAGGTGATGAATGAATGTGTCACCGTGGTGAACAAGAATATATGCCCGTGGACAAAACATGGGGCATTATGCCCCCGTCTAGTATGTATCTGTCTTTATGAGGTTTTTACTCTTCTAACTTTTGTGATATTCTAACCGTCTCCTTTTGCAGCTTGGGACAGTCCAGAAGTCACACTTGAGTAGTGGAGCTTCTTGGAAAGGATTTTCACAAAAACCAAGCTATCTGAGAGGTCGTAGGCTAAGCTTGTCACCTTAGACACACTTCATTAGTATTGCAACGGTCTCGAACCAACTGTGGTTGCCCGTCGTTACGATTCACAAATCCATCAACGTAAGTTCGTTGCCCAAACACTTTAATTTCCTTGTTTCAAGTTAGCTAACCCCTTTTATTCGACAACCTTTGTGTAGAAATGGAAGAGAACAAGAGAAGAGCTTACATTAAGCAACAGGCTACAAGGAAGAAGCAGGAGGGAAAACTACCTCCCAAAGCGACGGGCTAGGCTGATTCGTCAACTAAGAGGAACCCGTCAGACAAGGCTGATTATCCACCTAAGAAGCCAAAGGTGATGACGAGGCCTAATGCTGGCGAGATTCTAGCAAAATTGCCAGCCAAGCTTGGCCCAAGAGTTAGGAAGGGCCCTATCCCTGTCACCGAGGAATGCCCCATCCTCCTTTGTGAGGACTCTAGCTATGCGCTCAAGCAAATCTTGTCGATCATCAAAGGCGATGATTATTTTGATTTGAGCAACCATGCTACAGAGGCCAAGGGGGAGATGGGTCTTTTTAGCCTTACACAGGTATGTATACCCATCGCTTTTATTTGCTTCTTCATATTCGTTGTCTTTCTCTAATCCTTCTGTTTCATGCAGGATGTAGTCATGAAGAAAGGGAGAATGTATTGTTGCGTATCTCATGAGACTGCGTTGGGTCGTCTGAGAGAAAGGTTGGATGCAAAGGAGACAGAGGTGCAAGAGTTGTTGGGCTGGAAAAATGTCCAGATAAGAAAGCTAGACTTGACCAAACAACTCTTAAAGGAGTCGGAGGAACAAGTTGAAGTTTTGAAGAAAATTCACAAGGACAAAGAGGCAGAGATCTCGGATGCCAAAAGTCAACTCCGTTAGGCTAAGGATGTCACGATAAAGGAATATCGCGACTTCGACGACCTCCTTAGGGAGCTCAGTAGCTCCTTTGTTGACAACTTTGATGATTGCATCTGTTAGGTCAAAGCCTTATTACCAGACCTTGACCCATCTCTTCTGTAGGTACTAACGATCTATTTGCTGAAGGCCCGGTGACGAAACCCCTTGACGATGGAGAGACTCCTATAGATCAAGCCAAATCTGTTGGGGATGATGACCGTGTACTCCCGTAGAGACTCCCCTTTACTTTTTCCTTGTTTATTTTCTTATTCAAATGTAAAGATCCTTTTTGTTCGAACAATTTCTAATTTAACCGTTACTTTGTATCTAAACATCCCCCATTGTGGGCTTTTATGATATTTTGTTTATTTATCTCATAACATATCCGTCGACCTTGAATTTGCTGTTTTAATTCTTTGGACAAAACCATCCAGTTTCTGTTATGAATATAATGCATTGGACCGTGCATTTTGTAGATAAAATATAAGTTAATAATGTAGGACGAACCCGTCTACTTTAAGCGATCTTTTGAATGTCTACTATTTCCTGGATTCATTAACTATGTTGAGTTGGGATGAACCTGTCCTCCTTATAATTTTCTTTTTTGAATCATTCATTATGTAGAGTAATTTTAAATCCTAGGTCATCTAATAGGTTGAATCCGTCTTGTGGAGCCCATAATCTTGGATCACCACCTAGGATGAATCTATCCACTTAGTTCCCTAAGGATGAACCCGTCCACTTCGTGAACTTGATATAATCTTCACCCCTTAAGGAGGACCCATCCACTTATGGACGAATTTCAGCTCACTTTCTCGTGAATTCGTCCACTTGTGGACTAATTTTTTGAACCCGTCCTTACAAGAGGGATCCTGTCCATCTTGTGGACTTGATCAACACAAACCCCTTTAGGATGAACCCGTCCACTTTGTGGTCTTTGCATATACACATTATTCAATTAGGATAAGCCTGTCCACTTTGCAAACTTGATAAAATCTTCACCCCTCAAGGCGGACTCGTCCACTTATGGACAAATTTCAGCTCACTTTCTCATGAACCCGTCCATCTTGTGGACCTGATTAATGCAAATCCCTTTAGAACGAGCCCGTCCATTCAGGATTTATAATGATAATGTAGAAGATAACATATACACATGAAATTTCTGAATAACTCCTCTTATTGTGAAAAAATTGCAGGTAAAAATTGTCTTTTGAAAATCGAAAAAACTGCCCTTTGGGCTTAAAAGAAAACTGCAGATAAAAATTAAACTAAAAGGAAATAAACTGGAAATGAGGAGTGTCATCGCCCTTGCCACTGTCTACTGGTAGTACTTCTTTAGATGCTCTACGTTCCATGGGTGATGCAACTTTTTCCCGTCCAGTGTCTCTAGGTGGTAGGTTCCCTTCCTATGCCATAATGCAACTCTGTATGACCCTTTCCAGTTAAGTCCTAGCTTCCCCTGGGAGGCGTCTTTTGTAGCACCCATCACCTTTCTTAAGACAAGATTTCTAACTTGGAAAGTCTCTGTGTTTGACTTTGGAATTGTAGTGCTTAGCCATGAGGTTCTGATACCGTGCTAACCTTTGTTCAGCCGTTGCTCTGATTTCGTCCATCAGATCAAGCTACAGGCGCATAGCTTCGTCATTCTTGCTCTCGTTATGGTTCCTTACTCTGTAACTTGTAAGTCCTACTTCAGTAGGGATAACTGCCTCACTTCCGTATGCTAATCGAAACGGTGTCTCCCTTGTAGGCGTTCTTACCATCGTCTTGTATGCCCATAAGATACTTGGTAGTTCGTCCGGCCATATACCCTTTGCCCCCTCGAGTCGAGTCTTGATGATTTTGAGTAAGGATCGGTTTGTGACCTTAACTTGTCTATTGGCCTGAGGGTCTGCAGGCGATGAGTAGTGGTTCTTGATCCTTAGCTGTGAGCAAAAGTCCCTAAATGCGTCATTGTCGAACTACTTACTGTTGTCTGAGACAAGCACTCTAGGTATACCGTACCTGTAAATGATATTCTTCCATACGAAACTTCGCACGTTTTTCTCCGTGATGGTGGCCAGGGCTTCAGCTTCTACCCATTTGGTGAAGCAGTCAATACCGACTACTAAGAACTTCAATTATCTAACTGCAGTTGGGAACGAGCCCATGATATTTAACCCCTATTAAGTGAATGGCTATGGGGCTGTCATTAGGTTGAGCTCCTCCATCGGTTGCCTGATGAGGTTGCCAAACCTCTGACACTTGTCCCAAGCTTTGACGTATGCGTGGGCATTCTTTTGCATGGTTGGCTAGTAGTATTCTGCCCGGATTAGTTTGTGCACCAACAATCGTGACACAGAATGGTTCCCGCAGACTCCTTCGTGTACTTCTCGCATCACATAGTCTACTTCCTCGAGGATGAGGCACCTTAGGTACAGTCGGTAAAATCCCTTTTTGTATAGAACGTCTTTAATCAGAACGAAGCACGCTGCTTAAACCTTCAATTTCCTTGCAGCCTTCTTGCCATCAGGTAGCACTCCATCCTTCAGGTAGGATGTTATGGGTGTTGTCCAATGGTTCTTGGAACCTACCTCCTGCACACTGATGCCATCTATTAGTGGTGAGATTTGAATGAAGGATAGTACCTGACTAGGGATAATCATAGATTTCGCTGATGCAGCCTTGGCGAGATGATCGGCTGGCTCGTTCTCTTCCCTTGGGATTTGAACAAACTTCGCTTGGAGGTTGTTTATCCGATTCTTCACTTGTTCCAAGTACTTCTTCATACTTCGCCCTTGCACTCGTAATCGCCATTAACCTGGCTGGTGACTACTTAAGAGTCACAATACACTATTACATTTGTGGCTCCTGCTACTCTTTCTAGATCCAGTCCTACTATAAAGGTTTCGTATTCTGCCTCGTTGTTTGTTGTAGGGAAATCAAGTCAGACCATGCACTCGACCTTATCCCCTTCCGGGCTGTGGAGTATCACACCAGCTTCACCTATTTGCCTGTTAGAGGATCCGTCCATGTGGATGCTCCGTTGCGGTTGTGCTTCTTCCCCCTTGCCCTCCATGTTGGTGAATTCTGTGATGAAGTCAATGACAATCTGTCCTTTTATGGCAGTCCGAGGGCAATATTGTATGTCGAACTCACTCAACTCAATTGCCCATAACGCCATCCATCCAGCTACTTCAGGGCTACTCATTGCCCTCCGTAAAGGTTTGTCTGTTAAAATGACCACAATGTGGGCCTGGAAGTATGGTTTGAGTTTACGCGTTGCAATCACTAACACGAAGGCGAGCTTCTCCATCGGGGGGTACCTTTCTTCTGTGCCTCGGAGCGCCCTGCTAGTGTAGTATACAGGCTTCTGTACCTTATCCTCTTCCCTGACCAAGGCTGCACTGACAGCTGCCAGGGAGACATCCAAATAGAGGAATAATTCCTCCCCTAGTATGGTGGGACTTAGCAATGGTGGGGAGGAGAGGTATGCTTTCAGGTTTTCAAATGCTTGCTGGCATTCAACCGTCCATTCAAACGACTTCTTCAACGTTCGAAAGAAAGGTAGGCACTTGTCCGTTACTCTTGACACAAATCTGTTTAGTGCAGCAACCTTACCGTTCAGGCTCTGTACTTCCTTGATGTTTGTGGTGGCATCATCTTTAATATTGCTCGTATTTTGTCTGGATTGACCTCAATGCCTCTATGGGACACCATGAACCCTAGGAACTTTCCTGCCGTCACCCCGAATGCAAACTTATTCGGATTCAGCTTCATGTTATAAAAGCGAAGGGTGTCGAAGGTCTCTTGGAGGTTGTTCAAATGGTTGTCCTCCCGTACGCTTTTCACCAGCATGTCGTCCACGTAAACTTCCACATTCCTTCCGATCTGGTGTGCGAACATTTTGTTCATCAACCTTTGATACGTGGCATTTGCGTTCTTGAGCCCGAATGGCATCACTTTGTAATAGAAGAGACCTTGGCTGGTGACAAATGAAGTCTTCTCTTGGTCGGGCTCATCCAGCTTGATCTAGTTGTATCCAGAGAACACGTCCACAAAACTTAGCAACTGGTGTCTTGATGTTGAGTCTACCAAGATGTCAATCCTCGGGAGAGGATAACTGTCCTTGGGGCAGGCCCTGTTTAGGTCTATGAAGTCCACACACATCCTCCATTTTTCGTTGGCTTTCTTGACCATCACCACATTGGCCAGCCAATCAGGGTAGTACACTTCCCGTATGAAGTCTGCTTCCTGCAATTTGCGAACCTCTTCCGTTATGGCCTTGTCGCGCTCCTATGCGAACACATTTTTTTCTGGTGTATGGGAGGAGAAGATGGCGATACGTTTAGCCTATGGACAATGATGGATGGATCAATTCCAGGCATGTCCTCATGGCTCCAGGCGAACATGTCCTGGTTTTCCCTTAGAAATGTCGTCAGCGCTTGCCTGACTGGCGGGCTAGCCAAAGTGCTAATTTTGGTAATTCGTTTGGGTCTTGAGTCATCAAGGAGAACTTCTTCCAATCCTTCCACTGGTTCTGCCATTTTCCGCTGTTCTTCTATGCATATTGTCTGCAAATGATCGTCCATTTGGAGCATTGCAATATAACATTCGCGCACCGCTACTTGATCTTCTCGTACCTCCCTAACTTCGTACTTCGTTAGGATCATAAAATGGTAATTTGAAGTTACGGCCTTCCACAAATTCAAAGTAGGACGTCCTAATATGGCATTGTAAGCAGATGAATAGTTTACAACCAAGAATGTGACATCCTTGGTGATTAGCTGTGGGTAATCTCTGATTGTTACGGACAAGGTGACTAAACACCTAAGATAAGGCTGAGAAAAACCCTTTTTATATAATATTTCGTTCATAAGGACATATCTGGCTGATCTAATCCTGGCCTCATCTTTCCCTTCTGGAAGCTTCTTGTCCTTTAGGTATGACACTATCGGGGTCATCCAATTTTCTTCGCTCTCTACTTGCTGCACTTCTGGGAGATTTATGCTTGGGATATACTGAATTTCATCAAACTCGTTAGTAGCTTCATTCATTGAGGCTTTATTCGTTGAGGCTTCTGCTTCTACGTTCTCTTCCTTTTGGATTTGAACGAAATCAGCTTCCTTAAATTTCTTCACGAGCCTTGTCACCCTATTAAGGTACTTTCTCATTCGTTTTTCCTTAGCCTCATATATCCCATTTATTTGGCCCATGACCAATTGAGAATCTCCTAGGACGAGTATTGTTTTTGCTTCCACAGATCTAGCCAACTCCAGTCCTTTGAGAAGGGCTTCATACTCAACTTCATTGTTGGTTGTTTGATATTGTAAACGAACCTTGTGCTTCAGTTTATCTCGCTCTGGGGATTGTAAAACCACCCTTATTCCTCTTGCATGTTGTGTAGACGAGCCATTCACATAGGCGACCCACTTCTTACTATCTTCTATCCCCTCTAAGTCATCATAATTCGGTGTGAACTCCGCAATGAAATCTGTCAGGGCTTGAGCCTTTATTACATGCCTTGGTTGGTACCTGATGTCAAACTCACTGAGCTTAATAGCCCATTGGATCAGTTGTCCTGCGGCTTCCAATTTGTTCATTGCCTTCTTAAGTGGATAGTCTGTTATGACATTGATGACATGAGCTTGGAAGTAATGCCTTAGCTTCCTGGAAGTTGTTATTAATGCAAAAGCCAACTTCTCTATCAGCGGATATCATCCTTCCGCTCCCCTCAGTACTTTACTTGTATTATACATAGGCTTTTGCACCTTGCCTTCCTCCCTTACCAATGCTGAACTTACGGCATGCAAGGTGACTACCAAGTACAAATACAACTCCTCTCCCAACATGGACAAACTTAGTAAAGGAGTCGTAGTGAGGTACGTCTTTAGATCTTGGAAAGCTTTTTGACACTCGTCCAAACATTTGTCAGTAGCTTTAGAGACGAACCTGTTAAAGGCAGCAACTCGTCCGGTGAGAGACTGGATTTCTTTAACATTTTGTGGAGGCTTCATGTCCAGTATCGCTTGAATATTACCAAGATTTGCTTCAATCCCCCTATGCGAAACCATAAATCCAAGGAATTTCCCTGATGATACTCTAAAAGCGCACTTGCTGGGGTTCAACTTCATGTTGTATTGCCTAAGTGTGTCAAAAGTCTTCTGCAGGTCATCTAGGGGCTTTCCCTTGTCTAGGCTCTTTACCAGCATGTCATCTACATAGACTTCCATGTTTCGCCTAATCTGTAGACGAAACATATGGTTAACCAACCTCTGATATGTTGCCCCTACGTTCTTCAAACCGAAGGGCATTACCTTATAACAGAACAAGTTTTGACTGGTGACAAAGGATGTCTTCTCTTGGTTTGCCTCGTCCATCCTTATCTGATTGTATCCAGAGAAGGCATCCACGAAGCTTAGTAATCTATGACCAGCAGTTGAATCTACCAATTGATTAATATGTGGCAAGGGATAGCTATCCTTAGGGCAGGCCTTGTTTATATTGGTGAAGTCCACACACATCCTCTACTTGCCATTAGCCTTCTTCACCATTACTTCATTGGCCTACCATTTTGGATAATAAACTTCTCGAATAAACTGTGTTGCGGTTAACTTCTGAACCTCCTCTTTAATAGCATTTTCTCTCTCAGGAGCAAACACTCTTTTCTTCTGTCGTACAGGCTTAGAGGCAGGATATATATTTAGACGATGGGTAATAACACTAGGATCTATACCTGGAATATCCTTATGACTCCATGCAAATACATCGATGCTTTTCCTTAAGATCTGGACAAGATCTTGCTTCATCTTCTTTTCCATGCCTATTCAAACCTTTGTATACCTCTCAGGGTTATTGTCATCCAAAGGAATGTCTTCCAATGCTTTAGTTGTTTCTGCCATAACTCTTTTCTCCTCAATGTTCATCATCTGAACTTGTTCGTCTATGGCCAACATGGCCAAATAGCATTCTCTTGCTGTTAGTTGATCTCCCTGCACTTGTCCTACCCTATGCTCTATAGGGAACTTGACTAACAGGTGGTAAGTAGACGTGACTGTATTCCAACTATTCAAAGTTGGACTTCCAATTATAGCATTATAAGAGGATGAACAATCTACCACAAGGAAATTCATGTCCTTAGTTATCTATTGTGGGTATGCCCCCACTACCACAGATAATGTAATGGTGCCAACAGGCTGCACTTTCATTCCTTCGAAACCTACCAAGGGTGAATTTACTGGACGAAGTTGATCTTGTCCAAGCCTCATTTTCTGAAATGCAGGATAATACAAGATGTCTGCCGAACTTCCATTGTTCACCAACACCCTTCTAATAGTGTAGTCAGCGATAAGCAAAGTGATGACGATGGCGTCGTCATGCGGGTGGTGAATTCTTTCAGCATCCTCGTCTGTGAATGTGATGGCTTATTCATCTGTCGTCCTCGTCCTTGGTGATCGTCCAGAGAGTTGGGCGTTTTGCACTACCTTTAGGTATGTTTTTCTCGACTTCGAAGATTGCCTTGTTGAGGTTCCTCCTATGATAACTCTTATTTCTCCGAGCAGGGGTCGTGATGACTCTTCCACTGTTCCATTTAACTTCTCGTCCTTATGATCTCGTCCAAGGAAATTTCTCAATTTCCCTTGTCTGATGAGATTTTCAATCTGCTGCTTCAAATCAAAACATTCGTCCTTGTCATGCCCATGGTTTCTGTGGAAGCAGTAATACTTGTTCCTATTGCGCTTGTTGGGATCTCCCTTCATTTTCTCCGGCCACTTCAAGGAAGGATCGTCCTTGATTTGCATGAGAACTTGTTCAAGTGGCATGTTTAAGGGTGTGTATTGTTGACTCCATCTTGAAGAGTTTGACTTCTTATTGTCTCGGTCTTTCTTATCTTCCGTTTGTCCCTTCTTTGGACGAGGGCCTTGCTCTGAATGGTGTGTGGGGTTTGCCTCCATTATCTCAGCTCTCTTCTTCTTCTTGGCTATAATCGCGTCTTCTGCATTCATGAAATTTTAGGCCGAATGGACGAGTTTAGCCATAGTTTGAGGCTCTTTCTCATAAAGTTTGTGGATGATAAGTCAGAATTAACTCCATTATGGAAGGCTGCCAATAGCAACTTATCATCCATCTCGTCCACTGTCAAGACTTCTCTGTTGAAACAAGTAATGAAGGACCGCAAACTTTCATTATCTCCTTATTCAATGGTTAACAGACTGGACGAGGAGCGCTTGTGCCTTTGTCCTTCAATGAAGTTATTGACAAACAACTTGCTCAATTCTTCAAAAGAACTTACTGTGTTCGGAGGTATCTTACTGAACCATACTCGCACTAGTCCTTTAAGAGTGGTAGGGAAGGCCCTGCATATAATCTCGTCTGAAACCCCTTGGAGATGCATTGTAGTTTTGAAAGTGGCAATATGATTAAAAGGGTCACGCGTTCCATCATATGAATCTAAGGAAGGCATTTTGAACTTTGGAAGCAAGGGATGACCGTTGATGGAAGCTGTGAAAGGAGAATCTGTTTGATGGACCAAATCCTCTATGGGATTTGCCCTTTTCATGTTCTCTCTCATCTCATCCATGACTTTCCTCATCTAATCCATCTCCTTCTCCAAGTGCGGCATTCTTCGCGAAGTGGTGCCCTTCCACTGAATTTCGGGCTTAGCATTTCCTCCTCTACCTTCTTGACTCTGGGCTTCTCCTTCGACATATTCTTTTCGTTGTTGCCTTCTTAGATTAATCTCCCTAGTTAACTCTTAGTTCTAATGAGTTAACTCTACCATGGCGGCAGCCATGGACTGTATGTGTTGGATGGAAGACAGTTGCGTGACAGGCGCTAACTAGCGACCTCGATGGGGATTGCTAGAAGCATCCCTGCTCTCTTGGTGGCCCGAGCTAGTGGCCCTCGATCTTGTCCAAACCATGCAATCTTTTTACTGAAGAAAGATCAATTGCAAAAACAAAGAACTTTCCACAGTCGGTGCCAACTGATGATGCTCGGAAAATCAGTAGACTGGATGTTTCGGACTTGGATGATTTGGAGTGCCTGAAAAAGGAAAACAAAGAATCAAAGGAGACCGGGGCTGACCAGCCACAAACCCTCCGATGATGAAGTTAGTTTCTTTGAAATCTAGAATTCCAAATTTCTGGGACTTGTCTTAGAAAGAAAAACTTACTTTTTTTGTCGGGGGATAAGTGCTTATATAATGCTATGGAAGCAGTTATTTGTCTCGTAACTTCCCCCACATTTGTGGAGGTCGAAAGATTCGGAGTTAACCTCTATAACTACCATGGAAGTTATATTTTCTAGTCTTATTTTTCATAACTGCTACTGAGAGCATTTTGTAGTAATGAGCCTTAACTTTTATGTGTTCCGCAATAAGAACTTGGAGGTCATCCAAAGCATATACAGAGAGTGACATGCTTTGGGACTTATGGAGGTCGTCCAAACAACTAAAAGGATGGATGGCCTTATGTAGACGAGCACTTGGCCAGTTTTTCCATCCTTGTCTGGACGACCATCATGGACAAGTTTGGAGTTAATTTTATAGTACACCATCAGTACGTATTTGAATAATTTAACCTCTCATTAATTTGAATGAATTACAATCTAATAAAATGCAATATACATGGCTTTGTTTCCTAAAGTACAATCTAGTAAAAAATTACAAAGCTTTGTTTCCAAGATTACAATCTAAAAAAGGAAGATTAAAAGACTTTGTTTCCTAGATTACAATCTAAAAACAACGAAAAGATAACACATTATCTATGAACCAAAATCTAGATTCAGGAGCTAGGTTACAGAATGAGAAGGTGTTAGGCACCCATTCTGTCCAGATAGAGTCTGGTCTTCTAGACTCAAAATGACCGTTTATATACCCTTTTGAATGATGCATCATATTGAAATTTCCAAATTTAAGATTAATTCATTCTTTAAGAATTCGAAATTTGCAATTTTTATTTTAGAATAAACACAAAAATTAATGATATTTGATATTGAAGAAAACATTTTTTTTATTATAAAAAAGGTTCAGATCTATATTTTAATGAAAAATACATATTAGTTTTTATATGCAGAAAATTTTTAGGTCTGTATTTAATGAAAATACAAATATGTTTTTATATGCAGAAAAATTTCAGATTTGTATTTTCTGAAAATACATATTAGTTTTTTGTGCAAAAAAATTTCAGATCTGTATTTAATGAAAATACAAATCAGTTTTGTATGAAATTTCAAATTTGTATTTAATGAAAATACAGATCAGTTTTTTATGTGGAAAAAATTTAGATCTATATTTAATGAAAAAACATATTAGTTTTTATATGCCGAAAGAAATTTCAGATCTGTTTTTAATGAAAATACAGAGCTATTTTCATACTAGAAAAAAATTTCAGATCTGTATTTAATGAAAATACAGATGTGTTTTATATGCAAAAAAAAATTACAGATTTGTATTTAATGAAAATACAGATCTATTTTGTATGCAGAAAAAATTCCAAATCTGTATTTAATGAAAATACAGATTTATTTTTTTTTATAAAGAAAATGGTTTTAGTAGTCTATTGTAAATCTTGAAATTTTAAGAAGAATCAAATCCTAAACTTAGGCATGTTAATCAGTTATTAAACAACGAATTAAACATGCGAACATGACTAAAAAATATGAACAAGATTGTATTGACAATGAATAAAATTAAACATACATTCATGAAAACCATGCAATGAACAAAACACATATATTAGATAGGGAAGAAAAGAATAAACAAAAGAGTGAGATTAAAGACATACCTGCATGAATGTACCCTTCAATGAAAGAATACTTTAGAAATCAAAGAAGTTTAATCTTTTTGAGATCGAAAATATGTTCACTTACGGAAAAGAAATTCTTAAAGCCAAGGCTTTCAGAACGTCTTTAACGTAAGGGAAGCAAAGAAGTCAGAAAAAAAAAGGGCCCCAATTCCTGATGTTTTTCCCCTATTTATAGGTTGGATGCTTGAAAAATAAGTTGAATGGGATCAAAAACGAATTGGATTACATACTTATTCCCAAAAATTTGAAATAGATGTGTTTTTAACTTAATTAAAGCATTTCCGAGCCAGGCCTCGAAGTTGTGCGAATTAACACTTGGGAAGTGCCGATCGGCACTCGCCATGTGCCGATTGGCACTCCAAGAGTGCCGATTGGCCCTCTCACGTGTCGAGCCCCACTTCTAATGTTGGTTCAATTTGGACTCTTTTTTAGGGATTTTCTGAGTCGGTAATTGCACCTAGATGTATTTTTAACTCGTATTCTAAAATTAATCTCTTTTATTTTGATAATTAGGTGTTTAAAACAATAATTCTCTGATAGATAAATATTCTAAAAAGACTTAATTATCAACAATTCCCTTGTTATCTGATTATCCATTTTATTCCAATGTAAGCATGCTTATTTCTGATAAGAACCAACAACCAATCACAAAATTATTTAATTAATTTTAATTGTTTAACCAATCAAAATTAATTTCAGTTAATCACATATGATCAGTTCCACCCACACACAATGCATGCAGACCATGAAAACTTGATCTTTTAATATCTTTCAATCCAACAGTCTGATTTAGGAATCGAGCTTACCGTCACAACTGTTAGAATTTCATTTTATGATATGCAATGAATGATTTAATGCATGTAATGCAACTATGATTTTTTGGGTATATGAAATGGTCATTTTAGTCATCTTCCAAAATTAAATTATGGGTGCAAAATCGAGTGTTTACAAGTTTCATAGTAAAACTTTGGGCCTTATAAGATGATTTGTTGCTTGCTAGAGATTTGGGAATCATTGTGGTTAAACATTGAAGGAACTACTGGTTATGTTTCTGAATGGCCAATATTTTCCTAATAAATTATTATTTAATGTTGTTGAGTCCATGAATGTCATCCAAAGCTTTCCTCAATGCCTTGGTGAGGAGGGTTTGTCATCAAATGGAAGACTTCACCTCCCCCTCCCCCCAATTTGATGTATCTCTTTTACTAGCTTGGGGTTTATCTATTGTCGTGCTTAACCATATTTAGGGGGTGTTTGGTTTGCCGTGATGTGTCCATGATGTGCTCTTAATGTGATGCACATTACCTTAATGTCACATTGAGGTGTTTGCCATAAGTAATGTAAGATCACCTCCATTTAAGAAGGAGATGTGATTAAAGTGATGTGATATGTTTTGTAATCTTAGATTATAGTAATGTTAGAAAAAATTTGTTGGGTTCTAAGAAATTAGGAATTAATGTATTAGAACTTCAATTTGTATTTTGTTGGCAAACCATGATCAAAACATTTAGTCTAGGGTTATGCTTGCTCAAAGTATGTTTATTTGTAAAATTGGAATCGAGTGATTGCAGAATTTATTGGACTAAATCTGTAAGTCTCGATCGATCGAAAATTAGACTCGATCGATCGAACCACGTACAGATTTATTTTTCTATAGAGTTCCAGTTCAGCCTAAACTCTATTTAAACGTCTTGGGGTTCAAGTAAAACACTTCTATATATAAGGAAAACCCTAGAACGTTTTTGAGACTTTTTGTGAGAGAGATTAGAGTGCCTCTTGTGCCTCCTTTTATTAGGGTTTTGTACCAAACCTCTCTAAGTCTTTGTTGCTCATATTTGCTGTTTATGTGAATCTCTTGTGAGATCTTTGAGGAGCTTTCCTTCACATAAACTTAGGGTTTTCAAGGAAGATATATTATCTACATCTTGATGATCAACAAGGTTGCAACTATTGGAACTTAAAGAATAAACAAGCGGGGAGCTTGTACTTGATTGAGGATTCAAAGAAAGAAGTAGTCCGTGGACTCGGAGCCTGCGCGTGGTCGTGTCAGGAAGTTTTACTGGTGGGTAGCATTAGGAAGTCAAGCGGGGAGCTTGTAAGTCCTTTTGTAAGAACTTCAATTCTTTCTTAGTGGATTCCGTTTTGCCTTGAGGATCGGTGGGTAAAATCCTCCCTAGGTTTTTCCGTGTGGTTTCCTGGGTGATCATATCTTGTGTTCTTTTATTATTCCGCTGCTTTATATGTTTTATATGCATGATATGATTATTTGATTGTTTTAACCTAGAACTGCTTAATTTGACTAAGTAACAACTTGGCTAATTAATTTAGGCTACGCAATCTGGTTGTGGTTTAAGGGGTCTAAATTTCCATCAAGTGGTATCAGAGCAGGTTGCTCTTCTTGTTTTAGATCTTTTGATCTAAGAGCTGATCCTTGACCCCTGTTATCATGGATAATTTGAAGTGTCTTTCTGATCATGTTTCTGCTCATGCTTTTGCTGATTTTGTTGATGCCTGTGATGTTTTGAATAAAAAGGACACTATTGTTACTGCTGATTTTTTTTGATGCTTTTGAAACTCTTCGTAAGGAATTATCTAAATTTTTGAAAATTTCTAAGAAATTCAAGGAAGAGTTAAAATTGGCTAATCTTGAAAAAGAGGAATTGCTTGTTAGATTAGTTGAATCTAATAAAAAGAATGAATTTTTGAGAAATCAAATTTCCTCTCAAGATGAGAAGATGAAAAGCTTGGAACAAGAGTTAGTTGAATCTAAATCTAAAATTGAAAATTTGACTAGTTCTAAGCCTGCTGATGATAACAGAAGTGTTTCTGTTTCTCTTAAGCCTAAAACTGATAAAGTTTATATCCCTCCTTTCAAGAGGAATAATAAAGAAAAGGCTTATTGTGCTAGGTTAGACAAAGGTAAAAGTTCTGATGTAGACGCTGAAGTTTCTACACCTAAGTCTAAACCTACTGTTAGAGAGCATAAGAATTTTGTTTTTGTGCCTACTTGTCACCGTTGTGGTGTTGTTGGTCATATTAGACCAAATTGTTCTTTGTTGAGGCAAAAACCAAAATATGATACTAGACTTGCTGTTAGGAATACTGATGTTCCTAAATTTGTTCCTGTTTGTCACTTTTGTGGTGTCCGTGGTCACATTCGTCCTAATTGTCATAAATTGAAACCTAAGCATTCTGTATGTCAATCTAGGATATGTGATGATATTTCTCATACCATAAGTCCATATAAATTGTTTCATATTCTTTTGAAGAATTTGAGCTTGTTGGCTTGTGAAAGGAATTTGCAGGATTTCAGTCTCTCTCAGAAGATTGGTGTAATTCCTCAAATACACTCTGCTTCTTATGGATTTTCACCTACAAAGCCGAAGACTCGTGCTATATGGGTGAGAAAAGATCCTTTAAGGTGAGTGTTGCTGACTTGTCCCTGTTTTAATTCTTTCTATTGTTTGTGGACATGTCTTGTTTCTGTTTTTGGTTGTTTTGTTTTTTCTAAGTTTTTTTTTATTAAAAAAAAATCCAAAAACATTGAAAAATTTCAAAAAGACAAAAATATTTTATTTTGTGTCTTGTTTTATTTTTCTTGAGGATTACATGAGTTTTAATATCTCTCTTGATTTAGAACATGCTTGACATTGTGGTGAAACTTGAATAGCATGTGTTATAAATGTGCTAAGCTATTTTTGACTTTATGTACTAGTTTGTACATGTACTCATGGGTTAATTAAGAAATTGATATTTCTTGTTTGTGTACCCTCTATAACTTAGTTAAGCACTGTCATGCATTGCATTTGCATTGATCATTTAGCACAATGTGTGTTTTTGTTTTTGGTCATAAATTTTTTTCAAAATCTCAACAAGTGGTTATAACGTTTGTTAAAACCAAAAATATTTTTGTGTTTTGTATTATAGATCTTGGATTTATAATCAAGGATTGGCCATATTATTTTTACATAACGTGTTTATGTACCCTGTTTAGCTTGGATGAGCTTATTTTATTGCACTCTACTAGTTTGAGCTGTGTAGTGCATGTTGTGTGGGAAAGATGTGTGTGGTTTTTAATCACTTTGTCTTAATCTTGAAGTCACATGTTCTTTGACTGTCGAACTTGATCCTTTTGAGAAAGGCATAAATAACCATCTCACCACTGTTCACTAGCCAATCATGAACACCTTAATGCATATCATAAGATTTTGTGCTCGAGAAAGTGTAGCACATGCACAAAAAGAACATAAGGTGTAGCCTCAATTAATTCACTTAATTAAAACTGGTGTGTACTATTAGGCTGAATGCCATTTCATATATAAATAAGAGGCAAAAAGAAAGAAAATTACATGATTGCAAGCTTTTGATCTAGGAGATGTGGGAGTTATAGGATGTAACTCTTTAGGTGATAGTCTCTTTTAAATTCTATGTGATGAATTGTGTAGACTTTGTGTTTGATTGCTATTCACATATCACCTCACATGTATCTCAAGTCTTTGCTAGTTTCACACACTACACAAGTTACTCTTTGTTAAACACTGTACATGTTAGTGTGTGTGTCTCTGGTCTGACCAACCAAGTTTGAAAATATCTTGAGATTTGTGCACAACATCTTTGTTGCTTGAGAAAATTAAATGGGAAGATGATTGAATCTTGTGTTTGAGAAAATTGGGTTTAAAAATTTGGGTTTTTGAAAAAGCATTCCATCTCATACTCATGTATTTTGTATTCATTGTTCAAATGCTTTGAGGAGTTGTTTCAAAATTGGGTTTGCTATTTTTCAAAACTGTGATTTTCCCCAAAATTCAGTGTGCCTTTGCCCATTTCGATCGATCCAGTGTGTTTTTCGATCGATCCAGTGTGTTTTTCGATCGATCGAAAAAGTGTCTTAGAATGTGCTAAAATGACTGTCACATTCGATCGATCGAATGTAATTTTCGATCGATCGAAGATCGTGAAGAAGCTTTTTTAAAAGGTTGAAATCTGACTTTTCAAAGAACTATTTCAAAAACTTTTTCAAAACTTTTTCTCTCTCCGACGAGGCAAAGACTAAAAGATCCAATTTTTGTCGTTTTCTTCTGGAATTTTTGCAAAGAATCTCTTTCCTCAAGCCGGTATGCCTGTTTTACCCTTCCTTTTCATTTTATTTTCATGATTTCATGCATTTTTCATGCATTTTAGAGGGTAATTTTCGAAACTTTTCTTTTTGGGATTTTTGATGATTCGGACCATATTGTGTGCAATTGATCAATGGGTTTTGGTGGGGACACCCTATAGACATGTTCTCAATAGTTTAATTTGATCAATTTTGTGTTTTGTGAAAAATTGAAATTTCTAGAGTTTATAATTGATCCGAATTGGGGCTTTTTGTGAAATTGGGTTTAATTGATGAAATTGGCTTGTGTAATTGATGTAATTGGTTATTATAAACTGTTTTCAATGGTGTGTAATGATTAATACTTCAATTTGGTACAAAAATTTTCAAGTAGTTCTCAATTTTTTAGAGTTTTTGTCAAGAAACTCTATGTTCAAGCCAATTTTGTGTAATTAAACTTAATTTGATCCTAGTTACTGTATTAGTTCATGCATCATAACATTGTTAATGTTCATGCATCATATAGATTTTTATTCTATATTTTTTTGTGCTAACTTGCAGTCTGCCCTTGGTTTTGTTTTTGTTCTTTTTGGTTTTCTCTTTGTGTCTCTGTCCTTTTCCTTAGCACCATGCCTAGGAAGACTAGAGCACGTAGGACTCTTCCCACTCCTACTCCTTCCCCTCCTTCTTTTGATAGTGAGCGGTTCCCCCGAGAGAAAAACCAAGAGATCTTTGAGACTTTAAACCTTAAGAGAAAGGTTTGGGCTGAGCGTTCTGTCCTGTTAGATGAGTTAGATCCTGCCATTAGGGCAAATTTTGAGCGTAGAGGTTGGTTGCCTTTGTTAGCTGTGTCTGACCCTCCACCTCCGGCTACCTTGATTAGAGAGTTCTTCTCGAACCTCTCTGTCCACATCTATGATTCCAACACTTTACTTAGGAGTTGGATACGAGGTGTAGAGTACACCATTACTCCTCAGGTAGTGGCTGATGCTCTTGAGGTACCGTTGATTAGGCATCCTGTCTAGCCCTATGATGAGTCACCCGAGTTGAGTGATGTCATGTCTTACATCACTGGATCATCTATCCAGTGGGGTTCTGATCCTAGGATCACCATCGCTGAGCTTCCCGAGACTACCTATCTATTCTTTAGGATAGCCTGTCACTCACTCTGGCCCATTTCTCATCTGCACACCATTCCTCTTGAGAGGTGTGTTTTCCTGTACGCTCTTGTCACTGATGCTCCTATTAGTTTTCCCCATCTTTTTCTTCGTTCTTTGAACGAAATTTATAGGAGTTCATCTACTACTCATGCCCTTGTACATCCTATTTTCATTCATAGGATTTTATTTTATCTAGGTTTAGAGGATTTCCCTGCTTCTGAGCCTGTTCATGTTATAGGTCCTATAGGTGCGTCTTTTCTTAGACAGAGGGCCACTCATCTTCGAGCTGGTTCTAAACATCCTAGGTCTGAGCCATCTAGTAGCGCTCCTTCTCCTCCTTCTTCTTCTACAGGTCCTGCTGGTGAGGCTGTTCCAGATCTTGTAGGTGCTGCTGCTGTTCCTCCACCTTTTGCGGCTGACTTCGATGTTCGTCGTACTTTGGAGACTGTCATGACCGTTCAGGCGGCTCATGGTCAACTTTTGGTGGATCTGTTCAACGAGATTCGTGCTCTGAGAGCGGATTTGGCGCATCTTCGTTCTTCCTCACCACCTCCTTTTGATGATGGCCTATGATGCCCTTTGGCATTCTGTCACAAAATGGGGGAGTAGAGTTTTTGTTGATAGGGGGAGATTTTTGTGGAGTTTATTAGATTATATCTAGGTGCTTCACTTTGTATATCATGTTTAGGGATGTTTGTCTTGTTTAGGGGGAGTTGAAATTTTTTTTGAAAGGGAAGAAAATAAAAACTTTTTGTTGTATCTAACTTAGGGGGAGAGTTAGTTTACTTATGTTTTTATATCTGTTTCTTGTTCACTGCTTCACTGCTCATTGATTTATATTTATGAGTTACTTATGATATATGTCTTTGTTTTGTGTTTTGTGAAGTCAAGAATTTATTTGTTGATTTATTGTTTTTCTGTCACACATGCGTTTATGCGTTTGTTGAGTGTTTCAGGATTATACAGGTTGATTCAATTGAGCTGCTGTCTACACTTGCAACTGATGGATAGTAGTTGGGATTGAATTTGAGTTTATGAGCATTATCTTTGTATTGGGCTATTTGTAACTTTGAGCATTTCATGTTTGTGACGTGTTTTGTCACGGATTGCCAAAGGGGGAGATTGTTGGGTTCTAAGAAATTAGGAATTAATGTATTAGAATTTCAATTTGTATTTTGTTGGCAAACCATGATCAAAACATTTAGTCTAGGGTTATGCTTGCCCAAAGTATGTTTATTTGTAAAATTGGAATCGAGTGATTGCAGAATTTATTGGACTAAATCTGTAAGTCTCGATCGATCGAAAATTAGACTCGATCGATCGAACCACGTACAGATTTATTTTTCTGCAGAGTTCCAGTTCAGCCCAAACTCTATTTAAACGTCTTGGGGTTCAAGTAAAACACTCCTATATATAAGGAAAACCCTAGAACGTTTTTGAGACTTTTTGTGAGAGAGATTAGAGTGCCTCTTGTGCCTCCTTTTATTAGGGTTTTATACCAAACCTCTCTAAGTCTTTGTTGCTCATATTTGCTGTTTATGTGAATCTCTTGTGAGATCTTTGAGGAGCTTTCCTTCACATAAACTTAGGGTTTTCAAGGAAGATATATTATCTACATCTTGATGATCAATAAGGTTGCAACTATTGGAACTTAAAGAATAAACAAGCGGGGAGCTTGTACTTGATTGAGGATTCAAAGAAAGAAGTAGTCCGTGGACTCGGAGCCTGCTCGTGGTCGTGTCAGGAAGTTTTACTGGTGGGTAGCATTAGGAAGTCAAGCGGGGAGCTTGTAAGTCCTTTTGTAAGAACTTCAATTCTTTCTTAGTGGATTCCGTTTTGCCTTAAGGATCGGTGGGTAAAATCCTCCCTAGGTTTTTCCGTGTGGTTTCCTGGGTGATCATATTTTGTGTTCTTTTATTATTCCGCTGCTTTATATGTTTTATATGCATGATATGATTATTTGATTGTTTTAACCTAGAACTGCTTAATTTGACTAAGTAACAACTTGGCTAATTAATCTAGGCTAAGCAATCTGGTTGTGGTTTAAGGGGTCTAAATTTCCATCAAAATTAAATGAACCAAACACCTTAATGTTACAATAATATAATATGCATCACATCAATGACACATCCCTTATAGTACTTCGAATACTATTTGATGAAGAATACTATTTTCATTAATTAATTAATTTATGATGTTTATGGTATGAAAGAACGGTTGTACTTATAAAACTGTAATTAGTGTGAACACCTAGTGGAGCTACAATTTAACAAAGAAGTTAAAAGTAGCCGCAAGTTAATTGAAAAGTACAAATGAGGGTAAGCCCAAATGCCCAATCTCTAGCAAATAATGAGGCCATGCATTGATATTTTCGTAGCCTTGCATTGGTATTTTCATAGGCTTAAAGAGCAGAGTTTGTCCCTTCCATGGATTCTGGTATTTCTTTCAATTTATGTAGGATATATATGAGCACGCCAAGCGAGCTTAAGAATTGTAGTGAAACTTTGTTATAGCAAATATTATCAAAGGCTTTGTTGGCTCTATTTTGGCCTTTATGCTATTTTACATCAGCTGGTGCAAATGTCTTTAAACGTGTAAGGGTGCTTATATAATTTAGTTCTTGGAGCATAACCCATTAGAGCAGAAGTTAGAGCAAAAAGAAAGGCTTTTGACTTTCTAGGATCAGCGTAGGAAAACATAGAAGAATCAGAGATGTCAGATTACATTTCTCCAGAAGTTGTCACTGAAATCCTGCTAAGGCTGCCAGCGAAATCATTGATACGATTCAGTTGCATCTGCAAGAATAGGAGGAACAAGAGAAATACCGGTACGTCTTTCAATCTTCATCTTTGCATTCTTAAATAACAAAGATTCAGCATTATTTCATTTATGTCCATCCATTTAACTGAGAAGTTGAAATATACTAAGATAGTCATAGTTTACAAGGGATATCTGGGAAGAGTATCTTGTTTGCAATGATTGGAAAATTTCTTTCAGTCGATGATGCAATTACCAGGCAAGATATTGGGTTGTGAGTTTTTACAATGTGACGTTAATTAAAGCTCCTGAGGAATCTCAACAAATCAAAATAGAAAAGACCTTGTTATAAAAGCCATATTAACTTTGGACATTGTTACCTATATATGAATTATTGGATTTACTGTGGAACATTGTTTATCTAACTATCTACTGGACTCTTCTTACACTTTCTGCATTCCATCTTTATCATTTTTATCCTTTTCCTGAGTTCATTAAGATAAATGAAAGTAGAACAACAGCTTGTTCCATACATAAGCTGTAACCCCGGTGAAGGATGCTGCTACTGAGAATTAATATTGCAGTTTTTTTAAAATAAAATTATGATTGAGGTTTGCTTTATTTACAAGCATTCACATCATTATTTTCAGCTTATAGTGATTCACTATTGTTACTTTTAGCTAGGCAAAGCAGCATATAGCTGAGGAAGTTCGGTCAGCCCCTATTATTGGGGCAGAATCCTTCATTCCTGCTTCATGAATGAAGCATTCTGACTTCATTCCTGTTTAGACAATTTGAAGTACACAGTTGTAGACAACAGAATTCTGACTTTGGGCATTGGTCTTGAATTATTGAGGACTCAACAGTGTAATGTTAAGAGGTTTTGTTACATGAAGACATTGTTAGCAATCAGTGTTTTCTTGTTTGAGAACGCCCATGCTTAACTTATCACAATGTTCCTAAATAACTACTAGAGAAATGATCGGATTTCAATCAACGGTTAAGTTTGGCCAGTGTCAAAGATTGTTCATAAAAGAAAATGCCTAGTGACTTTGGGTTATATTCTAGCAAAGGACAAGCTTGTTAAGGAGACGTGTGTGTGTGAATGAGGCATTATGTTCAAAATTCAAATTAGGGATAATTTTGGTTCAAACAGGGGTTTTCCTCCAAAGAAAACTACACAGACAACCACATGAAAAACCATCGAGCATTTTATGTATGTGGTTGGTATAAGTTTGACACTAATGACTGCTCATAGGAAAATCTGAGACTTGCTAGCAGAGGGACCTCATTTGAGACAGTAATAGGCATTAGGTTTCTCACATTCACTAGGCTCAGCAACTAGTTTTGTGGTACAACTTTGGGCCTTACAAGATTATTTTTGCTTGCTAGAGATGTGGGATGGTGGTTACACATTGAAGGAACTACTAGATATGCTTCTGAATGGGCAACATTGTTCTAATAAGTTCTTATTTAATGTTGTTGAATCCATGAATTTCATCCAAGCTTTTCTAATGTATCTCTTTTATTGGCTTTGGATTCAGCTAATGCTATGTTTAGCCATACTAACAGTACTTTTGATTACTTCTGATGTGAGAACTTCTGCTTAAGTAATGAATTTCCTCTTCTACAAATTTTTTTTTGTATATTATAGTTTATTTTCATTAATATATTTTATTAAAATGTTTATGGTATAAAAGTATATTTGTACATAGAAAACTGTAAGGTGTTATTTAAATAAGCTTGTTTATTATTTCATTTGAAGTCTAATCAAATCAAACGGGTACAAAGTAGTAATTCAAGTGTGAACACCTAGAGCTACAAGTTAACAAAGAAGTTAAAAGTAGCTACAAGTTAACTGAAAAGTACAAATGAGGCTAAGCCCCATTGCATTGATATTTTCGTAGCCTTAGAAAGCAGAGTTTATCCCTTCCATGGTTACTAGTATTCCTTTCAAAAAGAGACTAACCAATGGAGATAATAATATTCATAGCATGAGGAGCCAATAACCCACGAGCTAATCACTTTTAGAGATTAACGTCGATTGTTATAGATAATTATTTTTCATTAACCACAACAATAAAAACAAAGGAAAACGACCATCCATGATTAGCGAAACAATAATCCTACAGATACATCATACACCCAGTTTATATTTATTTTGTAAAGTCATTTATTTATATGAAACTTTAAGAATCAGAAACAAAAGCTTTAGCGTAGGAAAACATAGAAGAATTAGAGATGTCAGATTACATCCCTCCTGATGTTGTCACTGAAATCCTCCTAAGGCTACCTTTCGAAATCACTCATACGATTCAGATGCGTCTGAAAATCATGGGACACTCTAATCTCCAGTTCTGAATTCATTTCCAAACACCTCAATTTCACCACCAATAATAACAACATCTGCCTGCTACTTGGCAGAATAAGCGAACACCCTGGGACACAGAGCTTCTCAGTACTCTGTGATCAAACACTTTCTCATAACCAAGGATTTGAATTTCCCTTTAAAACGCACTTTGACCTTGATTATAACCTAGGAAGCACGGGTGCGTTTCCGGATTCGGGTGTGGGTGCGGGTGTGGGACTCGACAATTTTTTAAAAAATAGGGTGCAGGTGCGATGGGGTGCGACAATTAAAAAATTATTAAAAATATTTTATATTTATATTTTCTATATATTACTAAGCATACTTTTTCATATAATTATAAGTATATATTAAATAATACAAAGAATTTAGTCATTACATAAAAAAATTTATAACAAATCATTGTTTATAACAAGGCTTAACAGAGTATATATATATATATATATATATATATATTATTCTCTCTTTAGTCATTCCACTCTAAAACCGGCCCCACCTACCAATTCTTATATTTCTCTATCTTCTTTTTCTTACGTATTCCCTTTTCTACCTTTTTGTCCTGTCTCTACCAAATCTCAATATTCCCACATCTCAATTCCCAAATCCCATCTCAGCCGTGTATTCAAAATTTTCTTTGAAGTTCTCTTTTTCTTTCTAGCTTTTTAGTTCTCTAAACAGTCTAGACTCTCTCTTCTTCCTGATAGTAGCTCTCCCGTTATAGTCAGCTCCAAAAAGTGCCTCTACTTGTGCTGCAGTATTCTCTTCAAGAAACGCTTGAGCTAATCTCTTTTCTAGAAACTTTCAGAGGCAAGGATAAAGCTAAAGGAGAGACAGCGGCTTTGAGGATCAAAAAAAAAAATAGCGAGTCGGCGCGTCGGAGGAGCGTCGCCGCGTCGCTGCGAGTCCGGTGCGGGTGCGGCAGCCCTGGAGCCGCACCCGTGCTTTCTAGATTATAACAGACATCCTTTTCATAAAAGAACGGTTGATGTCTGTTTTAGGATTGTGGGTTCATGTAATGGGGTATTGTGTTTGTGTGACAATCATAACAACCTGTGTATAAACTTATGGAACCCAGCAATTTGTGCATCTAAGATCCTTCTGTTGCCGCACACTCAGTTTCCTGATCAGCACAACTACAAGTACAAGGTTGTTCATGCTTTTGGTTTTGAATCACGTAACAATGACTACAAGGTGGTGAGGATTATGTTTAATGAAACACCTAAACTTGACTTGAGGTTGTTGAGCTCTATGAGTTAAGTACAAACTATCAGAAATGTAAAGATTAGACTACATGAGGGTGTAATCAGTTGGCTAAACTACAAGTAGTTTAGGAGTTAATTATTTCATTTTGTATCACACGTGTTGTAACTACTTGTTGCACGTGTATTAACTGCTTTCCGTATAAGTTGGTATAGTTAGTTATGCTCTGTTTTCTGGGCTTTAGTTCTTTGCTTAACTCTGATTATATAAAGCTTTAATTCTGTATAGATTCATTTACTTTTGATCAATCAATTAGAGAAGTTCTTCATTTTCTCTCTCTCTCTCTCTCTCTCTCTGTTTGCACTTCTTCTTTTTCCTCTATCTTTGTTTTCTTACATGGTATCAGAGCTCGAGCCTTTATCAATGGCATCGAATACTTAGACTGATTCATCTTCCTCTTCTCAACGAGAACTTTCTCCAATGGAAGATCCATGAAGTCCATTTTTCTTGTATCATGGTGAAACACCTAGTGCAATTCTGGTTACTCAGCCATTAACTGAGGATAAATACCCTACTTGGGACAGAGCTATGAGGATGGCTTTGGATGCTAAAAGCAAGCTTGGCTTTGTTGATGGTTCTGTCAATGCTTCAATGGCAGTCACACCACTCGAGAAACAAGCTTAGTCCAAATGCAATTCAATGATCTCTTCTTGGATCTTGAATTCAGTTTCACCTCACCTCACTGCTAGTGTTATTTACAGAGACACAGCCTTTGAGGTGTGGAATACACTCAAGAAACATTTTTCTTAGGCCAATGGACCAAGAATCTCTTAACTTCAGAAGCAAATCTCAACTATGATGCAAGGTGATTCTATAGTAACAAGCTTCTTCACTGATCTTCAAGCTGCTTGGGATCAATTATTGAATTTTAGGCCTCTACCATATTGTTCATGTGGTAAATGTACCTATGGTGTGACAAAATCACAGTTTTTCAACATCAAGATTCTCTCATGCAATTCCTCAATGGATTGAATGAATCTTATTCTCAAGTTAGAACACAAATCCTCATGATAAAGCCTAGTCCCTCTATTGATAAGGCATTTTCCTTAGTAATTCAAGAAGAAAGGCAAAGATGTTTGGGCCTTAATGTTGCTCCTTCAGTTGAATCAACTGCACTTGTTGTCAAGAACCAAGGATTCAACCAGGGCATTTCATTTCCAAGCAACAATAGCAAGAATGTCAAAGGGAACAATGCAAAAGGAAGACTTGTGTGTAGTCATTATGGAAAGGTTGGTCATGTAATGGAGAAATGCTACAAACTTGTTGGTTTTCCTCTTGGTTAAAAGCAGAAAGGATGAGTAACTATGGCCAATCAAGTCCTTGTTGAAGGTGATCAAGGAAAATCTGATGCACAACAGATCAATTCATTCCCTTTCACTTCAAAGTAGTATCAACAGCTACTTTCAATGCTGAGCTCTCATGCTTCCACATCTGGTGGTTCTACTGATCTTTTGCACTCAGCCAATTCTGACCTTTCAGGTAATACTTGTGATCTTTGGTCAGATTTTGTTCCTTTAGGCATGCACCATTCAGTTTTTGCTGTTAATCCTGCCAATAAAACTGCTTATGGTAATGATTTTTGGGTTCTTGAAACTGGGGCTACAGATCACATAGTCCATTCTTTAACCTTGTTCACACACATTACTTGTTCCATTTCTATCTTTGTTCAATTGCCTAATGGTGAAAAGGTTGTTGTTACACATATAGGTACAATTCAAGTTACATCAACTTTGATTCTTGAAAATGTACTATGAGTTCCTTCTTTCACTTTCAACCTGATTTCAGTCAGCCAATTAACAAGATCATTATCATGTTATCTTGTATTTCTCTCCAATTTGTGTTTCATACAGGACCTTTTTTGTTAGAGAACGATTAGAGTGGGTGAATTACATAACAATCTGTACTTGCTGCACACTAAAGCTTCTTGCAAGTTTGTTTTAGAAGCTTCCTCAATTCTTGAGTCTGTTTTTAAGTCCTTTGTTAATTCTGTGTCAAATACTCCTAGTGTTACTAAGCCATATCTTTGGCATCTCAGATTAGGACATGTATCAGATAATAAGCTTCATGTTTTACACAATTACCTTTTTGATGTAAGTACTTTTCACAGCAATAAAGAATGTGTTCTTTGTCCAATTGCAAAACAGAAAAGACTTCTTTTTCCCTCTTTTAATCATATATCAGATAATGCATTTGATCTTATCCATTGTGATGTTTAGGGACCATTTGCTAAGCTTACTCATGATGGTTTCAAATACTTCCTTACCATTGTGGATGATGCCACAAGATCCACTTGGATATATTTCATGAAATCAAAATTTGATACTAAAGCTTTGCTAATTTCCTTTTATAACATGATAAACACACAGGTTCACACTAATATCAAGGTCATTAGAACTGATAATGCTCATGATTTTTTCTTAAAGAATTTCTATGCTAAACATGGCATTATCCATCAGCATTCATGTGTTGCCACTCCACAACAAAACTCAGTTGTGGAAAGGAAACACCAACACATTTTAAGTATTGCAAGAGCACTAAAATTTCAGTCTAATGTACCTATTTCTTATTGGGGTGAATGTGTGTTTACTGCTGTTCTCATTATTAATAGGTTGCCTTCCAAGGTTTTAAAGCATAAAACTTCATTTGAGAAGCTTTATGGAAAATTTCCTTCTTATGCTCATTTGAAAGTCTTTGGCTGCCTTTGTTTTGCATCAACCTTGACTCATAACAAGTCCAAGTTTGATCCTAGATCCACTTCCTGTGTTTTCCTTGGTTACCATTTTGGTGTTAAAGGTTACAAATTACTTAATTTAGCTACCAAGAAGATTTTTGTCTCTAGGGATGTCCATTTTCATGAAACTGTTTTTCCTTTTATTTCCCCTTCTCTTTCTTTCTCTCCTCACTCTCCTATCCCTTTACCTCATCTTTTCCCTTCTATAGCTCAGCCACTTGATTCCTTGCTTGGTTTTCCTTCTTTTCTAGAACCTCATTATGCTTCTAATTCCCCTCCTCAGGTTCTCAACTCTGATGTTTCTTCTGATTCTAATCTGTCTATTCCTTTAGCTGATTCTTCTAATTCTTCCCCACGTGTCAAACATGCCTGTTGTAGATTCTGTAGATTTTGTAGATATCCTTCCTTCCAATTTTGTTCCATCTGATCCTTCTTTGAGAAAGTCTTCCAGGGTGTATTCATCTAAACTATCTTCTACTTATGATCATTTTTGCTCTCTCATTTCTACTATTCTTGAGCCTAAGTCTTACCATAAGGCAGTAAAGGATCCTAAATGGCAGGATGCTATGGCATATGAAATTGCTACTTTGGAAGCAAATCATGTAGGGAATTAACATGAAATTCCCAAACCTGTGAGAAACAAAATAAATAAAACACACGCCAAAGAAAAAAATAATCACATGCACAAGACAGTATTTACGTGGTTCGACAATTTGCCTACGTCCACAGAGTTGCAAGGATTTCCCTATTATCAGGGAAAAATACAAAGTGAAAGTGCAGCAGTAAAATTTTTCTCTCTCTCAAAAACTACATCCAGAAAGCCTAATCACCAAAACAACAGTTTTTATATCCCCTATCGGCTCAAGCCTTCGCTCCATGGACTAAGCCTCAGAAAATCTCCCATTAAAAACCACGCAACATCATTTCGGGTCGGGTTGTCATCCAGATCAAATACAACTAGACTCCACAAAGTCCAACAAATCAAACCTGGACACTTGCCCCTTTACCTTCTCATAAAAGGGCTATTGGTAGCAAATGGGTCTATAGAGTCAAATACAATGCTGATGGCTCATTGGACAGATGTAAAGCTAGGCTTGTTGCCAAGGGTTTTATTCAGCAAGCAGGCCTAGATTTCACTGACACTTTCTCTCTTATTGCCAAGATGACCACATCAAGACTTTGCTTGCTATTTCTGCTATGAGAGGTTGGCATTTGGTTCAGCTTGATGTGAACAATGCCTTCGTCAATGGTGATCTTCATGAAGAGGTGTATATGCAATTGCCTCAAGGTTTTCACAGCAAAGGGAGCACCTAGTTTGCAAGTGATAGGTCAAGAATGTATTGACCCCTTGTGATGAATTAACCAATTAATTAGCCAAGTTAATTAATTAATTCAATTAGCATGCAATAAGCGTGGTAGCATAAACAAATCACCAACTAAGCTAATATGCAACAGAAAATAAATTGACACAGTGATTTGTTTACAAATGAGGAAAACTTACACGACAAAAACCCCACTAGGTGATTTTAAGGTCACCACTCTTGAGAATTCACTATTATCACAACAAGTGGTTACAAGTAAAAGAATCCCAGTACCTTATACCAACCTATAGTTGAAACCTTACTCCAATACCCAATTGGACTTGTTCTATAATCACATTCTCTCATTTTCAATGTATGGCTCCCAGTACGTGACTAACCAATTCGATGTGCGGATTCCAGTACGTAACTTACACACCAACTTGAGAAAGATGTTGACTACAAAGTTATTCAGTTCATCAACCAATGAAGATCAGGAAGTTCCTTGGTTACAAAACCCTACAGTGTACAAACACAGCAGCTTCTTGAAGAGAAAGATGAACTAGGGTATATGTCTCCGGTTCACAATATGCTTGTGAAAAACTTTTGCATTAAGGTGCATCAGTTGTGACGGCCCTTAAAACAATCCTTATATATGTTTAGAGTTGTGAGAAAAGAAAGCCCAAACATCTATACATGGATTGGATGAAAATCAAAACTAAAAATTTGATTTTCTTAAATCTCGATAGATACCCTATCTATCAAGCAGCTGTCGAGCATCGGGCTTAAACAGCCTTTTAAATCTCGATAGATACTAGTTGTCGAGCTTTAAAATCTAGCACTTCTTCACTTGATTCTTGGACAGACTTGCATGGCTTTAACACTTGAACTTGAAACATTGTTCCTTGAAGCATTAAATACATCTTAGATCTACCTAATTACAAGTAAAGTGCGTTTTGTCAAAGGATTAGCCAATTCTATATTGACATATGTTCCTAACATGATTCACATATGTCCTAACAGCAAGCTCAACAAGTATTTGTATGGCCTTAAGCAAGCTTCAAGGCAGTTGTACTCTAAGTTTTCAATAACTATCTTGAAGTATGGGTTCAAGCAGTCCAAATCTGATTATTCTTTGTTCACTAAGAAGTTCAATCAGTCTTTTATAGCATTGCTAGTTTATGTTGATGACATTCTTATTGCAAGTAATGATGTTCAAGCAGTTGAAGACCTTAAGAGTTCCTTGAATCATGAATTTAAGCTGAAAGATCTTGGTAATCTAAAGTACTTCCTTGGTCTTGAAATGGCTAGATCAGAAAAGGGGATTTCATTATGCCAAAGGAAGTATGCATTAGAAGTACATAAAGATGCTGGCATGACAGGTTGTAAGCCTAGTAAAGTTCCAATGGAACAAAACCTAAAACTAAGCAAGTATCATGGAGAATTATTGCCTGATCCTGGTGTTTATAGAAGGCTGGTTGGAAGATTACTATATCTGACTATAACTAGACCAGACATCACATATTCAGTCCACAAACTAAGCCAATTCATGTCCAAGCTAAGAAAACCTCATTTAGATGCAACCTACAAGGTATTGCAATACATTAAAGGGTGTCCTGGTCAAGGCATTCTCTTATCTTTGAAGTCAAATTTGCGTTTAAAAGCTTATACAGATGCAGATTGGGCATCTTGTGTAGAAGATCCACTACAGGGTTTTATGTGTTCTTAGGTGATTCATTAGTCTCATGGAAGTCCAAGAAACAATCTATAGTTTCTAGATCCTCAGCTGAAGTTGAGTATAGAGCCATGGCTTTAACTGTTTGTGAGATGACTTGGTTGCTAGCTTTATTGAAAGATTTAGAAGTTCATCATCCACCGCCTGGTTCTCTTTTCTGTGACAATCAGGTAGCAATTTATATAGGTGAGAATCCTGTATTTCATGAAAGGACAAAACACATCAAAGTAAACTGTCATTTGGTTAGATATAAGGTGCAAGAGAAGGTGATATGATTTTTCTTTACTCCTACACATTCACAGCTAGCAGATTTGTTTACCAAAGCCTTTAGTAGTCAGCAGTTGAAGTCCTTACTTTCCAAGATGAGTATTTTGAATATACACAACTCTGAATCTCATCTTGAGGGGGAGTATTAGAAATGTAAAGATCAAAGTTGTAAAACAGAAGGAAAGAAGGATAAATGACACAAGGCAAACTAAAATTACATGAGGGTGTAATTAGTTGGCTAAACTACAAGTAGTTTAGGAGTTAATTATTTCATTTTGTATCACACGTGTTGTAACTACTTGTTGCACATGTATTAATTGCTTTCCGTATAAGTTGGTATAGTTAGTTATGCTCTATTTTCTGGGCTTTAGTTCTTTGCTTAACACTTTTTGTATAAAGCTTTAATTCTGTACAGATTCATTTACTTTTGATCAATCAATTAGAGAAGTTCTTCATTTTCTCTCTCAATCTCTCTCTCTCTCTCTGTTTGCACTTCTTCTTCTTCCTCTATCTTTGTTTTCTTATACAAACACTTGGGAGGAACATTAAGGCTAGTCCTGAATGTTATATTTGTGATGATGGGTCACCAGCATTTCTCAATAGGGATGTCCACTAGATTGGATATTATCATAATCACTCAATATATCCAAGGGGGGTTCGCAAAATGGTTATGGTGTTGTTTGATATGGGTGATGAAGTATTTCGAGAAGTGAAATTGCCAAATGATGTGGCCAGAAAGCGTAGAGCCTTACTAGAATTGAAGGTTGGTAAATCTCTTTGATAGCGTATAACAACTAGGGTGGAAGCCGGTTGGCATCAAATGATAGTTTTTGCATTTGGCTGATGAAAGAATATGGTGTAACGAAGTCTTGGACTAAAGTAGTGACTATTGATGGATAAAAAGGGATAGGGAGGGCATTAAGCTTTAGAAGGAATGGTGAAATTCTAATTGTGAAAAGTAAGGGAGTGTTGGCTTCATATGATCCTGAGACTGGCACAATGACTTCTTTTGTATTAATCCCAGGTCATCCAAGCTCCTTTTTTGTGGATAGTCTTGTTTTACTCAAGGGTGATAGTGCAATCTCAGAGCAAGTAAGGTCTTTTGATGAAGTTACTTACAAGAGAGTATGTGTTACACTTGGGAAAGATAATGAAGTGAAGGGAACCAAGAAGATTAAAAGGAAGCACAAAAGAATAGGTTGAACAAGAAATACAGGTACACCTTTCAATCTCCCAACTTTGCATTAGAAGTATACCTTTATACCCTGAATTATTTTTCTCTTACATTGAAGCTAGGAAATTGTCAATATAAAGGTTCATATATGTGCATGCTAGTACTAACAAATTGAGAAATATGATTATGACTATGGATATGTTTGAAGTTTCCCTCATTAGTTTTATTAACATAGAGCATATATTGCACATGTTTCATGTTTTCAACATTTACCTTGATTGTGGCTCATTATCCTTGATTTAAGCCTAATCAAAGGCCTCATAGGTCAATTGTTCTATATACATATAGACAAACTATACAAAAACTTTTGTACTTAGAAATATAGAGATTTCATTAGATTATTGTTCTTTCTTTGATCCTTTCATTTTTTTAAGCATTTCCCTTGATTGTGGCTCGAATCAAGGCATATCAATTATCCTTGATTCAAACCTCAAGGGGTTGGCTTAGTGATTTCTAAGGCCTCATAAGATCCCAAGTTCGAAACCTTTTGCCAATATCTTAGGGCCACCCTCATGAGATTCCTCCCTTAAATAACCTAGTGTGCGTGGGATGGAGAGACTGCATATACCCGAAAGAATAGTTAGATATTTGAAGAAGTTTGGACACCCTCGTTTGTTTAAAAAAAAAAAAAAAAAGCTGAGTCTCCACACCTAAGCATTATTTGGTGTTTTCCTCTTTGCCCAACAAATGCACTTAAAGACCGTTCTTGCACATTTTCTGGTGAGATCAAGCCTTCCCAGCCCTTTAGGCACCACCACCAATCCACTTTTCCTTAAACTTATCCCCAAAATAAATTCTAGATTGGCAAATCGGCTGGTCAACACAAACCAGAGTCAATTTAGAGGCTTTGCATGCTATCACACATCATTAGAAAGCACTTCGTTTCACAAGTACCACGTACCTCCATCCGCCGCTATCTGGCATCACGCGTTGGTGACATAGCTCCTTGTAACCAACGCCTTAACCGCCTCACAAAAAGCCCCTTTGCAGCTTCTCAATACGAGCTGTAAAACTCAAAGGAGTAGGAAACAAAGTTTCAAAGACATAAAATATGTTGGACCTGTTGGTAAACTGGACAAGGTGCTCATAATAAGCAACTTCCAGCCTTTATCATTTTAGTCCTTTTCCTAAGTTCTTTAAGGCAATGAAAGAAAAACATCACTTCAGTTAATCTACCCACCTTGTTCCATACATAAGCTGCAACCCTAGTGAAGGATGTTGCTTTTGAGTATATTAATATTGCAGTTGTTTTAAAATGAAATTGTGATTGAAGTTTGCTTTTATTTACAAAAGCATTCAACATCATTATTTTTAGCTAATGCCTAATAGTGATCCTGACATAGGACAACCACACAAACAATAGAATAAGAAGATAAATCCTAGGAGTCAGCACCTAAGGGTTGCTTGGAGTCAGCACCAAGCAAAATTGGAGTCGGCACCAGTGAAAGAAAACACACGTTTTTTTAATAATCTCAAAAACTGTCTTACAATAATCCCAAAAAGTGTTTAAATAGCTAACAACAATAAGGCATAAAGAAACCCTAATTATTAAATGTTCAGGCTTGCTTAAACTCAAGCCCAATAACTAATAGGCTCCATCCATAAGGCCACAGGTTGGGCCGTCTTCTTTCTACTCTTCCTCCTATACGTGCGTGTAATTGGGGGCTTGTACCTCGTGTCCGCACCAACTCCCCCCAAGTAAGAAGAACTCGACCCCGTCGAATGGAAATCTGAAGAGCTCTGATAGTACTCCAGCAAGTCAGGATCCAGTCGCTGTAGCTCATTTCGAGTAATCCAAGTGCAATCAGAATCTGGTCGCCCTCGCCACCGGACTAGGAAACGGTGAACTCCTCCATCCCTGGTAGAAACAATCTGCTCATCTAAAATAGCATCAATAGATTCTTTATGTGCATAAGGTAATTTTAAGGGTAGAGGGGTGGGAATAGTGGCATCAATAGGATTAGGCAAAGACTCATCAAAAGGGGCATCAAGAATAGCTGTAGGAATTTTATAAGCAACTAGATCCTCAATATTAAAGGAGGAGCTAATACCATAATCATGAGGAAGGTCAATGACATATGCATTTGGGCCCATTCGTTTCAATACCTTGAATGGTCCGACACTACGAGCCTGTAATTTTTTAACGGTCCCAAAGGGAAACCGTTCAGGTCGAATCCGAATCATGACATAATCCCCTACCTGAAACTCTGCATGACGCCGATGAGTGTCAACATGAATTTTATATTAAGAATTACTTGCCTGAATTTTTTTGCGACTCTCATTATGCAAATCATGAATATGTCATGCAAATGCCTCAGCAGACTCAGACACCCTAACATGTGGGGACATGGGCAAAAGATCTAAGGGCTTCCTAGGTGTATATCCATGCACAACCTCAAAAGGACTAGCACCTATAGACCTATTGATAGAGCTATTATATGCAAGTTGGGCTACAGGAAGAATAGAATCCCAATTCCGATTGGCTTCACCCACTAGACACCGAAGGAGGTTGCCTAGACTACGATTAACCACCTCAGTTTGACCATCAGTTTGAGGATGAAATGCTGTGGAAAATTTCAATTTGGTGCCTACTAAATGCCACTAGGTCTTTCAAAAATAACTCATGAAGCGAACATCCCTATCAAACACTATGGTTTTAGGAAGACGATACAGTTTGACAATCTCATCAAAGTAGAGCTTTGCGATCTTAGAAGCATCAGAGATCTTTGAACAGGGTAGGAAATGAGCCTTCTTAGAGAAGCGATCAACAACTACTAGAATGGAATCATGCTTCCTAAAGGTGCAGGGCAAACCTAACACAAAGTCCATACTCACATCCTGACATGGGCGATCTGGTACAGGTAGAGGCATGTACAGGCCAGTGTTTTGCTTGCGATGTTTGGCCAGTTGACAGGTACGACACTGACCAACTATCTTGGCAACGCCCCTCTTAAGACCAGGCCAATAGAATTGACATTCCACCTCCTCAATTGTTTTGTCTCGGCCAAAGTGACCTGCAAGGCCTCCCGCATGTATCTCCCAAACTAGGAAATCTCGTACTGAAGACCGAGGAATACATAATTGGTTGGCTTTGAACAAGTAACCATCTCGAAGGATATAATCATCCAGGATTGGCCGTGAGGCATTACTTAGGCTAATGTAGAGCTCCCCAAAACCTAGGCATGACTCATATTCATCCTTAAGTCGCTCAAACCCAGTAACCTTAACACTTATGACGGATAGCAAAGATACCCTTCGACTTAATGCATCAGCAGCCTTATTCTCAACTCCCGCCCTATGTTTCACCACAAAGTAATAGCGTTGCAGAAACTCAACCCAACTACCATGCCTAAAATTCAGCTTCTTTTGGGAATTAAGATAGCGCAAAGCCTCATGATTAGAGTAGATAACAAACTCTCGGGACAATAGGTAATGGCGCCAATGCCAAAGAGCTCAAATAATGGCATAAAACTCTTTGTCATATGTGGAGTACCTTTGCTTAGCGTAATTCAATTTCTCATTGAAATAAGCAATCGGGTGGCGCTCTTGACTAAGTACTCCTTCTATACCAATACCTGAAGCATCACATTCCACTTCAAAAGGCTTGGTAAAATCAGGGAGACGCATGACAGGTGCCTCAGTCATCTTTTGCTTCACCTCACGGAAAGCCTTAGTAGCAGCTTTAGTCCAAACAAACTCCCCTTGCTTCATGCAGTCAGTGATGGGGGACATGATGGTACTAAACCCCTTGATGAATCGGCGGTAAAAGGAAGCGAGCCCATGAAAGCTTCGAATTTCATGGATATTTTTGGGCTCGGGCCACTCCACAATTGCTTGAACCTTTTGGGGGTCAGCAGAAACTCCCTCAGAGGATACTATGAAACCTAAGAAGATGACTTTATCGGTGAAGAAAGAGCACTTCTTGAGGTTGCCATATAAACTCTCCTTTCTAAGGGTAGTACAAACTTGAGTTAGGTGGTCTAAGTGTTACTCCCTAGATTTTCTATAGATAAGGATGTCATCAAAGTACACAACCAAGAATTTTCCCATAAAAGGCTTGAGCACTTGAGTCATCACTCTCATAAAGGTACTAGGAGTATTGGACAATCCAAAAGGCATGACCATCCACTCATATAAACCATCCTTCGTCTTGAAGGCAGTTTTTCACTCATCACTAGAACGAACCCTAATTTGATGATAGCCGCTTTTCAAGTCTATCTTAGAGAAGATCGTTGCTCCAGCCATCATATCCAACATGTCATCCAACTGAGGGATAGGAAAACGATATTTCACAATGATCTTGTTGATGGCACGACTATCAACACACATCTTCCAAGTTCCATCTTTCTTTGGGGTCAAGAGTGCAGGGACTACACAAGGACTCATGCTTTCACGAACAAAACCCTTCCTAAGTAGTTCTTCTACTTGCCTTTGCAACTCGGCATGCTCTGCAGGGCTCATCCTATAGTGAGGCAAATTAGGTAGGGTTGCTCCAGGCACAAAATCTATAGCATGTTGTATGTCACGCATGGGTGGTAAATGATCGGGGAGTTCCTTAGGGAAAACATCCTTAAATTCCTGGAGCACTAGTTTCACTTCTTTAGGTTGCTCCTCACAGGTCTCTCCATGAACTTCCCTGGCAACTAAGACAAATACAATAGATTCTTGAACTGCTACCTTTTCGAATGCCTTAGGGCTTATGATGTTCAAGTCTTTCGCCTTTGGAGCTTCTTTCTTCTTGCTCATGTCGATTGGCTTAGGTTTTAAAAGATTGAGCACAATCTTCTTACCTTCAAACATAAATGAGCAAGAATTGGATCGCCCATAGAGGGTGACATCCAAATCATAAAGCCAAGGTCTACCTAAGATGATATGCCCTACATCCATGGGAATTACATCACACCATATTTCAGCCTTGTAGGTGAGGAATTGAAGTGGGACAACACATCTTTCTTTGATGGTTATAGTGGAAGTATCCACCCAAGAAATTTTATATGGGTTAGGGTGAGGGGTCAATTTCAAGCCTACGCGGGAAACAACGTTAGAGGACACCGCATTAATGCAACTTCCACTATCTATAATAACCTTGCAAGTTTTGTCTCCACACTTAGTGTAAGTTTGGAAGATGGCACTTCTTCGCCAATCATCAGTGTCTCTCTGCTCTGTCAAAGCGCACCTTACCACATTCACTCTAGGGACACCAAAGTCCTTGAAGTCATCAACTTGGGGAGAAATGGTTCTAATGCATGCGAGGTAGCTAGGATCATCTTCCCATTCTGCCTTAACATCTTGGGTTCCTTCAATATTTAGATCATACACCAGCTCCTCAACATCTTCAATCTTTTCATCACCCTCTTGAATGACAAGGGCCCTAGAGGGACACCTAGCTGCGATGTGTCCAACCCCATTGCATTTGAAGCATTAGAGGCGAGAGCCTAATCTTAAAGGCTCATTGATCACACCTTTTCCTTTGTCCTTTTTTTCTATTGGGGTACTATTGGGGTTGACCTTAGGGGGTAAGGAAAGTTTAGATCTACTACCAAAAGGTTAAGGGTTGGTGGGAACACTCCGGGGCTCAGAACGTCGCCAAAAGATAGATTTGGATACTAACTCACAATTCCTAGCAAGCTCATATGCTTCTCCTAAGGTAGTGACTCCTCGGGTGATAATCTCTCCTAGTAGGCTAGCATTTAAACCTTTCTTGAACCTATTGAGCGTAACAACCTCTTCCTCGATGATTTGAATTTGTCTCTTGAATTCCTTGAACTTCTCTATATATTCAGCCATAGGAGTATTGCCTTCCTTTAGGCGATCCCATTCCTCAAGAAGGGAGCTCCTATAAGTTGAAGGAAGATAATTCCTCGAGAGTGCATTCTTCATCTCAAGCCAATCAGTAATGGGGGGCTCACGTCGTCGCCTAAGGGTTTCCTCAAAGTCTTCCCAGAAAAGGTCAGCTTTTCCAATTAACTTCATCCTAGCATACCTCACTTTCTTGTTTTCAGCCCAATGGTAATAGTCAAAGAATTTCTCCATTTGACGCAACCAATCAGTGAAAACCCATGGGTCTAGGCAGCCATCAAAGGTGGGTGCGTCTATCTTGTCCTTAAACATCCTATCATTAAAATCTCTAGGGCCATTGTGATTATAGTGATCAGGTTCAAAGGTTGGAGCCCTATTAAAGTAACCGAAGTTATGTTGCCTAAGCATGTTATCTCCTTCATGGTTAATGGTCTCTCGTTGAGATGCTTCAATTTACCCAACCCTATCCATTAAATTTTGGACATTTTTTGCTAGTTCTTCAATGGTTTGCTCTAGGGAGGTCCTAGACTCAGAAGTGGATTGATGTTCAGAGTTTGACATGATGCGACCTCTACGTAGATGCATGCACACTATATTTATGAATGCAATTGAGATTCACAAAAGCTCAAGTAACCAATTCTCAATGTAAAATTAAGGTCAAGTAAGAGTGCATGTAGGGATTAGATTAATGAGCCACAGGAATAAATTGCAGTCAAGTAGTGACAGTATTCACAATATTGAAAAATAGCCCAAATAAAAGTCAATTTCCAATAAGCTCCACAATTAATAATGAGAATCAGATATTTCAAAGAATTGGTTTTTTATTTTTTTTATTTTTTTATTTTTTGAATTTTAGAATGGGTATTGAAAGAAAGCACAAATAATAAAATAGCGAACTCAAGCACAAAATGGGTAGGCCAGTGGGATATGGTGGGACATGCACATAAAAAATATAAAGATAGTATTTTTCAATGAGACAAAATTGAATCCACCAAAAAGAGAGTAAGAATTGTACCCTTGTCAATGGCCAACTAACTGCACTCAATAGTCACGTGCTTGACTCCTCAAGTGAATAGATCTTACTTGGACAAATGTACCTGTGGATGAACAATTTAAAAGTCCAATACATGCAATGGGCTATCACAGTAACAATATTTCTTTTTCTTTTCTTTTCTTTTTTTTTTATTTTTCTTTTTTTTTTTCTTTTTCTCTTTTTTTTTTTTTTTGGTTGCAAAAGTAATAAAATACACTGAATGACAGACACGGACTAAAGGAAATTCAAAAGAAAGAACTTAAAAAAGAGCTCACAGAACAGAAAAAAAAAAAATTAAAACCACAAAACTGAAGCATCAGAACCGGCTCGGCGATGGAGAAGAAGAAGGAAGAAAATCAGCTCTCGCCCAGAAGAAAAGGAGAAGGCCGATGACTGTGGCGGCGCGAAGACAGGGGAGGCAGCAGTGGCATAGGACACAGCGGTGGTTGACGTCCTTAGCAGCGGTGGTCGACGGTGATGAGGGTGTCGGCAGCATCCAGGTGCTGATCTGGGGGTTTCGGCGGTTGATGGGCAATCTTAGCGGTGGTGGAGCGAAGTTGCCGATGGGTCTCGGCGTGGGTCTCTCCCTTTTTTTTTTTTTTTTTTTTTTTTTTTTTTTTTTTTTTTTTTTTCCAGTTTGTGGGTGTGTGTTCTGTGATTAGAGGCGGGAACAGATGTTGGCTACTGGCTTGGGAGGCATCGCTGGCTTCTCTGTTGGCTTGGGGGTGAAAAACTCATGAGGGGCTGCGGGGTATACACGGATTGCAGGGGCTGGTTTGGGCTTATTCAAAATCTCATGGGGCAAAAACTTGAAAGGTAATGTCATCCTTGGCTGGTTTGCTCATTTGATAGTTTTGCTTTCAAGTGGTTGTCTACGGTTGTGTTGTATGGATCGGAAGTTTGCTTTGATACCAAAACTGATGTAGGACAACCACACAAACAATAGAATAAGAAGATAAACCCTAAGAGTCAGCACCTAAGGGTTGCTTGGAGTCAACACCAAGCAAAACTGGAGTTGGCACTAGTGAAAGAAAACGCACGTTTTTTTAATAATCTCAAAAATTGTCTTACAATAATCCCAAAAAGTATTTAAATAGCTAACTATAATAAGGCATAAAGAAACCCTAATTATTAAATGTTCGGGCTTGCTTAAACTCAAGCCCAATAACTAATAGGCTCCATCCATAAGGCTACAGGTTGGGCCGTCTTCTTTCTGCTCTTCCTCCTATACGTGCGTGTAATTGGGGGCTTGTACCTCGTGTCCGCACCAGATCCACTATTGTTACTTTTTGCTAGGCAAAGCAGTATATAGCTGAGGAAGTTCGGGCTTTCCTTGTTTCTTGTTCAGAACCTTCATTGCTGCTCCGGAACTTGAGTTGAGAAAACTAATTTGATACCTTCCTCTCCAACTCTAAGTCTGCGTAGATACCGTCGTATTACAACAGTTGCCGGAAGAATTGAAAGCTGACATACTTTAGCAACTTCCTGCACAGAGGATGAAAGACTTGACTTTTCTCCAAATGTTTGTTCTCTTTGGTCCTATACAGAAATCCCTCTGGAAGTGGAAGCATTAGGTTCCAAGACAACTGAGAACCACTCTAGCTCAAAAGATTTTGCTTTGGACAACAATCTCTGGGCTAGAATTCCTCCCCAGTGGGTTGATAATTTCAAAGATAGTAATTGCTTGATATTAAACATTCTTGAAGAGATGTATTGCAAATCACGCTCAATTGGCAATTTATCTTCAACTCTGCAATGTAATGGTTTCGTATCTATACACCAACACACACAAGTCAGGATGGTTGGGATCAGGAGATATATCTATTTGTCTTAGCAGTTAGTACAAAAATAATATTGTAATAAATAAATAAATAAGGCCTCTTACTTGGGGATGGGGTGTTTTTTTTTTAATTAAAAGAAAAAGGACATTTTCTATTGGGCGATAGAATACTGCGTCTATTTTCATTGCGATGTAAGTGCTCAACATTTTTTTTTTTTTTTTTTGATTGGAAACTAGAAACTTTCATTACTTAAAAGGAAATTACATCATGATGGAGAGATTGTTCTAAGAAACAAGGATTCTCTTCCATCCAAACTAGACAATCAACAATGCCACTAGCATGTTTAGCTAAAAGATGCGCAGGTGTATTTCAATTGCGCTTTACATGAGAAAACCTTACATTACGAATATCATGACAAGAATCAAGGATCCCATATATTATAGGAGCAACCACGGCAGCTGCATGAGAAAGACCAGCTAAAGCAGTTGAAGAGTGTAAAAAAATTTTCAATATCCAAAAATTTTACTCTTCCTTTAAATCTTTTCTCTCGGTCAAAATTAGAATTAGAATTAATAGTTTTTTAGACAAATTCCTTACTGAAATCTACACTATTCAATAACTAAAATCTAACACTACCAAGAGAGATAATGACCATCTAAATTATTATATTTATTCTAATATTGATTGTTTAAATATTTTTAGAATTAAAAATTTTAATATATGTTTTACAAATATATGAAAATAGTCCAATTAATGTTTTAAATATAAAATGATTGAATTATTTTTTTCTAATATATGTATCTCTTATAAAATATTAAGTAATAATACATTTTACACTTGTGTCTAGCTAGCCCCAAAAATGTATGGAGTTGGCCCTAGACTAGACCTTATTTTTGCGGACCATGAATTTGAGCGAAGTTTGAAAAGAATCAGTTTGAAGTTGAATTAATGTATTTAATATTGATAGGATAATCAAAAAATTACATCTATGGCTCGTCCAGATGGGTCGTCCATCACCAATGGTTAGTCAAATCTCTTATTCATCCAAAAATCTCGTCCATGAGAAGCTGACCCAATTGAATAAACCTCGTAATCAAGGTGAAAGAGTCGTCCATATGCGAAGCAGATGGACGACCAAACAACAGCATGACAAAGGGTCGTCCAAAGGGTCGTCCATAGACATTGCACATGGACGACCCTACAACACTTAACAAATTCTGGAGCGGGTAACCAACCCGTGTTCATCGCCAGCAATTTCTCTCAAGTATGTAACTTCCATCAGCGGTTACTGCTTCTATAGCCGTTAGGGAAGTTACCTCCGTGAAGCCAGTTATTCCATAAATCTTGGGGAGGTTACTAAACCAACTGTCCCAAGACCCCCTATATAAAGGACCGGTCTGAAACAGGCAAAGGGATGATAAAAACTCTGATATTTTACTCCCGAAAAGTTGGAATTACATTTCCTTGTTAAGAAAACTAACTTTATCATCGGAGAGTATTTGACCGGTCCACCCCGGTCACTTCCTTCAGTGTTTCTTCTTTTCAGGCCTTCGCTACCGCCGTAGCCCACTGAAGCCGAAGCGTTCAACTAACTGATTTCACACATCATCAAATATAAATGACACCGTTTAAAATTTACAATTTTTTAATTTATATTTAAAATACTCTATGCTTATAAAAAAATTCTTCATAGCATTGTGGCCATATTTTGCATGAAATGCATTTAAAATGTCATATCATAGTTAATATTTCATGATTTTGGCATCATTACAGTGGTTTTAGTATACATAACTAATTCAATCAAAACTAAAGTTGTTAAAAAAATCAAAGTAGTGACTTTGCAAAGAAATGTTCAACGAGTATATCATCGTTGAGATATTAGAAGAAACTAATAACTTTTTATTCATGACCTCACTTTAAATCTTAATACATAGTATTTCTGTCTCAATGAATATAATGATATATTCCTTTAATCTGCATGTCATTGGCTCTAAGGTGCCACTTGTTTTGTTTTCTTTTAATTTGTTTCTTATAACATCATTGGATGGGTGTTGGGATGGTTTGGATCCTCTTTGCATGAGAATTTTTAAATTGGTGACAAAATTTTGGATTAATTTGAAGTTTCATAACATCATTGGATGGGTGTTGGAATAGTTTGGGTTTTCTTTGCATGAGATATTTAAGTTGATGACAAAAATTTGGATTAATTTGTAGTTTCAAGCTGAGCTGTAGTTGAGACTTTTGTGATAGTATCTTGTGTATTTTCTAGATCAAAGGTGTGGTAAATGGGTTGCGTCGGGTTGGGTTAAAAATAGATTTGAGTTCAAAATGGATGGGTTAGAAATGGGTCTAATCAATTGGATTTTGAATTAAGTTTAGTTGACTTGTATTTTTTAAAATTAATTTTTTTTTCCTTCAAAACATGTAAGTTATGCAACAAATTACTTGGTGTGACATTAAAAAGATTTAACAACAATTGATCCCATCTTCTCAATAAATAAAAAAACAATAATTGATCCCACAATAAGTAGATATAAAGTTCTCAAAAGGGTCATCTATATATATATATATATATATATATATATAAAACCGAAGCCTTTAAAACTCTCACAATTTTCCACATCATCACTATTTTCTTTTTCTTTTTATTTTAGATTCTTTTTATTTTAGATTTTATATCTTATATAGAATCCACCAGAAAAATAATAGACAAAAGTTTGAATTTTTATTAATATCAATAATATTGAAAAACGTATACAAACTTGGAGGCCTATTTAAGGGCTCCATAAAACTTGATGGACAAGAAAATATATTCTAAAATAAGCCCTAATTAATACCTAACCATAATAGGAACCAAATTTGACCTAAAAAAACATTAAAAGAACCTAAAAATAAGGAAATAAATCACCTAGACCTAAAATAACGTTTTTTGCATAAAAATACCAAAATTAAATAATTACAAAAATTAAATTGTAAATTCTATCCTACATCAACTTATCACAAAAATCATCATCTATATTTATTATTATTATTATCTATATATTCTATATATATATATATATATATATATATAACTGAAACCTTTAAAGCTCTCACAATTTTCCACGTCACCATTATTTTCTTTTTCTTTTTATTCTAGGTTTTATATCTTCTTATATTTATTAGTGTTACAATAGTTTAGTTTAAGAAAAACTCTATTAGATATATTTTGTTGGCCTATCACATCATTATTATTATCTATATATAATATAAAATTGAAGATTAAAAATTAATTATAATTTTTTAAGATACCTCCACGTTAGAATTAAAAAAAAAAAAATGACTCACTTTAGGTTTGAATTTTTTTTTTTTTAAAAAGGACTCACCAAAAAAAAAAAAAAAAACTTTAGGATTAAGAAAAAAAGAGAGAGACTCCTGGTAGGACTCTCTTTTCTCTCCTTAAAACCCTAGCAATTACCATCTCAAAACTCTAAACTCAATTTCACTTTAAGATTAAAAAAATAAGAAGGAGAGAGACTCTATCTTATTGTTTTATTATGTTTAGAATTGATTTTATTCTAAGTATTTGGGTTAATCTCTATATTTTGATAGTGTTTTTATAGGTTTGGTTTTTGGGTTGAAATTCTAATAATTATTTTATATTGTATATGGCAGATAAAGCATCTCTATTTTTTGGAAAAAACTCAAAACTGCAACCTATGTCTTCCAGCTCAAGGTGTGATAAATTTTTATATGTTCTTGCTTTATTGAGAATTTTTATTTGGGTTCATGTGATTTTTTGTTTTTTTACTAAAGTTTTGATTTTTGGTTGATTAATTATTTGTTTGGATTAATTTCAATTAATTATTTGTTTGGATTCAACGTAAAAGATAATGGAATTAGGTGTTATAAATTTGATAATGTTCCATGTTTTGAATTGTTTATATTATTTAGACTCCTGGTAGGACTCTCTCTTCTCTCCTTAAAACCCTAGCAATTACCATCTCAAAACCCTAAACTTAACTTCACTTTAAAATTAAAAAAATAAGAAGGAGAGAGACTCAACTAAAAAAAAAAAAAAAAACGTAGGTTTTGTCTTTTTTATTTGCTTTCATATGTGCCTGAAATTTTCATTCTATCTTATTGTTTTGTTATGTTTACAATTTATTTTCTTCTAAGTATTTGGGTTAATCTCTATATTTTGATAGTATTTTTGTGGGTTTGGTTTTTGGGTTGAAATTTCTAATAATTATTTTATATTGTATACGGCAGATGAAGCATCTCTATTTTTTGGAGAAAAATCAAAGTTGCAATCTATGTCTTCCAACCCAAGGTATGGTAAATTTTTATTTGGTATATTATATATGAATTTTTTGAATTTGAAGGGTTTTGTTTGGTTTTGAAGTAGAATTTGGGGATTCTATAAAATTTGGAAGGTTTAAGTTTTGGGGTTTTTGGTATTTGCGTCTTAATAGGTTGATATTAATTCTTTACCTTATACGTTTTTGCTTTATTGAGAATTTTTATTTTGGGTTCATGTGATTTTTTGTTTTCTTAATTAAAGCTTTGATTTTTGGTTGATTAATTATTTGTTTGGATTAATTTCAATTAATTATTTTTTTGGATTCAACGTAAAAGATAATGGAATTATGTGTTATAAATTTGATAATGTTCCATGTTTTGAATTATTTATATTGTTATTAATACGACTAAATAAGATTTGTTTTTATCTTTATAGTTTATATCAGTTTTAAGTGTGTGTGTATATATATAACTTTTGGGAATTTTGCTTTATTAATTTAAGAATTGTAAATTACTTTGTAGGTTTCAGTAACTATGCACCTGCAGTGAGACATTGACAATATAAGCATATATATATGGTATTAATATTTTATAAAAAACTTTCTTACAACTCAATAACATTCTACGTTAGACAACACTTCTAAACTATAGAAAAGTATAGAAGTTAAATATTTATTCCTATTGTATTTTATTTAATTATGATAGATCCATTTTTTTTTAAACGCTAACTAGCAAAATGTCTATAATATACATATTATTAACCCAATTTTCTATTTTTAAATTTCTTAGATTTTATTATATCAATTTTTTTTTCTTTTAAATTCTTAGTGGGCAAATCAGTCTCTCACTAATTGTTTTACCTTAACGTGATGTTGGTTAATTGTCCTTTTATTTAACTATTCCGTGCATCACACGGGTTAGCGACTAGTTTAATTTAAATATCATGATTAGTCCCACCATAAATGGATACACAACCATTAAAGATCCCACAAAAAGTATAATTTGGAATCATAATATACGAAATACAAATATTAAGTGTGCCATGAGCCAAACAAAGGTATATGGTCTCTCCATGTGCCAAACAAAGTGAAAAACTTGATGTGGCGTGCGACAAACACTATGCCAACAAAAGCAAGCTTAGTTCAAAGGACAATCATTGAGGATTCATTATGTGACTGCTGCCATAAAGCTCATGAAACTTCTTTGCATGCTCTGTGGTTGTGCAAGGAGGTTGATACGATTTGGGATGACAGTGAACTATGGTCTTATCGGAGACAAATTCAATTTTTGAGCTTTAAAGAGCTATTATCTTGAACCATTTTGCAGAAAAACAATGCAGATCTCTTCGTTATCTTAAAGAAACCAGGTTTGTCTAAACCAATCTGCCACTGCTCTTCATTGAATTGCACAACTGTCCAAAGAAAGGTATGCCGAGTTCCTAGCCTGCCAAGCAACACCGAGTGAAAGACCTGCACAGATCAGGAAATTCTGGAAAGCTCCTCCAACAGACATGGTGAAGATCAACTTCGATAGGGCTGTCTTCTTTGGAGAAAACAAATCAAGTATCGGGGTGGTAATTAGAGATAGCTCAGGCTCGGTAATCGCTTCTTGCACTAAGAAAATTCCATTTGCCTTTAGCAGTTGCGAAGTTGAAGCTCTGGCTGCTGCAACGGCCTTGTCTTTTGTTGCTGAGATTGGCATCAATAAAGCAGTCTTGGAGGGCGACTCACTGGTGGTTATTAAAGCTCTAATTAAACCTGAAAGCCCTCTATCTTCAATAGGTCCTTGGATTGAAGACTCTTATCTTTTCTAATAATTTTAGTCAATTACTATACTCTCATACAATGAGAGAATGTAATAAAGTTGCTCATAATCTGGCAAGATATGCAATTGACATTCCAGACTTTCTAGTGTGGATGGAGGATGTTCCACCACATTTTACCGTTATATTGCATGCTGATTTAGCCAACCTAAATTAATGCATTTCAAGTTTTCACCCTCAAAAAAAAAAAAAAAAATTGTGTACAACAATTTGTATAAAACATTTATCCCATTAAGAAATTATACATGTTCATTTAAACAATAATTAGTGTCCATTTGACATGGATTATTTTTGCCAACTTATTTGACTATGTAGCTTATTTTTGCTACTATTCATAGGTCCCACTGTATTATTTAGTAAATTTTTACCGTTATCTATTGTACTTTCAGTAAAAAGTTTTCAGTTTCAATAAAATAAACAGACACTTCATAGTATTATTATTGCTTAAGAAACAAAAGACATGGATTCATGTGGCTATGTTAATTTTGATGAACACATACATGTGAAACTATACCACAAATTACACTTGTGGGGCCCAAAGATTTGGCAACCCCGGCCCACTCCATATCAGGCCCAAGGCCTATGCCAAGGACAAGGCAGTATTCGAGGATGAGCGGGGAAGGCCCAAGCTGCCAAGGAGAATCGCCGAGGACGACCATGTCCTCGGCCGGCCGACATTGAAGAAGGAAAGCTATCACCCACACATTAAATGTATGTAGCTGACACTCTGGCTGCATTAATGGAGAATTGACCATTGAACAGTGATGCTTTGATTACCTCAACTAACAAAAAGTCTGGGAAGGCGGTTGATGGGACAAGCCCTCAGACACAGGTTCAGATGATCAACAAGTGGATGACAGAGATCAGCTTAATAAGACTATATAGCAGAATGAACCCCTAGAGAAGAAGGGGGTCTGGGGGGGGGGGGGGGGGGAGGTTTAGAAGATTCAAGGGTTTTTGGGGTGTTCAAGGACAACCCCTATATTCATTAGAAGTCAGGGAAGAGCTCCTTGGACTGGGCCGATGATGAACTTTCCCTTAGAACACTTAGCCAAATCTCACTTATTGGTCCTGTAAACCTGTACCAACTGTTGTATCTTTCACTAATGCCTAGTCTTTCTACCAACTCTCTACAAATTTATTGTATAGGGCTACCTGGGCTTGGGTCCACTAATCCCCAAGAGGGAAGTGCCCGAACCGGGTTCCTACAACACTTTTCACCATAAACTTTCAAAATGCACACTTAGCATTCTAAACTATAACTCGTATTACACTTTGCACCGTGCTGTTAATAATTCGGTTATTTTGGACGATCCACTTGAAAAGGCTCAATTTCCCCTATTTTCAATCGCTTAAAAACAAAGGAAAAATTATACTTTATCATCTTAAATTATACTGCTATTACACTTTGCACGCTAAACTTTAGTTTTCCATCCAAGATAACAGTAGAATTGACGACATGGTGCAAAGTGTAACGCGGATTATAGTTTAGGGTGCTAACCTTACATTCTGAAAGTTTATAGTGTAAAATGTATTTTAGAGTATAGTTTAGGTGGTAAAATTTGCACTTTCTCAAAAAAAAAAAAAAAAAAAAAAACAAAGAGTAAAATTTTTAGAGCTACAAATTTGTTTGCATGAATTAGAGGAATAAGTCTTTTATATATGTTAAGGTCATATTTTTGTAATTAGCTAATCCTTTGACAAAATGCATTTTACTTGTAATTGGGTAGATTTAAGATGGGTTTAGTACTTCAAGAAACATGTTATTCAAGTTAAGTATTAAAGACATAAAAATTGGTCCAAGAAACAAATGAAGAAAAGCTGTTCAGTAAATCTCGACAGATAGCTCGACAGATGCCTGCTATTGAGATTTAATGTGAAACTCGATAGATAGCCCAACAGCAGCTCAATCTATCGAGAATTACGATTTTAGAATTTTCAGATTTGAAATTCGGCCCAGTCTTGTATATTTGTTTGGGGTTTCTTTTCTCATAATCCTAGACATATATAAGACTTATTTTAAAGGCCGTCACACACGAAAACATAGATCAAGAGACTAATTTTCTTTGTGTGAAACTACTGCGTTTGTACAACATAGGGTTTTGTAATCGAGTGCTTCAAAATCTTCATTGTTGATGAAGTGAAGAACTTTGCAGCCAATAACATTTGTTCAAGTTGCTGGAGTTAGTCACGTGCTTGGGATCTGTGCAAATAGTTAATCCCAAATTGGAGGTTTGTGCATTAAGGGAAAGAAGCTACTACAAGATCAAGTCCAATTGGGTATTGGAGCAAAGGTTCAACTGTAGGTTGGTATTTCGGGATAGGCCAAGGGTAGTTGGTAAGATTCCTTATACTTATAATTGCTTGAGTGTTGATTAGTAGATTTTTGGGAGTTGTGATCTTAAAATCACCCGGTGGGGTTTTTGCTTTATGAGGTTTTTCTAATTTGTCAACAAATTACCTGTCTAAATTTATTTTCCGGTGCATTTAGTTTAATTGGTGATTTGTTGGTGCCTCCACGATTTGCATGCAATTGAACTTAATTAATCAACTTGGTTAATTGAATTAGAGCCCGTTTGGATAGGTTGTTCTAAAACTCTTAATGCGCGTTTTTATCAAAAACGCAAATATGTGTGTGTTAGGTACTATGATTTTACTAGAAACTGCGTTCATTCAAACGCCATATATCACGTTTTGAAACTGAAGTATCCACCAACTTTTTTAAAAACACCGCTTAAAACGCAGATTCGTAATACATTTTAAGGTTTGAATACCTAAAACACCCTCAAGCATTTGCTAAATGACAAAATCATTAGCCAACAAATAAACTCACCTCCCTAACTTTCTAGCGACAGCACTGCTCAAGGCCTCAGGCAGAATTTGCAGCAATGGTGGAGAATGTTGTCAGAAAAAGAACGAGCTCAGCTGTATCACTATCGTAAATGGAAACAAGAAGGCACTACTTGTAGGAACAACTTGCATGTCCACTTGCTCTCCGTCCATGTTTACAAGAAGAAGTCATGCCCAAGTGAATGAAATCTCTGTTTCTCTCTCTCTCTCTTATCTCTGCTATCTCTTTTTCACTTTCTTTATGTGAGGTTGAATGGTTGATATTACTATTAGCATTGGGAAGGGAAAGTAATTGGGGGTTATTTTGATTTAGTTTTTGCTTTTAATAATATTTACCCTTTTTTTTATACCAAAGGCCATAAAATTATATTAAATAATCACAAATAGTACAAAGCACTCAGTAAGGAGGGTGTTAAAAGCAAAAAAGCCTATGCAGAGGCAATGATAGCTACTGGGCTCAGAAAAAAGAAAAAGAAAAAACGAAAAATTTTTAAAGAAAGGCTAGTGGGGAATCTGGGGATTAGTGAATATTGTTATTATTATTATTATTTTTATCATTATTATTCTCATGAGCTACTTAAAAAATGATAGAATAACATCAATATCAAAATTAAGTCTTTAAGTCCTTTTTGGTAATTTGCACCGAAACGCAATTTTAAACTGATACTATACACAAGTTTTACCAAACGTTTTATTGTGGTTTTTAAAATTGTGTTTTTCAAACGCACATTTTAAAAACGTTATTTTTAAAAACGCACATTTTCAAACAGCTTATCCAAACAGACCCTTAATTAACCGGGGTCAAGTTATCTTAACCCAACAATATTATATATATATATATATATATATATATATATATATATATTTTTTTTTTTCTTTTTACCTTAGTAAAAAAAATTAGGTTTGGGCTGGATATTTTTTCTCAAGTTGAAGTACAAATATGATTTTGCCACATATACGAACTTCATAATGCATGATGCTCCTTCTATCTTTTAAGGTTAAATGTACATTTCTACACATGAATGGAAATATTACGAATGGAGTAATGCTAGAGAGGTACTACAAAGTTTACTACTATGAGTCTACAAAATGACATGGCATAGTGCTACATCAACCATTTAAAATAGCCATATGAACAGAGTAATTTGAGAATTGTTGTTTGTAGTTTTTTGAAATACGTGTGGGTGAAAAGTGTGTTAAAATGTTTGTAATATTGTTTAAAATATGAAAATGTGAGTTTGAACTCACTCACCAAACATACCAATATGCAATAATTTTACAACAAATTTTTGGTAGTAACTTATTATTTGTTTTAATATTAGCCTAGAACTGACATTACTTTTTATTAGTCAATAATGATTTGTTATGTATAATTTGTTGTGAAAATGTTGTAACCTAGAATTACTCGGGTTGTAATTTGACCACGTACCTGACCCAAGCACAACCAACTATCCATGAATCATGGTCCATTCGGTAACCCGTAACCATATGGGACTGGTTGGGTCCTCCACTATATATATCTCACAGAAGCTCCATTTTGCCGCTTCATTTAAATCTCACGCGCACACAGGAAAAAAGAAAAAGAAAAGCATTTGCGTTGAAAAGCTTGCGCGACACTCTTTTCATTTCTCCAAGGAAAAATGAGCATGGAATCGACTCGCTCAGACAACTCGGCCAAAAGAAGCTTCAATAATAACCGTAACTCGGCCTCTTCAAATTCAAATTCAAACCCTTCCAATAAGAAGAAAAAAACCAGTCAGAAAACCCTAGGCGTCGCTTGGGGCTCCAATTCTCGCTCTTCGTCTCGCTCCTCCTTCAGCAATTCACCGTTCTCTAATTTCGGCAGGTTTTTCTTCTCTCTCTCTCTCTCTCTCTCATTTCTTCAATTTTTGAAAATTTATGATTTTATGGTTGAGAATAATTGGAATTTCTTCATGTCAAGCACCGTTGAATTTGTTACTTCGTGTTTGTGTTTTGATTGCGCTTTTTTGATGGTGTTGTTGACGATTTTTTTTTTAATGTAGTTATATGGTGGAGAAGAATAGGAAACTTCAGAACCAGTTTGAAGCCGAAGCTTCGACTTCTTCTCATGGTGGTTCGGGTTCTGTGAAGCCTATATTCGATGGCGTTTCCATCTTTGTCGATGGTTTCACGGTTCCTTCCAGTCAGGTTCAATCGCTTTTTATAATAATTTTCTGTTGAACTGTGCTTGGTTGCTGAAAAAAGTAAACAAGAATAGTAAAAAAGAGATATGAAAGTTGGACACTTAGACCTTACATTAAATTTGTTCCAGTTCTTGGTCTTAACTCTGAACCTTTTGAATTATTTAAAAAACAGGACAATGACTTTAAAAATTCTTCTACACTAATTTCAATAGGTTGAACTCAAGTGTGGGGTGGGGTTTAGGAACTGAACAGTGGAATTTGATAAATTTTGGAGTTATTATTAGTGTTATAGATTAGTAATCAAGGGTTATTGTTACATCTTCATTTGTCACTGTTATTTATAGTAAGCTATTTCAGGAACTGCGAGGCTACATGTTAAAGCATGGTGGAAGATTTGAGAATTACTTTTCAAGACGTCGTGTAACCCATATCATCTGCAGTAATCTTCCTGATAGTAAAATTAAGAATTTGAGGTTTATCTCACTTTTTTTTTCAAACTCTTACGAATGTGTGTGTGTTTGTTTATTTATTTTTTTAAAATCGTTGTGATTGTTATTGTTTGTAATTTCAATTCAGGTCCTTTAGCCGTGGGCTCCCTGTGGTAAAACCTGCGTGGATTTTGGAGTCTGTTGCTGCCAATAAACTTTTGAGTTGTAAGTTCGTGCATTATATAAATTTGGATTTCTCTTGACAAAATACCTTGTTAGAGACCCAAACTAAATGCAGTGGAAAAAAGAGGCTTGGTCTCCTCAACATGGCTAGAGTGAGAATTTTTCAGTGCTATATTCCTCTGTAGTGGTCATGCTCTGAAGATTTTCTTTTTCTTCTTCTTCATCTAATTTGCTATGGATTTGATTTTGCTATCTCCAGGGGTTCCGTACCAACTCGATCAGCTTCCTAATAACCAACCAAAGTTGTCATCATTTTTTACTCTGAAAAGAAGCTCAGTCTCCAACAGTGCCTCAACTCATGCACATTGTCAAGTAAATCCTGAAGCTGAGGATTTGTCTTTAAAAGTTGGTACATCAGGTGATACATATTTTTCTGAAGTGAGTGAACCCTTTGAGCACCGTAAGCAAATTAGTAGAGAATCAGATGATCTTGTGAATGAGAACTCTAATGCATCATTAGTTGAGGAGACAGCTAGCAGTTCTGGCAAACCCTGTGAAGTGGCTATGGGAATACCAAGTAATATTGGCGCAGAAGATGAGAGCAGTGTAAAAAATGTTCTGCAGTCAAGTCATTACCAACCTGCTGCACTTGTTAGCAGCAACTGCATAAACTACCAAAATATGAAAGGTTCACCAAGTTCAATGGTCAGTGAGCCTTCTAATCAGAGTCATTCAACTCTTGGGGATCCAAATTTTGTGGAAAATTATTTCAAGGTAATGAATAGGAAAGCAAATTGGTTAAAAGAAATATTGGCTGTATATTTAATAATTATGTGTTTCAATAAGTTTGTTTACTTGATGTGTTCAAATGATTACCAGACGGAACTTCTTGTTGCATCATGTTATGTATGACTTTTTTTGTATCTTCCCTGGGGCATTTTCAGGTCATATTCTGACCATATTATAATTTCTGCAGAACTCGAGGCTGCACTTCATAGGCACCTGGAGAAATCGATACCGTAAACGTTTTCACAGCTTATCTAATGGGTTTAATTGCACAAGTTCTAATATTAAAGCCTCTCCTCTGAAGACTGCCATTATGCATGTTGACATGGTAATCTCTATACTCTTGGCTGTTGAATATAACTTTGGCCTTTGGGTGTTTATTGTTTTCCTTCTAAAGACTGATATAATATGGTTGTTAAGTTTACCAATTTTAGAATAATGTGATTTGAGCCTGTAAGAATGCGTGTAATGCTGACATGGTAATCTCTATACTCTGATTTGCTTCTCCAGGACTGCTTCTTTGTCTCAGTTGTCATCAGGAACCATCCTGAATTACTAGATAAGCCTGTTGCTGTATGCCATTCAGACAACACGAAAGGAACTGCTGAAATTTCATCTGCAAACTACCCTGCTCGAGATTATGGTTGGTTTGTGCTAAGTTCTCTCTATCTCAATCAACCTTACCACCTTCTTGGGGGGTTTCTATTCTGCATATAAGTTATATTTTTATTCTTATAGGAATTAAGGCTGGAATGTTTGTTAGAAATGCCAAGGCTCTTTGTCCCCACTTGGTCATTTTTCCATACAACTTTGAAGCTTATGAGGAGGTAAGCTGTAAACCATACACTTGAACATTTAATTTTCCTGTCCAAATAAATTTCTCATAGAGTGTGAAAGTTGGCTTTCTATTTTCTTCTAATTGCGTTGCATTTTATCTTTCATCTTCCTTTTTTTTTATTGGGTTTATTGGCAGCACATAATCTGTTGGACAATTTGCAGGTAGCTGATCAGTTTTATAACGTATTGCATAAGCATGGCAACAAAGTGCAGGTCTGCTTGTAAAAATGAATTCATTTTGTGCATATCAGTTTTCACTTGTTGTCTTGCTAATATTTTAACTGATGTGGAATGTAGGCTGTAAGCTGTGATGAAGCCTTTTTAGATGTGACTGACTCAGAGGGGGATCCCCAGCTTCTAGCTTCAAAAATAAGAAAAGAGATTTTTGAGACTACCAGATGCACTGCAAGTGTTGGCATTGCTGGGAATATGCTTATGGCTCGCCTTGCCACTAGAACTGCAAAACCAGATGGTCAATGTTACATTCCTCCTGAAAGGGTGTGTTTTGGGAAAATTTTCATGCTCATAAGTTGTGTATGTATGTCTGAATGTGATAATTTTCAAGTATGTAAAGCACAGCATTTTAACAGCTTTAAATTATTTTTTACTTATAAAAAAAAAAGCCTTATCATTATGTTGGGATTGCATGCCTTCGAGTCTTGTAGATTATCTTATATTTTGCAGCCATTTAAGTTTAAATTGAAAATTTCTCAGTGTCTATTTAAGAACTACTTTAAATATTAATTCTGTTGTTAAATTATTAGGCATCTTAGATTCTTGTTTTCATTTCCTCAAGCACAAGAAGGCAATGACCTCTTTATTTTCTTAGTGGATGCTTGCATAAGGCTTCTATGAGCCAGGGCTTATGTTTAATTTATTCATGTATTTATTTTTAAACATGTATATTAGAATATGTAGAGATTTGATGCTGGGTGCCTGGAGTAGTTGATATTTGAGGTTTCTTCTCTCTCTCTCTCTCTCTCTCTCTCTCTTCAAAAAAATTATCGTCAAAGGATGCTGGTTAAATTTTTGGCTCATGGATGCCCATCTCTATAAAATTTTCCTCATCTTTTATATAACATATATATGGTATTTTGCATCTCTTCAATTCATTGTCTATTGTCTAAATATTCATGTTGACTACTAAGGATCTATAATTGAAATTTGAAAGAGTTGATGATAATTGTTGAATCAAATGTCTTCAATACTGACGGAAATACCTCTGATGGACCTTCCATTAGTCAACTCTTTTTCTCAATCAGTTGAACTAGCTCAGCCTTTCTACTGCATCTGGTGTGGTTGGCATTCTTTTCAAATTTTCCCCTTGGTGAAGTTTTTTATCTTATATTTTTTTTATTAGGGGGTAGGGGGTGGGGGGGGGGGGGGGGGGGGTGTTATAACATATTGGGACATTTGGAATAAAGTGCGTGTCAGGAGCTTAACATAAGAATGGAAATGATATCAAGAAGGCTGCATTAATTTTTTTGCTTGTATCTTGCACCAAGTGCTTTCAATATATGCATGGACATTTTGATTTTGTCCTTGTCAATCCCATGAGAACTTATTTTTCTTATGGAATTATAGTAAATGGTTGAAAACTTGGTTTATCCTTTTTTCCGTTTCATTCATTGAATTTTTCTGTTGAGATTTATATTGCTGCTATGTCATATACAATGGGCACGTTATTATCTTTTACCCCTAACACTTCCATTTCAATTATGCTTGTTGATGATTCTTTGGAAATTGGATTTACTTCACCTTATAAGCTTTAAGTTTCAGTCATGCCTATTTTGTTACTTATATTTTTATAAATTGTTTTCACTTATTTTTTTATTCTACCTGGTAATATACCTTATTTCATAAGCTTGGATATGGTTTAAAAACAAAATTATTGATGGACCTAATGTCTTTGGTCCTTGGTCCACACTACAATTTTTGTTACTGAATTTTGTTTTAACACTTTTAAGTGGGTGGTAAGTAAGGATGACTTGGGTGTTTTTTTTACCTTCTAACTATCTTTCCTTGTTGCAATTTTCCAGGTTGAGGCCCTTAGTTGCTCGCTGTGACTTTTTGTTGACTTTGTTATTCTATCTATTGTCAAATATCATGTAAAACTATAAATAGAAGTTCAGGGCTAGTGCAGATTGCCTAAAGTAGTTTGAGAATTTCAGGTTGGTGATTATTTAAGTCAACTTCCAATCAAGGCACTTCCAGGGATAGGGCATGTTTTAGAGGAGAAGTTGAAGAAGCAAAATGTTTGGACTTGTGGACAGTTGCGTATGATTTCCAAGGTCTTTAATACTACTGATATTTCCTTTCTTTTCATTTGCCAAAATGGTTAAATTAGGTGAACCTCTCCATTTTGTTTTATGATTATCAAATTAGAATGGTTGAATTTTGCATGTATTATTTTGGTGAACCTTTTGCACACATATTGTACACTTATGGTTTTCCTTCAATCTATAGTACAATTCATTTATTACTGCCTCCATTACATTTTGTTTGTCGAGTTTAGAAATTTAACTTTTTAAGGTAACATCATTTAATGCTTTGTCTTTCAAAGAGAAATATATAAGTTTTCAAAATTGCCCTTACAAACTTTCAAAAGTTAAATTTGAATAAAGTAAACGGAAGGGTATATTGGGAATAAGATCAAAATAAACTATAGCCACATGTCTAAAACAATTAACCACATGATACACATGTTTTGGCCAGGTCTTCATGCATGGGAATAAGATTTTCTTAGTGGAATACTCAGCCATGGTATCTCTATTTCCATATGGCATATTTGGCCGTGTCATTACCATTGCCATGTGGTATACCTGGCCATGTCATCATCCCCTACATCAGTACTTATATAAAAAAAATGGATGGGGAAAAAATATTCAATATATGCCTAGGAAACTCGAAAATGAAAGGAGAAACAAGACTCTAAAGAGATACAAGTATAATAATCAAACATGGTTGAAAGGTTGAAATAGGAAATGCTGAAATAATTAAGTATTAATATGTAAGAAATAAACTCAAATTAAGGTGTACTGAACTACCCTAATGTTTAGAGAGAAGATCTCTAAAGCCCTTAATCTTTCTTCCAAAGATTTAAATACAAGTTATTATGGTCTGAAGAATGTTTGAAGTTACCTTTTAAGTTCAGGACGGGTTTAGAAATTTTAAACATCTGTTTGCATTTGAGTCTTTTAAGTCAATTGACTATTCAAGTACGCCAATGATTCGAGAGTGAATCGATTGTTTATTGAGACCCTATTTATACTTTCTTAACTAGGAAGCCCTACTTTAAAATCTAATCATTGATTTTAATGCCCCAAATTTGCTGCATAAACATCTGGTACATATTATGTCTATTTCTTAAAGTTTCTTTCCAATTCAGGAACAATTTTCAAAGCTTAAATTTTGGTTTGACATTGAATTCTTAAGGTTTCTACTCACCATGTGATGAGGCAATATTTTTGTTTGATAGGTAAAATAATATTATTGAAACAAGACTACTTAGTGACAAGAAGCACGAAGTATCCTAAAGAATTACAATGAGAGAAATATCTACACATGGATTAATTCTATGAAGGAGTGAATAGAGTTAATATTAGTAAGACCCGATACAAAAGGCCACTCATAAATAGAACTAATGAAGGGTGCTTGCAATTGAGATGATGTGCACTCCACATCTTCTAAAGTATGCTGATTTCGTTCCCTCGATATAGTCCACATCAAACATATATATGAATTTGGTCCTGGACATTGCTACCCACATGGTAAATCAAGAACCTTCTCTGGTGAAACCCACTTAACCCCAAACATCCTGAATATAGAACTCCACAACTTGGAAGCCACACTACAATGAATCAAGAGGTGATCCAAAGTCTCCCCTCTACAACAGCACATACAACACCAACTTACCATTGAATAACCTCTCTTGATGAGATTCTCATAAGTGAGAATTTTCCCCCAAGCCACCGTCCACACAAAGAAAGAAATTCTCCAAGGGGCCTTGGCCTTCCGAGGAAAAGGTGGATGGTGTGATCCCTGCAATATCTCATAACCTCTCTATATGGCTTTCCATGTGATGAGGCAATATCAAATAGGGCAAATTGTGTCCTTAGAGTTAGGAGCAAATAAAGAAGATTTTAGAGTTTATCTAGTACGGTCAGAAGTAAAATCTTGATTTGTTTTCCTGTTGTATAACCTAAAATGATAATATTGCTTCATTTTGGCCTTTAAGGAATACTTTTTTAATTCTTTATACCCTATGAAAATGCTGCATTATACATCTTCATTTTGGTTTAGATGTGTTATGTCTGCACTTATGTGGGCCAATGAGCTCTAGTATAAATGACACCTTCTCCCTTTGTAAGCAAAAGGTGCACAGTGAGTTTGTAGGTTCAAGGCCCATTAGGTGTGTGTAAATTACCTATAAAAAAACAATGTCAGCCCTTATGCCAACTTGAAAGCTGACAATGTCCTGGGATTTGTTGTAATGTTATGCATAAACATATCTCATTTTAGTTATCTTTCTAGAAGTTTGTGGGTCATGGGTAAATCATTTTTCCCCCCTTGGCTATCCTAAGAATTGGTAATGCTCAGAATGGTCTGTGAGCTATCATTAAGGGGCATCCTAGTCAGCTGTATTTCTTGCAATTCCATACTAGACAATAAACCTTTGGAGGTTTATTGATAATGCTTTACAGTTTGGTTTTTCCTATATTTTGGACTAATTATTTTGAAATTTTATTATTTACATGGTGGTGATGTTCAAGTATTCCACTATTTGCACCTTTTTGGCGTCTCCAGGACTCTCTTCAAAAAGACTTTGGACTGAAGACTGGGGAGATGCTATGGAATTATAGCAGGGGAGTAGATAATCGGCTGGTTGGGTTAATTCAGGTTTGGCAAAGAACACGATATTGATTAACTATATAGTTTTGAGTTTAAATAACGTCTTTCTTTTTAGCTTATGGTTAAGATAGACAAATACTTTTTCAAATATCTGTAGTGAGTGTCATGTTAGTTCTCTTGCATTTTTATAAATGGAATGTTCTCTATATTTTCTTTTCACTAGTTAGGTGCTGTACTTGGCTGTTATCTGTGATTAGTTAAGTATATGATTGTTAATCAGGAAAATATGATCTTATCTAATTTTTTTTGGGGGATAAGTTTTGACCCCAAGGGAAGGGGGAAAGGGAGACTTGAAACAGTGACCTCTGCAATATGAGGCCTGGTTCCCAGCTGTTTGTGATATTCCTTGGATTTTGATCTTGTTTGAACTTTTTTGTTATGAGTAGTGTTTATTACACACATGCTAATGCACACACCTTTACACACGTGAAAAAGAAACTGAAATTGTGACTTGAAGTCACGATTTTCAAGTTGGACACGATTTTAGTTGCCTTTTCATGTGTAAAGGTTTGTGTATTAATGTGTGTGTAGTAAGTTTTTTCCTTTTGTTTTGATCGGTTTATGGGTGTGGTCTATTCTTCGACTGTGCGGGGGTTTGGTCCCAATAAGGTTTGTTGGAAGCCAGCAAAGAGCAGAGGTTTTGGGGTTAGAGGATTTTATCGTTCCTTCTACCCTCCTACCCTTTTATCATTTCCTTGGAGAATGTTATGGCAATCGAAGGTTCCTCCAAAGGTAGCTTTCTTTTCTTGGTCTGTTTCTTTAGGTAAGATCTTAACAACAAACAACCTTTGTAAAAGACGTGTGCTTGTGCTTGATTGGTGCTATATGTGTAAGAGATGTAGGGAGTTAGTGGATCACCTTTTGCTTCATTGCCCCATAGCTTGGGAGTTGTGGTCACTAGTATTCTATTTGTTTGGTATCCACTAGGTTATGCCTCATATAGCAATTGAGTTTTTTGAGTCTTGGCAGGGAAAGTTTGGGCGACATCGCAACATAGATGTTTGGAGAATACTGTCTCATTGTTTGATATGGTGCATTTGGCATGAAAGGAATGCTAGAAGCTTTGAGGGTTGTGAACTTTCTTTGTGAGAGTTTAAGGGCCCGTTTGGTTCAGAGGTGTCTCAGTTTTCATAACTCAGTTTTCAAAACTCATAACTCAAACCCAAAACTCATAACTCATTACTCAAACCTCACATTCACTCAAAAATTGCAAAACACCTGTTTGGACTCATAACTCAGATACATATCTCTACAAATTTTCTCCAAAACCGTGGGCCTCATCCACTGACACTACTCAGTGCAACACTGTTGCTACCTGCGTCTTATTAACAAAAAAATCTTCCTCCTTTACTTCTCCCACGCAGCCTCTCACCTTTCATTTCTCTAACTATCTCTCTTTTCTATCAAATTTTTTTGTCTATCTCTCTTTCTTTGTCTCTCCCCTCTTCACTCTATATTTGATTTTTTTTTCCACTCTTCTCTGTTTCTTTCTCAGCTTTCTTTGTCTCTCCCCTCTTTAATCTGTATTTTTTTTTTCTCTCTTCTCTGTTTCTTTCTCAGCTGTTTTTGGTTGGTTTGAATTGGTGGTTATTGGGTTTAAGGTGGTGGGTTGTTTCAGTGGTTGCTAGGTTCAGATTGGTGATGGTGGGTTTCAGTGGTGGTCATTTGGGCGTTGGCTGTGTTTCACAGTGGAGATCGGGTTTGAGATTTGGTTTTGGGGCTTGGTTACGGTGGAGATTGGGTTATGGGTCACGGCGTGGCTTGAATCGGTTTGTTGTGGATTGGCGCTGGGTTGGTGTATCGGTGGTGTGGATCGGCGTTGGGTTTGTTGTGGTGGTGCTGTGGTGGCGCTGGGTTTGTTGTGATGGTGTTGTGGTTGTTTGCAACGGTAATATCAAACAGCTCTGAACTGACGGGACAACACAGAAGCGTTGGGTTCCACAGAGTTCGAATATTTACAGCAATGCCACTGAGTTATGTAACTCAGAAACTGAAAACACCAATTTGGTGTTTTCGGTTTTCATCACTCTCACTCAAAATTTTTGAGTTTGAGTGATGAAAACAAGATTAGGAAATCAAACCAAACAAAAAAAATTGTGTGGGTCCCATGTTTTTTCATCACTGAGTTATGAGTTTCCAATGATATCACTCAAAACACCTCTAATCCAAACAGGGCCTAAGTTTTTTTTTTTTGCACCTTCTCTTTGACTGAAGTGTGGTCTTTTCTCATTTTTCTTGTTCTTCCCTTCCTGTTTTATTTGATCATTGTAATTTTGGTTCTTGATTTGTGCCCCTATAGTACATCCCCAATGTACTTGGTTTGGCACTTTTTTTAATAATATATTTACGTTATCTGTAAAAAAAAAAAAGTTTTTTCCTTTTCTTATATATCACAATGGCCAATAAAATTGTATATCTCTTATCTTCATCTAATACTTTGACAAAGAACATGGACTGCTGTATAGTTTAAAAACCTGTTTGCAACAACGGTTGTTCATCATGCTAAAGTTCATTTATGATTTGGTGACAAGAGGTGTCACAGCCCATATGAGCCAACTAACTTGAATTTAGCATTCTTGTTCAGATCAATATTCTTTACTTCTGTTTTTGTTTCTTTTGCCATCATTCAGCCTTGCTTATCAGAGATGTGATCTGCAGGAAAGCAAATCTGTAGGTGCTGAAGTGAATTGGGGTGTGAGGTTCAAGGATGTGAAAGATGTTGGTATTTTGATGCACTTTGAAGCTAATTATCACATTTCTGTTTTTAATAAATTTGAATAGTTATTGACATAGTGCTTATTTAGGCTCAAAACTTCCTCTCAAACCTCTGCAAGGAGGTTTCGTTGCGCTTGCAAGGATGTGGAGTGGAAGGGCGCACTTTTACCCTCAAGGTGTCATATTTTTGTTTAAATGTATCATTCAATATATTTAATCATTACTAGCTTTGAATGATTTATTACTGGATTCAAGTTGAATGGGCTTCATTTATTTATCTTTCTTTTAATTTTATAAGAGGTTACTATGCCTTAAATATTTGAGAAATGATATATTCACAACATTTTCACAACATTTTTACAACAAAGCCTAAGCGGTAGACTGTTACTGGTTGTTATTGTTGGGGCAAAAATGTAATCTTAGTGTTAGTTTCAAATTTGAACCAATAACAACTAACCGCTTGTGATTTGTTGTAAAAATGTTGTGGACATAGCATCTCTCTAAATATTTTGAGGAGCTTCTTGTCTTTTATGGGATCCAAGTAATTTGAAAACTTCTTGGTTTATGTGATTCATTGATCTTAGATAAAAAAGAGAAGAAAAGATGCCGAGGAGCCTATAAAGTATATGGGCCATGGAGATTGCGAAAATCTGAGTCACTCAACAACGGTAGAGATATACTTGACATAATTTTATATGCATATCTATGTGTGTATATAGAGCTAATTTTGCATCATTAAATGGTTTTGGCTTGGGGATTTGAGTTCAAACTATAATAGTAATTGATGTTTTAAAGGTTCCGGTTGCTACTGATGATGTGGAAGTACTTCAAAGGATAACAAAGCAGCTTTTTGGGTCCTTCTACTTGGGTAAGTCAGCTTCCTCTAAATTTAATTTAATTTTGGTAAGTAAAGAAAATTCATTAAGGGCACAAAGGAGCACAATCAATGTATATGGGAAGTATACATTTGTTAGATATGATTAAGCCAAGTTACTTATCAAAAAAGAAAAAGAAAAAGATATGATTAGTCCAAGTTGATATTTAGACCTGATACCACTTCGAAGCACAAAAATAGAAATCTTCATTTTTCACCCAACCGACATCACCTCAACATAGGCAATAAGAAGCATTCATTGGAAATTGAAATTGAGCCTAGAAATTGTCTCCCTTTAATAAATGCTTTTTTTTATTCTTAGATGTTATTATGTAATGCCAACCTAAACATATTAGTTAGGACCTAGGCAATGATCTTATAGACCCCACCAATAATACTAATAGGTTGAAAGTCTTTAATTTCCACAGCCCCAATTTTCTTAGGAATAAGTGCAATAAATGTATCATTAAGATTTTTTTTTTTTCATTAGTATGTATCATTAAGAATCTTTTCAAACTCTCATGTTATCATTTTTTACTACATCCCAACAAGTTAGGAAGAAAGCCAAAGAAAATCCATATGGACTCTATTCATTTCTTTCACCACCTCAAAAACCTTTCCTCAAAATCTCTCTTTATTAATACAGCCTCCTTTTCACTGATGTGATTGAAAGGAAGGCTGTTCAACCTTGGCCACCGATTCACCTCTTCATTGTACGGATTCATATAGAATTGCACAATATCCCATTAGGCCTGTACACACTAGCAAAAGCACACTCAAACTGGCCCTCCACACATTTCTGAATTTTTAAGAAACAGAAAAATCTCCTGTAGACTCTCTAAGTTTCTCTACAATCCTTCTATTCCAAAGCAATAATATACCACTAGCAGCCCCTTTTGCACCCAAATAGCATCAGTCTACTTGTTGTTACCCCAAATGCTTCTCTCTAGACTTTTGAATATCAGCTCCAATTTTGTCCATTGAAGGCACACCAAGTCAACCTTCCGTGATCTAAATAAATTTCTGATTCTCATCCTTTTGTCACCATTGGCTTTATTGGAAATAATTTGGACCTCCACCCCTACTTACTAGAAAATCACTTTTAACCTTTTAATTTAAAGACCACTCTATATTTCAGATCTCTTCTACCTTCAGTGGCCTAGTCAACTGATCTTAGAGGATATCCTTTTTCTCCCTTCTTTTTCCATTTCGCCTCAATTGCTACAAATAAGCTTAGAATTTTCTCCTCATAGTCTTCAAAGTCTTTGCATGACACCCCCATATATCTATTGAATCCATTGGTCATCTGTCTAACCCACTTTGAAATATCTGGTTCAGTGGAATGTCTCTTCATAGGCTTCAATAGAATGTATATTCAAGGGTTAGCAGAAAATTGGCTCACTTAGAGTAAAGTCTACCTTGATATCTGACGTACAACAAATTGTGGTGGGTTTAGGGTTGGAGAATTTGTGGATCTTGGGTTTAAAACCCTTTAGAAAAAGAGTTAAGGTTCAAAAGAGAACATATTTGATTTATGGTTTAAAAAAGGAGAAGAATCAAAGTTGAAAATGAACCCAGAGAATTCCCCAATAGTTGAGTTGATTGTGGTGGGTTTAGGATTAAGAGAATTTGTGGATCATGGGTTTAGAACCCGTTAGAAAAAGAGTTAATGTTGAAAAGAGAACACATTTGATTTATGGTTGAAAGAAGAAGGAAAAGAATCAAAATTGAAAATGAACTCAGAGAATTCCCCTATAGTTGAGTTGATTGTGGTGGGTTTAGGATTAGGAGAATTTGTGGATCTTGGATTTAAAACCCTTTAAGAAGAGTTAAGGTTCAATGGAGTAAATATTTGATTTATGCCTGAAAAAAGAAGGAAAAGAAACAGAATGGAACTTTTGTAAAATCTGTATACAGTGAATGGTAACATAAACAGTACTTTTGAACATGATCGTGAACAGTACCTGAGAGAAAGAAAAGAAGAAAGAAAGAAGAGAAAGGGAGGAAAAAAAAAGCCTAAGGCCAACATGCCTTAACACACAGAACACTAAATTATTTTATTAATCAACTCTAACTTGTTTGAGTACAATAAGGCATTTATGTAGATCCTACTCTTAAATAATCAAATAACATATTCTTAGGCTTTGCCTTAACCTTAGGCTTCCAAATAGGATATTCTTTCTCTAGCCATGCTATGGTTGCGCCATCAATATCTCGTATCTTCCTTACAACTTTCATCATACTAACTTATTAAAAAAAAAACTTTCATCATACTAGTTAAAATGGGTTGGCTGAAAGGCTGGTTTTTGGGTCAGTTATGAGAACAACTCCTACCCTGAAGTGTGTTCCTCCTCTTTTGGGACTTGGAACTTACAATTGGAGTCATCGTCGAAACTAATGTTAGTTGTACATTGGAATTGTCTCCCTTCTAGTGCCATCTAAATTCAACGCCATTTGTGGGTTGGAATGCAATTGTGGTTCCCCTTCAACATGACCACCATTTGTAGTTGATCCTTGATATTGCATGGTGGATTAATTGATTCCAACTCTTCTACTGTGGGTTTCTGCTGCTCTGCCATTGGTTGACACAGTCTTGATTCCCTTGATGCTTCTCAACTCGTTTGACTTAAAAAGATGGGTTTGAGAGTTGATGAGAAACAAGATTGTGATAATTGGCCAAAATAAGTAGGTTGACTTGAACCTGAAATGGAACCTGATGTGGAAGCCCCATTGGAGTTTCTGATTCATTAAACCTTAACAGGCTTGGGTTCAAAAACCAATGGATTGTTTCCTTTGTCTATATTGTGTTCTCTATTAAATGGCAAAAATTATGGTCTAATTGGTTTTTCTGTTCAAGATGTTAAGCTATCTCTATTATAAAACTAATTGTTGATTAAATTAATAAAATTTTCACTTCTCTCTCTGCCCCTTCTCATTTGATTCTTCATCTGGCACTGTAACGGTATTTTATATCAAACTAAAGTTTTTGGCCTTTTTTTTTTTAGTATACAAAAATGTTTGTATCATTAGTCCCTATGTTTGTCACTTGAGGACTTGTTTAGGTTGGCTGAGATTTGTAACCTGGTTATGACCATTATATATTAACTACTATATGGCATGAGGGTTTATGGTGACCGCTTTGATACTTTCCTCCTTGATAATAGTAAATTGAGTTTTAAGATTAGTTTTATCACATAGTATTTTTTTTTTAAACATCTTTATGTTCATTAATTTTACATAGATGTCAAGGAGATTCGGGGTGTTGGCTTGCAAGTTTCCAGGCTTGAAAGCACAGAGAATTCCAAGCAAGGTATGTGTTTTATTGCTTGAACCTAGTTCCCACTTCCATTATGCTTACCAAATCTGCATTACTGTTGTATAGTGTGCCTATTGAAAGACTAAATATGGTTTACACAACCCCCTCCCCCAACCCTCAACCTGGATTGCATCACTTTATTCTGACTGATAGTGAATCTGGTTGTTGCTTCATTGTTCAAAGGGCTTGAAAGAAATTCTTTGAAATCATGGCTCACCTCTGCCTCAGCCAGAACAGAAGAACTATGCAAGAACAATTATGTAGCCAAAGAGAGTTCTAATCAAGGTAATTGGGTGATATAATTCTAAATTGTGTTTACTTGACAATTAATTTTTGTACAGTTGGAAATGGTATTAGCAATTAAACCACTGTTCCCATTTGTTTCAGTATATTTTTGCTAACCATTTTATTTTTAGAAGCTAAGTCACCTAGAGAGACTTAGTTGTATGGTTTTTTATTAACCATTCTTTGTTCTATTTCTTTGGGTAAACATGAGAAATAAATAAATTTAAGAGACTAATAGATCATTCTAGACATGCATTTATCTGAAGTCAATGTTAATCAAAAATTTCATAAGTGAATATGATTTTAAACGGCAGATTAGGCATCCAACAAACTGAGACTGTAAAATTTGACTGGTGAAGTTCACTAATAAAGTTTTCATTAGAGGAAAAAATTGAATTCATTCAGATCTCTTTGGATATCAACAAAGCACATTGCACATTTTCATCACTAAATGCACATGTATGGAGTGAGAGAGTTTGGTGCTTTACATTCCTTCTTTCTAGTGGAATACGGGTTTCATGTATACTAACATAGCTATAGAGCACTTTTCATATCTATTCTTGGTATCAAAGTATCAGCCTTATGTTATTGATCAGTGTTGGGATTTAATATGATCAGTACATCAAGTATACTTTCAAAAAAAGTACATCGAGTATTTTTTTTTATTTGAAGTTGGAAATAAGTTAAAATGAAAAATATTTACAATACTTCTAATGCAGAAGAAATTGACTAAATAATGTTTGCTGACATCAGATCCCGTGCAGCTAATTTGTAAGTTGTCTTGTCCTCTCCAACCAAAGTTCTTAGCTAATTATCTAATGTGGAAGGTTTTATGTAATCATATTCAATACAGGAAAGTGTTGACTGTTGACTGCTGAATTTATAAAACAAGCCACTTAGACATTATTTTAAACTTCAGGAAAAATATGTCTGCCCTTGCTGATGTGACAGCTTCAGATTGTTTCCTAGTCTTCCATGTATCATGTAACTATTATTTTTTTGTATTCTTGATTTGGTTGAAGATGAACTAAAATTGTATGGCTTCTGGTATTGGTTCCATTTCACAGGTTGTGAAGGAGAGGGAAATGAAACTTTGGGTCAGCTGTGTGGTAATTCAGCTGGGCTTTCAATTCAAATGGACAGTAATACCTCTAATGGTGCAGCTTGTCTGAATGAGGTTTCGGTGCTGCCACCTTTATGTCATCTTGATATGGGAGTTTTAAAGAGCCTTCCTCCTGAACTTTTTTCAGAGTTGAATGAAATATATGGTGGGAAATTGGTTGATTTGATTGCTAAAAATAAAGGTAAAACTGAAAATATCAACCATACTTTGAGTGCTTATTCACATGAAAAAATAGAAGGTGAGGGGTTTTTTTTTTTTTTTTTTTAAATTTTTTTTAAATTTTTTTATTTTATAATACCAGGATATCACTAGTTGTTTCTCTACTAATTCTGAGTTCATAAGGGATGTGTTGAATTTGTTTGCTTAGGTGCAATGAAAGAGGGGCAGGCAGCTCTCCTTTCTAGCATGGTCTTCCAAAATGAAATTCCAGTAGAAAATAAGGTAACATTTCATATAAATATATGATTTTCCTTTTCTTTTAATGGGTATTTATTGTTCATGAATTTTCTCTTTCTAGCATGGTATTTTTTTTTTTTTTAATGTACCTATCAAAAAAAAAAAAAAAGAAGAATTTTCTCTTTTTAATGCTTTATTTTTCCCTTGACGGGCTATTATCAAAATTATATGAAAGAGTTTTCAATTTATTGCATTCTGCAAGACTTATATTTTTATCTTAATTTTGATTTTCTTTAATTTATCCATCTTGCACAATATCAAAATGTCTGTTAAATGGCCATATTTCTATTTTAAAGTGCCTCTAAAAAGGTTTTGACATTTTTCCCCCTTTCTTCCCGGGTTTGTTGTTGTCTTTCCGGAAATCAATTTCTTCTCCCTAAAATCTTTTGTTGTTATTGTTATTGTTATTATTATTATATTTTATAAGAATGCTGCATTGCATGTTGTCTGTTGGAAAAAACTTCAAAGCAACTTGCTTACTAGATTCTTTAGTGACAAAGTACTAGCATTGTTTCAGTTATGTCCATCAATTTTATTGCGAAGCTGAAAGATAGGATACAAGGGATTGCTTATAAGAATATCTTGTTTTGAAGACCGAGAGCTAAGGGGGTGTTTGGTTAGTGTTTTCAAACAACCATTTTCAGTTTTTAAACAACATTTCACACATTTTCACACACTTTTTCACTCACACGTATTTCCACAAATGTTTTCAAACAACAATTTTCAGTTTCTAAACACATGTACCAAACAGGCCCTAAGTGTTGCTAAGCTGAAGTTTTTATTTTTGAAGACGCTATATGAGTGTACTTTGCCACTTGCATCCTTCTTGGTTGAGGGTTTATTAGATTTCATGGACTCGTGTCTCTTTGTACATTAGTTAGCTCTTTGATGCTTTATCTTTTTTGTGCATTTTCTGTACACAATCTGTGTATTGGGATCACAATTTTTTAATGAATTACCTATAAAAAATAATAATAATAATAATATAATTTCTTTTAGTCATTGATGCAGTCATGCTGGACATTGAGTTGTGAGTTTTTGAAATGTGATGTAATTAAAAGCTCCCGTGAATGGTCGATGTGGATTTTGTGGAGGGAGTGAAATCGTTGCACCTTAGAAGATTTCAGCTGAAGATTTCCTTTATTAGACAAATATTGAATGTTAAGGGTATTAGTGTTAGTAGCACTGTTACATAATTCACTGAATCACTTTCGTTTGCATGTAAGACTTGATCTATTTCTTAGGCTTCCTTGTGTTTATTAATGCGTGGGGTAGTTCTTTAGATAAGATAATAAAATTCGTTATTTATAAATACCATGCTATAAAAAGAAAATTTGAACATAGTTACCTGTATATTGGGTCAATTTTGAACATTGTCTATCTAACTATCTACTGTACTCTTATTTCTCTTTCTGTTTATGTTTATCATTTTAATACTTTTCCTAAGTTCTTTAAGATAAATGAGAGAAACACAACACTTCAGTTACCTTCCTTGTCCCATACATAAGCTGTAACCCTAGTTAAGGATATTGCTACTGAGTATTGCTTTTGCAGTTGTTCTAAAATGAAATAATGATTGAGGTTTGTTCTATTTACATGCATTTTACATCAGTATTTTTAGCTTATGGTTATTCAATACAGTTACTTTTTGCTAGGCAGAGCAGCATATAGCTAAGGAAGTTCCAGCAGTTTCTGGGGCAGAATCCTTTGTTCCTGCTTCAGGACTCAAGAAAACTGATTTGATACCTTCCTCTCTAAGTCAAGTAGATACCGCGGTTTTACATCAGTTGCCTGAAGAATTGAAAGTTGACATACTTGAGCATCTTCCTGCACACAGGATGCAAGTCTTTTCTCCAAATGTTCTCTTGGATCCTAAAGAAATCCCTCTGGAAGCATTAGGTACCAAGACAGCTGAGAACAACTCTGGATCAAAGGATTTTGTCTTGGACAACAATCTTTGGGTTGGAATTCCTCCACAGTGGGTTGATAAGTTCAAAGTCAGCAATTGCTTGATATTAAACATTCTTGCAGAGATGTATTACAAATCAGGCTCAACTGGAAATTTATCTCCAATTCTGCAGCGTATTAGTTCTGTATCTTTACATCAACTAGATGCATTTCAAGATGGTTGGGATGAAGCTGTGTACATCTTGTGCGAGCTTCTGAAGCAGTATATTAAACTAAAGATAGAATTAGATATTGAAGAGATCTATGTTTGTTTTCGTCTTCTTCGAAGGTTTGCTTTGGGGCTTGCTAAATCTCTTTCTGTCATGCATAGCTTATCCTTCTCTGTGGTTATATTCCTTTAATAGCATTTCATTTGGCACTAAAGCTGACGCTGGTTTTTCTGTCTTCTAATTTGATCCACATAACATCTTTTGGTGAATGTTGTGATGGTTTGGGTTGTCTTTGCATGTAAATTCTTAAGTTCTTGGTTTAAAAAAATGTGGCATGACCTGAAGTCAGACTGGCTTATAGTTGAGACTTAACTAATAGCGTATTTTGTGTATTCCGATTCTGTTTATGAAACATCCATATATCAACTTCATAATGCATGATGTTGTACTCCTCCCTATGTACACTGCCGGTGTACAAGGATGTTTTATTTGGAATCAATAAATTTTTGTTACTTATCAAAAAAAAGAAACTTCACAATGCATGATGGCCCTTCTATCTTATAGGCTTGAATGTGCGTTGTTAATGTGAATGAAACTGTTAGGAAACAGACTAATATTTTTTAACCTGGAGCTGTAGTAATCTAATCATTCTCATAAATGTGGACTTAACTCATTTGCTGATGACATTTGGCTCTCCTGTTTGTGAATTTTGGTTCTTAACCATTTATCATTCTAAAATAAACAAATAAACTCCTGTGGGGTTGAAAATATTCCCAACTGCTGGCCTAGAATTCTGTCCAAAAATCTTCATTTAAATTGATAACTTCTGTATTTTTACTTATTCTAAATGTCTGGAAAGTTGCACCAGTAATTTGTCTGTCAAGGCTAAAAGGAGGACATGTCAATTAAGGAGATAATAGAGAGCATGACTTTAGATAGGATAGAGTGGAGGAAAAAAATACATGTGGTTAACCCTAACTAATCTGTTGATGATTCATAGCAGGCCCCAAAATTTTTTGGAGTACAATATAAAGTAAACAGTTGTGATCAACAAAATGCTGATTATGGGTGTTGGTCTTGGATTTAATATTATTGGACATTTGTTGGAAATGATGAATATATATGCTCATCTTTGGTGATAATTTGAGTATTCCAGATCGTTTTGCTTGATGATCAAATAAAATCAAATAGATTGTGATAGGTTTCCTGAAGAGGGGATTTGATACTTTTTCACCTCTTTTTAAATCTCTGATTGTACTATTAATCTTCAAAATTTGAGTGGTCTTATAAATCATAGGATCTGATTTATAGGGTCCCTGTTTGTATAGAACTGGGGAGATGCCCTTTCATATTTATTTTTTAATAAACTTATTATTACCTATAAAGAACAAATATTGTATCATGTTATATTGTTATTATAATTATTATTATTCTCTACCATCTATATGGTAATGATGCTATTTCATGATCTTTTGTTGTATGTTATGTTCTGGATTGATTGTTTCTGATTTTTTCTTCAAGCATCTTAAACTGCTGTTCTACATGCATATTGATTGATACTCAATTCTTCAGGTTTGCAATGAAATCAGAATTATTCATTCAAGTGTACAATATAGTCTCTCCTTACCTTCAGGTTAGTACCTCAATTTTCCTGATTATTGCTGTGGCTTTACTTAGGATGTCCTATGTATAAATTGCATCTACTTTCTATGAGTTAAACTGAACACGTCCCGACTAAAAAACAAAAAATCTGCAAGATGTAGGCCTTAAGAAATTAGGATTTTCTATGGTACTTGCTCTGCGGATATTTGTATTATTTTTTCCCATGCCTCCATGGCTTTCCCTGTTCATCTAAATGATTACAAATCAGCTTTTTAGAGTAATTTTTACATTTTTTTGACGCTTCAGAAAAATTTTTCCCATTGCTGGTTCTAAACAGTTTCGATTTTTATTGTTGTTTGGTGCAATAAGACTTGAAAATAGACTTATAAATAAAAGGGACTTGATATTAGAAGTGTAGGGATTTCACTGAATCCTACCCTAGACTACAGCGTAGTAAAGCATTTTTAAACCTTTTTTATCAATTGTGTCAATTAGTTGACCTGTATATTTTATATACTGGTTGGGCCTCTTCACCTAATAATTGAAGTTTTTGGTTTGGAGAGGTCCAACTAGTATAGCATGGCCTACACTTAATCAAGATGGAACTCTGTAACATTGTGTTTGGAAGCTATTGTAGAATTAAGAACTATGTTGCCTATGATTTGGATCATATTGCTTTTGTACAGTTAAGAACTACATTGGCTATGATGTGGAATCATATCAGTTGATGGGAATGGAATGGCAATGAAATTGTGGCATAAACTGACGCAGGACAAACTAGACTTTTACAACAGGGAAAATAAAGATAGATGATGACCTAGGAATCAACACGAAATGAAGGAAAACCACTAAACATCAACACGAAATGAAGGAAAACCAACAAGAATTAGCACCTAGGGTTGGCTGGAGCTGGCACTAGACCATGGAGACAATTTCATAGAAACTTTATTCATCAAAATAATCTCCCTTTAATAGGGTACATTATAGTCCTTTATATAGACTTACTAAATCCTAATTCTAAATGATATAGAAAACCATAATTATTATTGAATTAAAAAAATAACTTTGCTTCTAGGAAATAAAATACTAATAACCTAATAAACTATTAGGATATAATAAAAAACAATTGACCAATAAAAATTCCATTTGACTCCAAAGTTCAATAAAATAAAATTTTCCTTATGCATCCCGCATCAACCACACTCTAAACTAGAGGTGTAGATTTATTTAGATTACTAGGTTGAGAGCAATGAATTAGTCCTAAATGCACGAATGATTATCAGCCTATTTGGTAGAGTTGTTAAACAACTCATTTTCAGTTTTTAAACAATATTATATGTATTTCTACACATTTTTTCACTCACACCTATTTCAAAAAATTACAAACAATATTACTCAAACTCCTCTACCAGATGGGCCCTATATTTTTTAGCCACAGATGATAATGAAACAAGCCTCTTTAAATTACAGTGTTATGTTTCTTACTTAGGTAGGGAAAAAAGTAGTATGTGAAAGCATCTACTTACATACATGTAAGACACTTGTGTCTTTAGCTGCTAGGATCACTGCCTTATACTCACTTCCAAAAGTATTTCCTATGCTGTAAGTTTTCTGTTTGCTAATTTGTGACCTTGACTTATATTTATAAATAATAAATAGAAAAAACTGGGTAATATTTTTGTACAAATTTGTGGTAAAAACTAAAGTGTGTTGTATGACAGAAGTGGACTGGGTTTGTAGCATGTGCATTCCACAATGTAGATACCTACGGCATCAGTGTTCTCTGGTTTCTCTGAGTTGTTACAGGCTTAATAGTTCCTAGATTTATCCTACAATTGTGTCACCTCGGAAATACTATCCATATTTGGACTTAGTGTATGTTTTAAAGAAATTTTTTTTTTCTGAAGGGATCTATTGAACTTCTGTAAAGATATTCATACAAGTTGAATACTGTCCTCTACATTTTGGTTTGAATAAAAATAGTCATAAATTTGTAACTGCCTAAGTTGCTCTCTTGCTATCAGGTAAACACTGAACTGCTTTCTTGATATGATTTTTTTTTTTTTTTTTTTTTTTCCCTTCTGGAACTCAACCCTGCAGGCATTGGTTGGAGAAAACTATGGAGGAAACTTGCATATGTCATTGAAGGATTAATGCTGCACTTATTGTGTGATTTCTCTGCTTGATTAACCTTGTTCCAGTGTCCAAGCGGTGCACTGTGCAATTCATGAGGGATAATTACCTTTAAACCACAATGCAAAATTTGGGGAGTGGTATGATTTCTTGAGCAATATACTTACCAATTTTCTTAATGATTTAATATATATATATATATGTAATGTATGTATGTATGAGTTTATCAATGCATTCCCTTGGTTAGTTTTCTAATCATTCTAAATGTATGTGCATTATACATTTTAACTTGAAATATTATGTTGCAATCATTAAAGACTGCGCTTTTATGGTGGAAATACATGCCAAGATTTACAGAGGATTATGTCCATTCTATGTACTTGGGGTTGGCTACGCAAATTTTATGGATCTTTTTGTCTCTCCACTTTATTTCTGACTAACATTTTTATTTTATTGAAATCTTCAAGTACTGTTGCATAGCATTTTATTCTTTACTCATGTATGTTTTCTCTTTATTGTGCTTATAACTTGAATTGTATGTTTAAGTTGAAAATTTTTGCACTTCCTTTTTATATTTGTGGTATACCTAAGTTCCATTTCTTTGAGTAGAATTTGCTACTTAATAGAAAAGACATTTATTAAAGGTTGGGTTATAATTAGTACTTCATTATCAAGCTGTCTCGGTTGACCTCCTCCTATCTTTTCTTTGATTTGGATTATCACAAACTTGTCTCACAAAGCATTCTTTGTGGTCCCTTTTCATGTTTGAACAGTAGATCGAATATTAAATTAATAGACTTTTTGACTTTGTAGTCAATATGCATATATTTTTCTTTCGATTATAGTTAGGTCACTTGTATGCAACACTTGAAAGGCTCGTCTTTTCATTTTATTTCTATATTTTGTCCTTTTAGAAATTTCTTTTTTCTTCATAGATGATTGACAGGCTAAAGAGAATGGTCACTTTTGGGGTATATTTTCTTGTCATCAAATTTTTTTATTTTTTATTTTTAAATGTAATCATTTACTTTTATTTCAGATTCAAGTGGAGAAGCATTAAAAGAAACTAAACATGGATGTTTAGTTATATGTGACCTTTACATCATTATGTAATTTATAGAGTTGTGATTTGTATTTATATATATATATATATATATATATATATATAAAGAATTGTGATTTTTTTTTCCCTACTATGCCATCAGAACTTTTATCCTTTTCCCCCCTCTTTGTTAGATAAATCACTGAACTCATCTGTGGTAATGTGATTTTAGCCATCAAAATCTTTTAACTTTTAGCTTTAGGGATGAGCAATTAGCTATAGCTCTAAACAAGTACTACGTTCTCCCATAATAATTGGTTGGAGGGTGAGGTTGTGGGTTCTAGACCCACTGTGTATGTGTTACTTTCCAATTTAAAAAAAAAAAAAAGCTTTAGAGATGCAAATGAGCCAAGTTGAATAGTACCAGTTGACTATTTATAATTCAGAGACCTTGAGCTAAACCATTGCCAACAATCCATGCTTAATTCAGTTCGTCAAAGTTTGATAACCCAGATCTGCTTGGTTTGTTAAAATCAATCACTCATAGCTTGTGTCAATTTTTTATTACCATGTATTTAAAATTCAAAAGATCTTAGAATATAATTGATTGTACTCTTATCTTTGATGACATAACCTGTCAATTTGAAATACATGTCCTATAGGCCTTTTTTGTTCACACACACACACACACACACAGACTTTTACCCAATTCAGGGTTTTTTGTTTCTATAAATCTTATAAAATTTTGGATGACAGAAAACCATAAATTGGAGGCCTGTATGAAAGTGTTATGCTTACGAGCCTATGAGCCAGACTAGACAGTTCAAGCATTGAGCTCGTTTTCGAAACAAGCTATATTAGGCCCAAGCTTCAGCTTCATTAACTTCATAACCAGGCCCAATCCAAGCATAACAGGTTCACATTCTAACTCATGAATAAATTAAGTTTATTATATTTGTAGGTAAAATTAGAGACCTTAATTAAATATTTTTTTTGTCCTGTTGAAGTTCCTGAGACACAGATAGGACCTCCCTGATAAGATTCTTACACCCAGATACGTGGAAACATTTTCAAGGTTTGTCATTGGGCTTGCTTGTGAGTATTTGAGTAAAGACATGTTCTAAATTACTCAAAATGCTGGATACTATGTGATATCCAAGATCATCTCATTCATAAAGTGCATTTGAGTAAAGACATGTTCTGAATTACTTGAAATTTTTTTTGCTTACAGTTCTGTTGGTGTTGAAGCGCATGGCAGTTAAGTTATTGGAAATACTTGATTGTAGTAGCTTATGAATTGCCGCTGCCTCTCCTGCTCCGAATCTGCACCTTGTGTTGAAGTTTGAAAATCTGTGTATTTAATACATGAAAGTCCTGTCTGAAATTGTGAGCTCTTGTTCCATTTGGTTTTGTTGGGTTTAATATTTTGTATAGTATTGCACAGGTTGTAAACTAGAGGTGAAGTTAGTTACTCATTAGTTTCCTCATATCCACTTGCTCTCCTTAATTAGGTGATTGCAGGCACTTTAAATTATCAACAAAAAAAAAAAAAAAAAAAAAAAAAAAGGAAAAGAAAAGAAAAGAGCAGGCACTTCGGTTTGTAGGATTGCCAATAGGGCCAAAAGGCTCTGCAGTAAAAAGGATACAGGTAGGTTTTCCCTTGCTCAATTACTTGTAAATATAAATCTTGTATTTGACTCGGGCATGATATGATTATTGTTGTTAGATTTTGAAATCCCAAAATGTATATTACTTGTATTAGTTTGACTTAAGTGTTATGATGTATATAAAAATTAGATGTATCGACATAATTTGACTAAGGGGTTCAGTATCAATTGTCTCAAATTTTAACATACTTTGACATTTGTTCCATTATAGAATGAAATAGCAGGCGTCATATTTTGAAATGTAGACTCTTTTGTTCCATTATGGATTCAGTTTCAATGCCAACGACTTCAAAATTTGGTACCCAAAAACATTGCATGCAAGTTACGACTTATAATACTTGTCTTGACTTTTTCGATCTTTACTTGTGTGAATACTGGTTACTGTGGCTTTAGCCTTTAACTTTGTGCCAACATTTCTTTGTTTTTGTCCACGTGTCTGTTACTTTACACAAATAAGAGTGTCCACGTGTTTGTGGTCATTCTGCTGATAGGCACCTATGATTATCTCTCACCAAATTCTTGGCTTAATGGTGGTGGTAGCATTCTCTGGCTTCTTAAGTTACATGATTTCAGGCAAAAATTTAGCAACTTAGATCATGGTGAGGACTGAGGAGGGTCAAATTAATACTAGCAACATTATATTTTAAAATAATTATATTGAAAAATATGTGATTTTTTTTTTAATTAATGAATTGAAAAGAAGAAAAAAATTGAAAGGAAAGACTAACAAGAAATCAACACCATCAACTCAGATTTTATTTTATTTTATTTTTATAAAATTTTTATGTTTTATATCATTGCTAATGTTTTATGGTGAATGGTAAAACATGTCAATTTTTTAGCTAGGTGGACAGAAATCCTATATGAAACGTAAAGTATGTCTATGTATACTGAATTATTTGTCCCATTTTAGTGACTAGTGGTTGTCAAAACATTAAAATGCTTATTTAAGGGTTACACATGTTTGACAAACCTCTTAATGTGAAAAGGAAGTTGGATATCTGAGAGTAGGTTGAGTGCTGGGTCATTGGGGGAAAAGAGAAACATTAATTCGGTCATAAAAGCAATCAGTCGGAGAAAAGGGTTACTAAAATATATTTGTTTTTGAGAGAGAGAGAGAGAGAGATTATACATCAAAAAGTAAAGGAAATGCCGTAGCCTAACAATTTTTTAGCCCACCTAATTTTATGCACCTTTTGTCCCATAAAGTGACTTCATATCTTTCATCCTCCACATTGCTAGCAAAGCATGCATCTCAATGGTCAAACAGTGGGCTATACGTTTTCAAACTCAAAACATCAAAGAAAAAAAACACAACCCATCTCCACCGCTAACTATATCCTACGATAGCCAAAGTCAAAAAACAAAAACACACCTTTTAACAACTCACCTCACCTCTCTTCTCTCTATCACCTTATATATTAGACTCTCCTTCCGCTCTATACCACACCAAAAACCTTTAAGCCTCCAAGATTACTAAAAATAATGAAGGGACATTCTCTTACATGGGCTTTCAATATCATTTTCATCATCATCATCTTCACCCTCTTGCTCTCCTATTCCATGCATATTGAGGGTTTGAGAGTTCTCAAAGATCAATCTTCTTCTTCTTCATTTATGAAAAGTTTTATTATAAACCAAGCTTATTCTGGACCCAGCAAAGGGGGAAGCGGTCACTGATCACAACCATGGTCGGTTTAGCTATTTTACTTACAATATAAGGTTCAACAATTTTGCAAGAAAGGAATTAGTCAACATCGTCTTGCTTCAGCGTGGTCTAAATCAAGTTATATTAACCAAAAACTTGCTCTGCTAAAGTTGTATGCAAATTTTGTGGAGATGATATTTATATCAAAGAGGTCAATTGGAATTTATGCCTTCATTTATTTTTATTCTATTTTATTTTTTAGGTCAGAACCTTTTCATTGAATTATATATGTAAATGGTTCATTTCTTATACAAGAATGTATACCAGTGTAACCTTTTCTCTTGCTTAAATTTGGGGTTTGCGCCAACATTTCTCTTTGTTAGGCTGCTGATGATAGATTGCATGCATGTCAAATTTTGTGGCGATTTTTATTGGTTGGTTTTAAATTTAAATGCATATGGAGCAATTTTATTATGAAGCAATTTTCCCAGGAAAAATATGGAGTAACTAATGAAAAATGTCACAATATGTAAGTTTATGTAATTAGAAGGTTTCCTTAGTTCTTCCGCGATCTAATATTTCCATGCAGGGTTCAGAAACACATTCATGAATAACGTGCCAAGCAATTTTTATCAACCAAATTCCGTAGGAGCTTACATATATTATATATGATATATATGTTGTATTTAATAAGAATTGTTAAGTTTTAAAATTTTCAAAAGAATGATATTCTTTGAATGAGTAACTAAAAACTAAGAATTGGAGAATCATAGTTACAATAAACCATGATAAATTGGTAATGATATGGTGACAACAGTTTGGTAGCAAAGATGTTATGGTATATTGATCTTAATGGTGGTGGTAGTGTTGGTGTTGGTGTAGCGCTAATGTTGACAGATAGTTGTGGTGGTGGTGGTAATAGGGAGGCTAGTAAGGGCTTGTGATAGTGGAGGTGACAGTATGACAAGTAGTAATAAGGGTAGGTATCATGACAATAATGGTCTTTTATAAAATTCATAAATGATACATTCCTCATGAAATTTGGATTAAGATTTAGATACTTGACAAACTGCTTTCAATTCTAAATGAAATTCTTAGTCCTCCTAAAAAAAAAAAATTGGAATCTTACCTTATAATTTGGAGTAAAATTCCATCCCAAATTTCTTATCCAAACACAATAATGTGTGGCATAATAAAATGATGGAGATTAAAGTATTAAAGCACTGTAGTATCTTTTTTTTAGGTACAGACAATATTATCTTTCCATTGAAAATAAGATTCAATCAAGTTGTAAGTGGAGCCAAGATTTCAAATTAGAGAGGGAAAGAGGAATAAAAGACAATATCAAAAAAATAACTTAATATCTATATATATATATATATATATATATATATATATATATATATTGATATTAATGATATAATAAATAAACCATTTTAAACTACTTCACTTCAAACTTTGACTATATCATTAGGATGGTAATTAGAAACTTCTTAAAAAAGCATGAAGAATTGCAAAATCTACCTCAACATGAGTTCGTTTAAAATTTAATCTATACTTAGAAACAGATGTGTAATACGTAATTATCAAATTAAATCTGTTTTTAAAAAAATTTTTTTTTTTTAAACTCAACAATTCCAGATTGTGTTTATTAGGAAGATAGTGTTTATCAAAAAAACTATTACATATTGTTACACGTTTCCTAAACCCTCTATAAATATTTCAGGTTTCATGAGCTCGTTTTCATCTCTCTCCTTTCCAAGAAGTTCAAGAGTGAAGAAGACAAAGAGAGTCAAATGTATGTTTTCAGTTTCTCTACATAGAATTTCTCTTATTTGATTTATTATATTTATTCAATTTAATATCATAATGTTGTTCACAAACAGCAAAGGAGACGTTTGATATTATGAGGAATGTGTGTGTTGTGTTCATTGTGGCTTAAATGTGAAGAAGAATTTTGGTGATTATTCCACTCGAATTTAAACTAAACCCACTTCCTAAATAGGCTTAGATTTTTTTAAGTTTAAGTTGTGTAATGATTAGCGTTTTTGTTTGAATTTAGTGGGTATTTAAGAAGTTTGAAAATAAAAATTTGATGATCAATTTTTGTAGATATAAATTCTAGTGTAGAGGAAACCCATTTCCTATAATTGCTTGATATTTCACCCTTCTAAACTTTCAGTTTTACCAAGTTGTTTAATACCTTTATTAATTTTTTCTTTCCATGTTAAATACTGATTATATATATATATATATATATATATATATTTTTATAGAATTTCAACCTATGGCTTTTTTATCTAATGATTATGCTCTTTATTCCAAGTCATTAATCGATTTTTGGTATAGGCGAAGATTGAACCATAAATTTCTTATTCAACTAATTCAACTTTTAGAGGAGGTAATTGCTACTTGATGTTCATTGGATTGTTTATTTGACAAGCTCCTATTATCGCTTCGTTCTTCATATTTCTGTGTTTGTATATAAGTCAGATGGACTACAGTTCTGAAGCTGTTTGAATTGATTAGTCCAAAACAGTTGCTTTGATTTTGTAAAATGATGCTTTTATGTTGTGGACTGATATTGGTTTTGTGTCCTTGTATAGCATGACGTGAGGAATGATTCACATCAATTGGCTTTCTCGGAGTAGATAAGGCTGGTTGAGGAGAAAAAGGTGTGTGACTAGTATTTGGTTTTAACTATAGAATGTAGCTTGTAATCTACTGTTTTACAGCCTGTCTTTAATTTGAATTTCTGTAGCTTTCATTAGTTTAGGAATTTAAAACTAAACTTCTAAGGATGAAACAGGTCCTCCTAGAGATACTTCATTTGGAAAACCAGCAATATGCTAAGCAAAAAAAGGATATGGAAATTAGAGTGATGAAAGGGAAACTAGAGATGATGAAGCGTCTTCAAGCTGCAGCTCATCTGAAGAAGATGGAGAACATGAATGATGAATTGCAAAAAAAAAAAAAAAAAAAAAAAAAAAAAAAAAAAATTGAGGATCTGTATGAATATAAGTGGAATAGCTAGCAATATGTTAACCAAAAAATGGAGATGGAGATGAAAATTAGGAAACTAGAATTGATGAAGCATCTTCAAGCTGCAGCTCTTCTGATGGAAGAGGACATGAATGATGAATTGCAAAAAAAAAAAAAAATTGTGGATCTGTATGCTTTGGGATATAAGTGGAAACAGCAATATGTTAACCAAAAAATGGAGATGGAGGTGGAAATTAGGAAACTAGAAGTGATGAAGCATTTTCAAGCTGCAGCTCTTCTAAAGAATTAAGATGGAGGACATCAATGATGAATTGCAACCAAAAAATATTGAGGATCTGTATGCTTTGGAATATAAGTGGTTCTTGTAGCTGTGTGATATTAATTAGGGTTAGATGTGTTTTAAGCTCTGTTGGTTATTGTACCATAGTTTTATTAGAACTGTTTAGGGTTTTTGGTTTTCTGTTAGACAAGTTAACCTTCTTTAACTTGTTCTATGTTTGGTGTTTATAAGATTGGTTTGTTCTTTTCATTGAATTTATTTCATTAGCACTAAATTGAAGTTGCTAGTGCTGGGGTGTCATTTGATTCTTGAATAGTACCTATGGCATGCTATATGTAATTTTATTGATAGAGGGTACGTTTGTTACTTTTTATGCTCATGGAATTAAAACCAACCCTAGACTACTCAGTTTAATTAGTACACATTGCTAGAATTCTATGTTTTTGTTTGTGAGAAATATGAAATATTTATCTAACCTTGTGCAAATATGTATCTAGTGTGTAATACTGAATTTTGAGGCCAGATGATATTGTTGGACCACATTTTAATAATTTATACAATTAGTTTGGAGAGAGCTCCTTCAGGTAATTCTGGTCTGGTTATACTTAAGAAGTTATAATAGATGGCGTCGATTGCAGTCTAATGCTCCACCACCGAGCTATGAACCCATAAATATTGTAGATTGATATTGAAAGGCCAAGATGGTTAGAATGAAAGCCAACATCTACAACTTATTTTCATAGTAAAGTGTATTGTAGGCAGGGCCGGCCCTACGCTTAGGCCAATTAGATCTTTGCCTAGGGCCCCTTACTAGAGAAGGTCCCAAATTTGGGGGTAATTTTATTTATTTATTTTTTGTATAAATATTTTTGGGAGATATTAAAACATTTTAGTTTACATTTTTTTTTCACTATTAAGAAAGCTTGAAGAAATAAGTAATGCTAGAGATAGAGATAAGACAAATTTAAATAAATAGATCTTACAAATAGATGTGTTACTAATCACAAGTAATTCAAATAGAAAAATGTTAAAAATGCTATAAATTTTACTACATAACTGTGGGGTCAAAGAATTTGGCAACCCCGGCCCACCTTACACCAAGCCCAAGACCTACGCCGAGGAGGAAGAAATGTCCGAGGACGAACGAAGAAAGTCTAACTTGCCAAGAAACATCGCCGAGGACAACCGAGACCATAGAAGGGAATAGCGGCGCACCATTAGAGGCAGCCTCCCAGAGCGTCCCAAGAAAAAGGACAAGTACAATGGGTCAGCCATGGGAGCATGGCGGAGGAGCAATTCAAGGAGAAACTATCACCTCCGCATTAAATGCCCACAACTAACGTTCTGGCTGCATTAATGAGGAAATGACCCTTGAACAGTGCTGCCTTGGTTGCTGTAATTCACAGAAGGTTTGGGAAGGCTGCTGATAGGACAAACACTCAAGTAGTGACCTGCATGATCAACAAATGGAGGGTCAGGATTAACTGAAAGGGGGTATATAATGTAAGAAATCCTCCAGAAAAGGGGATGGAAAAAAGTAGAAATAGAGAACACTGTAACAATTTGTATCATCTTTGAAGCCTTTGTAATCAAGCACTGAAGAAAGAATAGGAACAACAAGCCTACCGGATAAGGTCTGAGGACAGAATTTCACACTCTAGTCCATGTCCTTGTTGTTCAACCCACTCATAACAATGTCTAGTTGTTGTAACCCTCACTATAGCCTAGTTCTTAAACTCATTCTCTATAAATTTATTGTATTGGGCTAGTTGGGCCTGAGTCCACTCATTCAATAGAAAAAGTGCCTAAACCCAGTCCCTACAATAACTTTTATTTATTTAATTATTTTTATACAAGATAAAAATTCTACTCTAACTTAATCTAAGTGTATATCTCTACTAGAGACTTAAATCTTGGCCATTGCCTCCCACACCTCACAAGAACTTATATTTGTGGAGTGATCACTGCACCAAGGATGCGTGGTGATCTTCATAACTTTTATAATTTGATGTGACAATGAATATAATAGGTAGATTTCAACAAACTATTGAATGCATTTTTGAATGAATATTTGTGATTGGTGATATATCTTTGTAATTCTAATGTTGTAAATTTTATAATATTGCTAGTATTTTTGTAAATCTCATATCATTGATCACATTCATTACAACACTAGTTTGTAGTAAAATTTGTTATAACTTTAGCATTTTCTCAAAAAAAAAAAAAAAATCATATTAAAAATTAAAAAGAATGGATTTTAAGAAAATTATTATATAAAATGCTAATTAAATATTATTTAAATGAAAACATAAAGGACTCATTTGAAAATTTCGCCTTAGGCCTTTGAAACGCTTAGGCCGGCCTTGATTGTAGGAAAGTATTCAGAAGAAGTATAAGTTTATTGGCTTTGTTGAATGTGCATTCGGAAGAAGTATAAGTTTGGAATTGGAGTATGTTTTACACAAATTTTCTTTTCTAAAGGGATCTATCAAAGAGCTTCATACAAGTTGAATACTTTTCTTTTTTTTAGATTAAATTCACAATTTTCTAATAACTTAAACTTTTGAGAGAATATTTAAATTATTAAGTATATTGCTCAAGATATCTTACCATTCTCCAAATTTTGTATCGTGGTTTAAAGGTAATTATTCCTCATGAATTGCACAGTGCACCGCTTGGCCACTGGAGCAAAGGTTAATCAAGCAGAGACATCACACAATAAATGCAACATTCATCCTTCAATGATTGACAGGCTAAAGAGAATGGTCACTCTTTGGGTATATTTCCTTGTCGTCAATTTAAAATAATAATAATAATAATAATGTAATCTTTTACTTTTATTTTCGGTTTTCAAGTGAAGAAGCATAAAAAGAATTGAGATTTTTTTCCCAATTGCCACCAAAAAATTTTGTTCTTTTCCCCCTTTGTTGGATAAATCACTGAACTCATATGTGGTAACATGATTTTAGCCATCAAAATCTTTTAACATTTTTAGCTTTAGGGATGACCAATTAGTTAGCCATGGCTCAACTAGTACTTCCTTCTTTTATAATTATTGGTTGGAGCATGAGGTTGTGAGTTCAGTTTAGTTGATTGGTTAAAATTCAGAGAGACCTTGAGCTAAACTCTAGCCAATAATCCATACTTAATTCAGTTCGTCAAAATTTGATAAGATAGCCAGATCTGCTCGGTTTGTTAAAATCAATCACTCCTAGTCCTAGCTCATGTCATGTTTATATTGCATGTATTTAAAATACAAATGATCCAAGAATATTGTTGATTGAACTTATCTTTGATCACATAACCTGTCAATTTGAAATACATATGTCCTTTAGGCCTTTTTTGTTTACACACAGATGAAAGGAATAAACACAAAATTCTCAAATCTATGAAATGTAAAAATAGAGAAAATTATGTGATAAATAAAACAATCACACAAGACAATATATATGTGGTTTGGCAATTTGCTTAAGTTCACAGAGTTGTAGAGATTTCACTATTCACAGGAAAAATTACAAGAAGCGGCAGTACAGTTTTTTCTTTCAAAAAAACAACACGAAATCCTAATCTCCAAAACGACAGTTTTTCTATCTTATACACAAGATTCACAATAGGTTACAAAACGGGCCAAAAATTATTTCCTGAGGCAACGGCTTAGGCCTATCGGCCCAAGCTTCTGCGCCATGGATTTAGCCTAAAAAAATCTTCTATTAAAAACGGTTAGACATTTTATTTTGAATTGGGTTATGATTCGGATTAAACACAACTAGACTCCACAAAACCCAACAATGCACACATATATACACATAGACTTTTACCCTATAGAGGGTTTTTTGTTTCTATAGATCAAATGGGAAAAAGATGTGTCATAGAATTTTGGATGACAGAAAACCATAAATATCTAGGCCTTTATGAAAGAGTTTGAACCTTAGGCTATGATCGATAGACCACCGAATTTGGGCCAAAGCCAACGACTTCAAAATTTGGTACCTAAAACATTGCATGTGAGTTACGACTTAGAGCATTAGCATCCGGGGATGCAAAAAAGTTCTATTTTGCATCTTTAAAAACCTATTTGATCTATTTTACCATCTCATTTTACAACTCCTTCAACATCCCCAATTTTATTTTTACATCCAACTTATTAAAATAATATAAACCATACAAATAAAAAAAAAAAATATATATATATATATATATATATATATATCTCTCTCTCTCTCTCTCTCTCTCTTTCATTCCTCTCTTTCTCTGTCTTTATTTCTCTGGTCTATCTCTATCTCCCAAGCAAACTAATCACAACCACCACTTCACCACCACACATGCCCAGCAAGGTAGCAACCACCACCACCACACACCTTAGCAAGGTAGCAACCACCACCACCCTACCATCACACACACCCCACCAAGGCAGAAACCACCAAAAAAAAAAAAAAAAAACCAGCAAATACCAATCACCAAGCACAGCCACCACCTAAACGCCAAACCACCACCGATTCAACACCGATTCAGCATCGATTCAAACAAACAAATAGCCACCCAAATAGACAAACACAACCACTGATTCATCATTTCATCCAACAAACACCAACAACAATCTTCACCAATCTAGCCATTGATTCAAACAAACAAACACCAACAACAACCATCACCGATCTAGCCACCAAGAAACCACAAACCTAGAAACAATGAGGAAGTGCGAACCACCGAGAAACCCAAAAATTCCAAACGAAACCCAAAATTAAACCAACATCCCTTCAATCTTTAGTTTGGGGATAGAGCAATACAGTGAAAAGGAAAAAAAATACCAACTTGTTCCATCACCAATCCAACCACCAAGAAACTACAAACCCAGAAACGAGGGGAAGCATGCTCCACCAAGAAACCCAAAAATTCCAAAAGAAACCCAAAATTAAACCAACAACCCTTGATTCTTCAGTTTGGGGGTAGAGCAATACAGTGAAGAGGAAAAAAAAGTCATCGGAAAAGAGAGTGATTGAGCATGGGCAATGAAGCTTCTATAGTTGGGAGAGAAAGGTAGAAGAGTGACTGGAGGGAATTTGCAGACTAGCTGAGGGAGAACATAGAATATCATAAGTTAACGTGCAGTTGGAAGAAAATTGTAAACTAGCATCTCGAGTTTAATAGACTCGATTTTAGTCTAAAACTTGAGTTTTAAAGACTCGATTTCGACTTGGTGAGTTGGAAATTTTATGCCAGATAAATCTCGAGTCGTATAGACTCGACTTCAAAAAATAAAAAACGAGTCTCTAAGACTCGATTTTGGTACTTGAAGAACCTCACACTTGAAGAACAGGAAGAACGACGAAGGAATGATCTGACGAAAACAGAAACAAACGCAATAGAGACGAACGTTAGGTGTACAGAGACGAACAGAGAAGACGAACGATCTGACGAAGAGGAACGATCTGATTGAACGCTGGGTGGTCTTCAACGATCTGATGAAGAACAGGAACGATCGCTGGGTGTACAGAGACGAATAGAGAAGATGAACGATTTGACGAAGTGGAACAATCTGATTGAACGCTTGGTGGTCTTCAACGATCTGACGAAGAACAGGAACGATCTGATTGAATGCTAGTTGGTCTTATCTGCACAAAGAAGAACTCAGATCGGAAGAAGAAGTAAAACTCGAGTCTTACAAACTCGAGTTCCACGTGGATTTTCTTCCACATCATCTTCCCCCCTCTTACAAATCGAGTCTTAAAAGTTTTATCTTAGAACTCGAGTTTTAGACACTCGAGATGCTAGTTTCCAATAGTATTTTAAAACGTGACAACTAACTAAATTTTTTTATATTTAATGTTATTTGATAATAAAATTCAGAGTGACTGAGATCAAGAGAATGAGCGAGAAGAGGAGAGTGTAGTTTGTGACTTGTACCGTGTATAGTAAATGAGGAGAGAGAAGGTTCTCATTTTCTATTAAAATAATAATATTATTTTTACAACCAAGTGAACGAAGGTTCTATATATAAGAACCCACTGTTCACAGGTTGCAAAAAATTTTAAGAACCCATACTTGGATGTTGGACAATTTTTTATGTTTTGGATGTAAAATAGCAACTAGGGGGGTGTTTACAACCCCCAATGCTAGTGCTCTTATATAATACATGTTCTTGACTCTGAAATTTTGGTTACTATGGCTTGGTTGTTTAATTACTTTGTGCAAACATTTCTTCGTTTTTGTCCACGTGTTGTGGTCATTCGGCTTAGACATGGCAAACGGCCAGGTTGGGTCAGGTCATTCGAATTGTAGGTCAAAAATAGGCCATTTTAAGCTGGTTGAAAATGGGTCGAATCGATCGAGTTACGAGTCAGGTTAGCCCATATTTTTCACATTAAAAAAAAAAACAAATAAATGCCAACTTTTTAGAGAGAATGAATCAAATCAAATAATTAGACTATTTTTTACAAATTTATTATTATACATGTGATGTGAAGGAAAAAAAACAAACAAACCAAAAAACATAAGGATTTTCATATCCTTACAATTCAAACAGTTTTGACTTTTGAGCATGGCTAAATTTTTTTACATACTTCAAATTCAAAGTTCACTAATGATATCATTCTCACAAAAGAACCAAAAAAAAAAAAAAAAAAAAAAATTACAAAACTAAATGTTATGGATCATGTCAAGTTATCAGCCTTCTTAAGTGCTCAAATCTTGCATTTAAAATAGTAATAACGTTAGACTATATAGAAAGATAAACTATATATATATATATATATATATATATATATATATATAAACCTTTAAAAATAAACATAACAATTTAAGTAAATAAGAACAAGTAAATATTTTATAAGAATTATATATACCTCAATCTACTCAACGTTGGTAGTAGATTTAGCATTACAAATATTCATACTTGTGAATTGTAGTTCAAGTTGGCCAATTTCATCAATATCTTTATCTACAATACAATATTTTAATATAACGCAAGTGTATCATGAAAGCAAATCAAAACTTATCAATAAAGAGTTAAAAACGTATAATTTGTATGCCTCTATTAATAAATTAAAATACCTTCAAATCCATATAACCAATTTTTGATTTTGCCTTTTTTTGAGTCACTATTGAATTATTTTGTTTTGTTTACTGTTTGTCACTTTGTCGTTGACTCACTATGGCCGGGTTTGTGGCTTTGTGCTAGTTAGATACTTAGATTAGATAGATTTTAGTATATTACATTATTACTATTAATAATATATTAAATAGACAAACTTGGATAAATAAATAAAAAAAGAAAAAAAGAAAAACTTGGACATGTTGTTAGATACTTAGATATTAGTATATTATTATTCCTTTTGTATATTATTTTTTCTTTTCATTTAACTCTTTGTTTTTTTTTTTTAGTAAATAAGGGGCATATTGCTAGAACACACAAGTTCATTGTGCATTTTATAATAATGATATGTACCTAGGAGTAGTCTAGCACACCTTGCCATAAATGTCATATAGTTTTTAAATATTTTTTAGGAAAAAAAAAAGTTAAAAAACGGGTGGGCTACTGGTTGGGCCGGGTTGGCTCACAAATAAAAAAGGTGAGCTGCAAGTTGGCCCATATTTAATTCGGAACAAAATGAGCAGGTTTGGGCGGGTTCGGGTTGGGCCAACGAATTTCAGCCCGTTTTGCCATGTGTAATTTTGTTGATAGACACCTATGATTCTCTCTCACCAAATTCTTGGCTTAAAGGTGGCGGTGACATTCTCTGCGCTTCTTAAGTTACATGATTTCAGGCAAAGATTTAGCAACTTAAATCATGGTGAGGATTGAGGAGGGTCAAATTAATACTAGCAACATTATATTTTGAAATAATTATATTGAAAAATATGTGATTTTTTTTTTAATTAATGAATTGAAAAGAAGAAAAAAATTGAAAGGAAAGACATAGGCAAGAAATCAACACGATCAATTCAGTTTTTTTCTTTTTTCTTTTATGTTTTTTTGTGTATGTTTTATATAATTGCTAATGTTTTATGGTGAATGCTTAAACATGTCAATTTTTAGGCTAGATGGACATAAATTCTATATGAAACGCAAAGCATGTCTATGAATACTGAATTATTTGTTCAATTTTAGTGATTAGTTGGTTGACAAAACTTTAAAATGCTCATTGAAGGGTCACAGAGTAGGTTTGATTGTTAGGCCATTGGGCAAATGAAAGAGAAACTAAAATATATTTGTTTTTGGAGAGAGAAATTATACATCAAAAAGTAAAGTAAAATGCCGTAGCCTAACAATTTTTAGTAATGCTGTTTATAATATTTTCACAACACTTTTACAACATATTCTAAGTGGTAGGTTGTTACAGGTTGTTATTGGTAGGGTAAAAAAAAGTAATTTCAGTAGTAGGTTCAAATTAGAACCAATAATTCTAAGTGGCAGATTGTTACAAATTGTTATTAGTGGGGCAAAACAAAAGCAATTTCAGTAGTAGGTTTAAATTCAAACCAATAATCCTAAGTTGCAGGTTGTTATAGGTTGTTATTAGTGTGACAAAAAAAGTAATTTCAGTAGTATATTCAAATTAGAACCAATAGTAATAAATCATTTATAATTTGTTGTGAAAATGTGGTGGACTACACTTTTCTAACAATTTTAGCCCACCAAATTTTATGTAACTTTCATCCTCCACATCGCTAGCCAAGCATGCATTTCAACGGTCAAACCGTGGCCTATACGTTTTCAAACTCAAAACCTCAAAGAACATATATAACGCATCTCCCAGTGAAACAGCGCAACGTGAAAGAACAATAACACACCTATCTTAAGCACTCACCTCACACCTCTCTTATCACTTTATATATTAGGCTCTCCTTTCACTCTATACCACACCAAAAACCTTTGAAGCCTCTGAGATTACTAAAAAGAATGAAGGGACATTTTCTTACATGGGGCTTCAATATCATTTTCATCATCATCTTCATGACCCTCTTGCTCTCTTATTCCATGCATATTGAGGGCTTGAGAGTTCTCAAACATCAATCTTCTTCTTCTTCATCCATGAAAAGTTTTATCATAAACCAAGGTAATTCTGGACCCAGCAAAGAGGGAATGGGTCACTGATCACAACCATAGTCGGGCTTAACTATGTTACAGGTTCAACAATTTTGCAAGAAAAGCATTATTCAGCATTGTGTTGCTTCAGCCTGGCCTAAATGAACTTATATAACCAAAAACTTGCTCTGTTAAAGGTGTAAGCAAAGTTTATGGAGATAGTATTCATGTCAAAGAGAGGTCAATTGAATTTATGCTGTCATTTTTTTTCTTTCTTTGGTCAGAACCTCTTCATTGAATTATATATGTTAAGGGTTTCATTTTTGATACATGACTGTATGACAGTGCAAACTTTTCACTTGCTTAAATTTGGGCCGGGTTTGCCCACATTTCTCTTTTTTAGGCTTCTGATGATCTCGATTAGCATGCATGTCAACTAAATGCATAAGTGATTCACCCTATAAGTTGGGACAATTAGAATTGGTTTTAAATTAAAATGCATATGGAGCAATTTAATTATCTTGAAGTAATTAATTTTCTCAGGAAAATTAAAAAATAGAAAAGGTCAAAATATGTAATTTAGAAGGTTTCCTTAGTTGAAACCTTCTAAATTATGATATTATAAGGGCTTCTGATAGCGGTGGGGAGGTTAGTAAGGGCTGGCGATAGTGGCAGCCAATGAAAAGTAGTCAGGGTAAGTGAAATGACAATAATAATGTTTGTAGAATATTTGTAAATGGTAGATGAGAAATGCAATCTTCACACCATTTTAATAATATTTTCATAATAAATCTTAAGTAATAGGTTATTATAGAGTGTAATTGGTGGGAAAAAGAAGTAATTTTGATGGTACGTTTTAACCACTTATAATTTATTATGCAAATAGTATGGACGTATATAATGCTCGTAGAATTTGGATTGAGATTTAGATATTTGCATGTTTCATATTTAAATTTTCAAATAATTTTTGAATTGTATTTCTTTATTGACCCAAAAAAAGGAAATTTAAATATTGGGAATTCTCACATTATAATTAATTTGGAGTAAAATTCCATCCCAAATTTCTTATCCAAAGTCCATACCCAATAATGTCTGGCAAGATAAGAAGGTGGAGGTTAAATTATTAAAGTACTGTATATATATATTTTTAATATACATAATTTAAAACAAATGTCTACAACATTGATAAATATGGTACAAATAATATTATATTTCCAAATGGAAATTAAATTAAATCAATTTATATGTTTGAATTTAACTGAAAAATCTAAAGTATTAAATTTGTTAAAAGTTTAAACTTTTTACACTTATTATTATTATTATTATTATTATTTGGATAAGATAATGAGTAGTGTACTCCTTTTTTTTTTTTTTTGAATGAATGAATAATGAGTAGTGTTCTGTTCAAAGTGTTTAAAATTAATCAAATTACAAAATAAAAGGATGCTTTGGATTAATTCAACTTTCTTATCACAAATACTTCATCTTGGAGTAAATCTTCACCTAGTTAAAAATTTTTTTTTTTGGAGTGAACGTCCTATGACTATGAGACTAAAAGTGTTTGAAACTGATTAAATGACAAAATAAGAGGATGTTTGTGATTAATCCCACTTTTTTTTTTTTTTTTTTTTTTTTTTTTTTTTTTTGAGGAAGGATTAATCCCACTTTCTTAGCACAAAGACTTCATCTTGACAATAAGACCATTAGATTAAAAAATTTACATATGAATCTTGAATTTGCAGTGCGTCACACATACATAATATTAATTCAGAATAAAATTGCAACACTTAATAAAAAAAGAAAAAAAGAAAGAAAGATGAGGAATCTTTGCACTAGGAAGTATGGATACCGATACGACACGATAATACGAACAATTTTTGAAAAATTATAACATAAAACAGTCGGTATGAGTACGACATGAATACAGTATCCTCAATGAAGTTTTCATGTTTCCTAGGCTTTGTATTACAAATTTACTATAGAAAAAGAAAATAAAAAATGTTGATTTCAACAAAACTTAAACAAAAGTTGGTGTTTATCAAGCTAAAATAAAATAATTTTAGAAAAAAAAGATAGAATTCTTGATAACAACTATTAAACTTTTGTCCCCCTCAAAAAAAAAAAAAAAAAACTATTAAACTTTTGTGTTTATCAAAAAAAAAAAAAAAAAAATAAAGCATATGAAAAATTGAAATTGAAAATAGTTTTCAAATAATAATTTTTACATTATATGTGTTTGGCTCCCATTTTTTTTAAAAATAATTTTCAAAATACTAGAAACAAAAAATGATGTTTAGGAGACCAATAGTATTTTTGATTTTTTTAAAAAGTTCACAAAAAGTAACGTGTAGAATCTATAGATTATTATTATTATTATTTTTGTTGATAATGATAAGGATAAAGCCCATGTATTTTTTATTTTTAGACAATAATAAGTTTCAAATTTGGAGCATGAAATTTTTTTGTGATAAAAATAAACTTCTTAATTTAAAGAGATAAAAGAGTTTGAATAAATATGTAGGATCTACTATTTTCATTTTATTTACAATTATACCATTAAAAATGTTTTTTTTCTTATAATTTTGAAAACACCCTCTCAGATAATTATATTTAGAGATTATTAACCAAGCAATATATTAAGCGTAGAACCTAGCACCTTATTATTTCCAAAACAAAAAAAAACTATATATATATACTTTTTTTTTGAAAGCAAAAAAACTATATTTAAATTCACTTAACGCACTTAAAAAACTGCTAAATTTTTTAGTACAACCACTTATCAATTAATCACACTTGGCGTAACACGCACGGCTTCTTCTAAGCCCAAAGTATATATAATTTATTTTATATTATTTATTATTCCTCGTAAAGATGTCAGATGTGTCCAATACAATTTTGTTTTTCTCCAAACATTTGTAAGGCAAGCTCGTGAATCGTGATCATCTCTCTCCCTTCAAAGAAGAAGAAGAAGAAGAAGACAGAGAGTCAAATGTATGTACTCTCTCTATAGAATTTCTCTTATTTGATTTATTGTATTTATTCAATATAATATCATTTTGTTTGTTCACAAACAACAAAAGAAATCTTTGATATTCTGAAGAATGTGTGTGTTTGTGTTCAATGTGGCTTAAATTTGAAGAAGAATTTTGGTGATTATTCCACTTAAAAAGTTTAAAGTAAACCCACTTCCTAAATATGCTTAGTAGTTGTTTTTTGTTGAATCTAGTGGGTATTTAAGAAGTTTGAAAATAAAAAATTGGATTTTGTAGATATAAATTGTAATGTAGAGGAAAACCATTTCTTATAAGGAAAAAATAAGTTATCTGGTTGTGTTATTTACACAATATAGAGCAAAAAAAAAGTATGACTCCTGGAAAACTAAGAAATCATTCTTAGTTTGGAAACAAATTTACATGGTCATTGTTTAGAATACAAATCCTCTGTACCACATTTTGTGTTTTACTTTATTTTCCACCTATCACAGTTTGTCTTCTTTTTTCTTTTCTTTTATTTATTTATTTTTTTAACTTTGGCTATTTTATAAGAAATGTTAAAAATACATGGCAAGTTGTAATTATGGAACATAAAAAATGGTACAGAATTTGTACTACATTTTGTGTTCCACTTTATGTTATACCAATCACAATTTGTCATTTTTTTTTTTTTTTTTCCATTTTAAACTTTTGTTCACAAACAACAAAAGAAATCTTTGATATTCTGAAGAATGTGTGTGTTTGTGTTCAATGTGGCTTAAATTTGAAGAAGAATTTTGGTGATTATTCCACTTAAAAAGTTTAAAGTAAACCCACTTCCTAAATATGCTTAGTAGTTGTTTTTTGTTGAATCTAGTGGGTATTTAAGAAGTTTGAAAATAAAAAATTGGATTTTGTAGATATAAATTGTAATGTAGAGGAAAACCATTTCTTATAAGGAAAAAATAAGTTATCTGGTTGTGTTATTTACACAATATAGAGCAAAAAAAAAGTATGACTCCTGGAAAACTAAGAAATCATTCTTAGTTTGGAAACAAATTTACATGGTCATTGTTTAGAATACAAATCCTCTGTACCACATTTTGTGTTTTACTTTATTTTCCACCTATCACAGTTTGTCTTCTTTTTTCTTTTCTTTTATTTATTTATTTTTTTAACTTTGGCTATTTTATAAGAAATGTTAAAAATACATGGCAAGTTGTAATTATGGAACATAAAAAATGGTACAGAATTTGTACTACATTTTGTGTTCCACTTTATGTTATACCAATCACAATTTGTCATTTTTTTTTTTTTTTCCATTTTAAACTTTTGGCTATTTTATAAGGAAAGTTAAATAAATACATGGCAAGTTGGAACATAAAGTGGAACACAAAAAATAGTATAGAAGATTTGTATTCTATTATGAAGCAACTTTACAGGTACTTAGTTGTTTAAGAGTCTGTCCAATTCCTGAATGTTATAAAATTATCATGTTTTGTAAATTTGACATTGGATATCAGCTTGGTGACTATGAAATTTGTGGTGAAAGTAGTACTCACTAGGCTGGTTTAACTTAATTTTTGACCCAAAAGAGAGTGATGAAGAATTTGGAGGGTACTCAGAGTTATGCATAAGAAGTCTAAGTCATGAATTTTCTGCTATATGTTTTGATAATAATAGTCTGTTTCATTCTATCTCATGTTCAAGAAGAACCCTCATTTGTTATGCTGACACATTATGTTACAACCTTAAAATGACCAGATTCTTGATCTTTGTTTTCTCATTTGGGGTTCTTGTTTGATTCTTACACCTATTTGTCATGTTAAAGCATTTTCTTCTCATTATTTCTATCTATGACTCATTATTTAATAAAATAGTCTGCAAAAATGGAAGCAAACTAGCGATTTAATTGTGCTTTGCCACTGTCCTTGTGTTGCAGCAACGATTATCTATTTTTTAATCTCTGTATATGGCTTTCGAGTCTTCCTTAAATTTAATAAATTTTCCACCAACTTCGAGGATTGATTGGCTACCAAATATTCTTTCAGTTTATTTCTAAAAGTGTCACAACAACAGAAAGTTACCCTCATAACTTTAATTTTGAATTGGTTTGTATTTGTTTGTAGCTTGTCTAGACTAGATTTTCTGTCTAAGTTGATATTTTTGTATTAAATAGATATTAAATATAGTTTCATATTCTAAGAAATTCACCGAAACTATAGAACTTTAAAACTAGTTACCCTATTAGGATTGACCCAATGTAGTTTGCCCAACATACCCTATTAAGATCAACCTGAGTAAGGTACTTTAGTTCAGGGAAGATAGGGAAGAGTAAAGTATCCCATAACCAATGAGCTCTAGCTTAAATCGCACTTTCTCCATGATCCATATAAAAATTAGGGTGCGGGGTAAGGTTGTGAATTTAATACCTACTTGCAAATTATTATCTCACAAATCTTTTTTAAAAAAATATTTTTATTTTCTTCCTGTATCTAGATTATTTGTCATTCATCTGTCTTTTATCAGCTATTGCTTAAGCACAAAAGCATGCACTCTTTGCAAAACATAACAGACAAGTAAGTGAGTTTTGTTTTACTGTTATAAAAAGTGATAATAAGCTTTATTTATTTATATATGTATTTAAAAGTTAAAACCATGTTTATTAGATGAAACCCAAATGTAAATGGACAAATCCTTATTGGTTCATTCTGTTCTTTAAATTTTAGTATTTTTTATTATATTTGCTCTCAATGTTGAAATTATTTAACTCTTCTAATCTCAAAATGCCTTTTACTTTTTGAATATCTTTCAAGGAACTGTGTTTTTTAATAGTTGAATTTGATATTGTGCACTCAAATAAGAAAAGTGAAGTATTTATTCTTTTAAATGTTTATATGATTGCCTCATTGTGATTGCAGTGCTGCAAGACTATTCAATTTTTTTTGCAACAACATTTATTTTCCAATGGGCATTGGCCTTATTTATGCTTTAATGTCAATATAACCGAGCTTCACTCTTCTAAACTTTCTGTTATATAAAGTGGTCTGATGTTTTTATTTTTGCTTTTCATTTTTGGGTGAAACTGCTGCTTGATGTTCATTGGATCGTCTATCTGACAAGCTCCTACCTTCATAATTTCTAGTGTTTCTATTATCACTTCAAATCTTTTCATTCTTCTGACATTGATTTTCAGTGTTTTTATACAAGTCAGATGGACTACAGTTCTGAAGAGTCAGATATTAGTGAATCTGAGATCAATGACCACATAGAGAAACCATATGAGGAGCTGAGAGCTGGAAAGTACAAAGTTAAAGGTTTGAATGGCAACCTTAGATGTCCATTCTGTGCTGGGAAGAAGAAACAAGATTACAAGTACAAGGAGTTGCTTCAACATGCTTCAGGAGCAGGTAAAGGTTCAGCTAAAAAAAGTGCAAAACAAAAGGCAAACCATCTTGCCCTGTCAAAGTACTTGGAGACTGACCTAGCAAGTGAAGCAGACCAAACACAACGTCCAATTTTGCCACAACCTGTTGCTCCACCTCCAAAGCTAGATGATTTATATGTATGGCCTTGGATGGGTATCCTTGTTAATATAGTATGTAGCAATAAGGACATTTTACTTGTTACTGAACAATTGTTGACAAGGTTCCGGAGATTTCAACCAGTGGAAATTGTAGTTTTCTCAGATGAGAAGGACCAAATAGGACAGGCCATTGTAAAATTTAGTAATGATTGGAAGGGCTTCATGAATTGTTCTGAATTTGAGAAATTTTTTGAAACTGAACATTGCGGTAAAAAGGAGTGGTATGCACAGAAAATTCATGGTCGTAAATGCTATGGGTGGTGTGCACGTGCTGATGACTATGAAGCTCAAGGGGCAATAGGTGATTTTCTTCACAGGAATGGGCAGTTAAGAACAGTATCTGACATTGACAGGGAAGCAGCGCAAAACAGAAACAATGTTGTGGCAAAGCTAGCTAATAAAATTAATATTACGAATGAAAATCTTAACGAAATAGAGTACAAGTACAATGAAAAGACCATGACCTTAAGTAGGATGCTTGAAGAGAAAGACAGGCTAAACTATGCTTATGAAGAAGGTTTGTATTCTTCATTTTCCTTTTTTTGTGCATATTTCTTGATACATGCTTCATTTTTTGAATTATGTTCATTTGCATTGTCTGTTTGTGTCTGGTGAAACTTCCTTTAAGTTTCTGGTGAAGCTTGCTTCACTTTGTGCTTAGCCAAACTTATATAATATAGGTTGTATCATATGTTTCACTGTATTCAAACAGTCTGATGATTGTTGAATTACTCTCCTTGAGAAAACCAAATTAACTATAAGATTGTACTTGTTCCTTATTTCTGGATTTGCATGTCATGCTCTTGAGACCTATGGTTTTATGTGTTGTGACATATAAGAAAAGAAGTTTACGAAGGCTTTTTTTGAACTAAGTTCATAGCGTTGAACCCAAGGAATGAGACGATCATGAAATCTCCAGCAATTTAAAATATAGCCAATGATTTTTGTTAGAATTATGGTTAAATGATTAAAATTTATCGTTTTCTAAGAATGTAGATTATTTCTGATCAAGTGTAGTGTAGCATGGTAATGGTCTAATTAGAGCTGGTGGTTCTAAGTTTGAAACCTTGTAAAATTCATCATTTCCTAAAAGTTTAAGCTTTTAGGACAAGTGATAGTTTATCGATTTTTATAATATGCACAAATATGGTATATGATAAATTGATCATACTTTTAACTATTTGACTTATTTATCAGAAATAATGAGGTTGCAGCGGCTTGACCGTGGAAAAGTTCATAGGATACTTGATGAACAAGAAAAACTGAAACTTCAATTGGAGAACAAGAACAATAGACTTGAATCCTGGAGCAAAGAATTGAACAAACGTGAAGCACTAACTGAGCGCGAGAGACAAAAGCTTGATGAGGAGAAGAAAAAGGTGATATATGTGAAAGTGAAATTGCCAGCCATTCAATATTCATCCATAAGAAGTTTAACTTTGTTATTCCTTGTGTTCACCATCATGAACACCTTGTATTTGCTTTATTATGTTCTTCTTTGGGTTTAATATATCTCTTATTACCTATCAAAAAAAAAACTTTGTTCTTCATATCTATATCTCTCTATATATGCATAGCTTATGTTACTGCCCCAAGTAGCATGTGGGATAAATGAACCAAATCTACTACTATTAGTATAATTGGATCAATTTACTGACCAATTTAGCTGAAGCTTCTTGAATCAATCAGGCAAAAACAATTGCTTTGATTTTGTAAAATAATGCTTCATGCTTCATGCTGTATACTGATATTGTTTTTGTGTCTATGTAGCTTGGTGTGAGAAACAATTCACTTCAAATGGCTTCCTGGGAGCAGAAAAGGGCTGATAAGAATGTCGCAAGGCTGGTTGAGGAGCAAAAGGTGTGCAATTTAGTATTAGGTTTTAACTAGAGACTATAGCATGTAATCTACTGTTTAACAGTATGTCTTTAATTTTCACTTTCTGTAGCTTTCATTAATTAGGAATTTTTAATTTTCAGAGGGAGAAAGAGGCTGCCCTAAATAAGATACTTCAGTTGGAAGAGGAGCTGGCTGCTAAACAAAAACTGGAGATGGAAATTGAAGAGATAAAAGGGAAACTTCAGGTGATGAAGCATCATAAAGATTATGATGATGCAGCAGTTCAGAAGAAGATGGAGGAGATGAATGTTGAATTGCAAGAAAAAGTCGAGGATCTGAATCATTTGGAATCTACGAATCAAGCTCTTATTGCTAAAGAGCGACAAAGCAATGATGACTTACAAGAGACTCGCAAAGAATTAATTACAGTATGGTTTCTCTGCTATATGTATATATATACTTTTTTTTTTCCCCTGTATATGGCGAAGGTTCTTCAAAACATCAGCACTAAATTAGGATTCTTGATAAGTTCTTGAAGGATTTTTTAATGAGTTTACTAAACATTAAAAGCTTCTTACTTAGCCCCCAAATGTCATCCTATTTCTCTCCTTCCATAACTTCCACGTGAGACATAGGCAGGTTTGGTTGATTTAGGGCATGCTAAAAATATACAGCCCGCATGCCAGACTGACCTTATAGGGCCAATTCTGACAGACTTGCACCAACTGCCCCAGAAAAAAACTGTATGGATCAGTGCAGATCAGTACAGTTTAGGCAGGTGGTTAGGTTTTTGCATAACCAGTCTTGGCATTTCAGCATTATATTTAGGCTTGAAAATCATAGATTTCTTCTTAAATTTTACGAACCACTCCAATTGGATAGCCGTTTCTAAAGCATATCAGAGATCTTCTAAATAGTAAATACACATAAGACATCTCTTTTTTAATTTCATATCCTAGTCCACTCTTGAATCGAGCAATAGTCATGGGTTCACACTTCACAACTCCATAATTGATAAATAATTCCTTATATTTCCTGGTACATTCAGTAACACAAATGACCTTATGCTTCCTTTTTTACTCACTGTAGGGTTTGACAGATATACTTACTGCTCGAACGAATATTGGTATAAAGAGAATGGGAGAAATCGATCAGAAGGCATTCCAAGATGCATGCAAGGAGCGATTTCATATTGAGGAAGCAAATTTGCAAGCCTCAATGCTGTGCTCTTTGTGGCAGGAGAACCTGAAGGATCCAGGATGGCATCCTTTTAAAATTGTTTATATCAATGGGGATACTCAGGTATATTATTTTAAATATTTTTTGAACCTTATTATTGTTGTTTTCATGTATGTATTTATTTTATGAGCTTGTGCAAATTTGCTTGTCTTTTATTATTTATATTTGCATATGTTATTGTAGAAGGCATAAATTAGAATTAGCTTGCAATATGATATTTCTGCTCTCAAGTTATTCAAGATGGGTGATGGGTTCAACTCTCTCCAATTTCTTACAACTAGTAAGTTGCCTGTACGATGCATGGATAATTTTGTGATATTTTATGTAAGACGGTTTTGGACAATATTATACATATATTATAGAGAAAAAGTAAACTAAATTAGAGTAAAGAAAAATATAAATTTTGAGATATTAAAAATTAGTTTAGTAGCTTTGCTGCATATTTGTAGCTTTCTTAAGGTAAGATTAATTTAAAAAAAAAAAAAATTCATGAAACCAAAAATAAATGCAAAAGAGTAATGGAATCATGAAAATCAACTAATTTGTGTTGTGATCACATATATCATACCATGAAATGAAAGTATGCCCAAGTCTCTGATCGTCTTCTACTCATCGATAGTGCGATATTAAGACGTGGTGTGGACAAGTGTATGCATATGTCTTATAGATAATTTAAAATTAAATCATGATAGAAAAAATTAAATCATGATAGAATACGACTTTATATTGCAGACCAAATATTTTCTCTACTTATATACCCAAAACAAAAACTATTCAACTAAATTACTTAAACCTAAATCATATTTAAGCCCCTAATTTAAAAAGAAAAAAGAAAAAAAAGTTACCCATAGTGGTTTCGGTGTCTTGATGGTAGTGAGAGGCCAGTATAATAGAGGTGGTGACCCCTCAGATTCCTCTTTTCTCTCTTTCAAATGTTTTGTTAGTCTCAAGTCTTTTATTTTGGTAATATATAGTGAAACAATGCATTTTATTTAACAATCCACAACATTTTTGTCTCTCTATCTTTCTCTAGGGTCTTATCTCGTTAGTTATTACTATTAGTCCTTACTTATTTTATTTTATTTTTTTAAATACTAAAACAATGGGTATGCTAAAAGACATAAAGAATAGATAAAGGTGTGGTGTAAGCTTAGGCAATTAATAAGATATTAATGAGATAATAGTTATGCTCTGTTTAGATTGAGAGAGAGTAAAGGGGAGTAAAGTAGATGGAGGAAAAGTAAGTTAAATTACTTTATTTGGATATGTTTTAAGGGAAGAGGGGGAGGAATTTGGAGGAGTTCTGGCTATTTCTAACTCCTCATTTTTAATTCTCCTAAATTGGAGAGATTTGGAAGGAGAGTAAAGTATAGAAATTCCAAATGAAGTACCCAATTTACACTTACCATATTAACAAAATTACAAACTATATTCCTCTTTAACAAATTTATATTCTTGGCCTCCTATTGTGCACTTGTGAAAGTGGAGGCTGTGGCTTTCCCAGTCACAGTTCTGGCACAAAACAGAGCACTCTGTAGAGCAGAAAATGGAAGCAGGGGAGGAGTCACAAGAATCACAGAGACATGAGTGAGTGTGCTTGGAGAAGAGCTGGTTGGTAGAGTGGAGTCAGTGGACTTCACAGTCACAGAGGAAGCAGAGCTTGGCTGAGTCTGCTGAGCTGTGGCTTCTAAGCAACAGTCACGCTTTTGAATTTGAGGGCTCAAGATGTTTTGGTCTTGTTCTTTTAAGTTCTAGAGTCAGTCATTTTTTGTTATCTCGTTAGTTATTACTATTAGTCCTTGCTTATTTTATTTTATTTTTTTAAATACTAAAACAATGGGTATGCTAAAAGACATGAAGAATAGATAAAGGTGTGGTGTAAGCTTAGGCAATTAATAAGATATTAATGAGATAATAGTTATGCTTTATTTAGATTGAGAGAGACTAAAGGGGAGTAAAGTAGATGGAGGAAGAGTAAGTTAAATTACTTTATTTGGATGTTTTTTAAGGGAAGAGGGGGAGGAATTTGGAGGGGTTTGGAGGGGTTCTGGCTATTTCTAACCCCTCATTTTTAATTTTTCTAAATTGGAAAGATTTGGAGAGAGAGTAAAGTATAGAAATTCTTGACCAAATGAAGTACCCAATTTACACTTACCATATTAACAACATTACAAACTATATTCCTCTATAACAAATTTATATTCTTGGCCTCCTATTGTGCACTTGTGAAAGTGGAGGCTGTGGCTTTCCCAGTCACAGTTCTGGCACAAAACAGAGCACTCTGTAGAGCGGAAAATGGAAGCAGGGGAGGAGTCACAAGAATCACAGAGACATGAGTGAGTGTGCTTGGAGAAGAGCTGGTTGGTAGAGTGGAGTCAGTGGACTTCACAGTCACAGAGGAAGCAGAGCTTGGCTGAGTCTGCTGAGCTGGGGCTTCTAAGCAACAGTCACGCTTTTGAATTTGAGGGCTCAAGATGTTTTGGTCTTGTTCTTTTATTTAAGTTCTAGAGTCAGTCATTTTTTGCTCTAGATTTCAAGGGTTTTGGGTATTAGACCTCTGTGTACTTTTTGCTTTCTCTGTATTGCACGCTTCTCTTTTTTTTTTTTTTTTCTCAAAGGGTTTAGAGGTTTGTCTATTTATTGTTTCAAAGAAGGAGAATAAGAAGGTGGGTAGTTTGAATTCTTTTTTGAGAGCCTGGAAAATTGTTGAAGAGAAATATATTTTCTACAATTAATCTACTTCTTGAAACCTTTTTTGGTCAGTAAGGAGCAGCAATGAAAAAAAAATAGTAATAACAAAAGTGTGCTAAGGCATATAATTATTTAATCTAACAAATTAATCATATTAATCATAGATCAATGTTATAAGTTCATTTTCAAATAGGGATAAATTTGTCTATTTAAATATATTTAATTATTTCCTCTCTTTCTCATCCTAATTTTTAAAACATCCAAATAAGAGGGGACTAATTATTCCCCTCCCCCTTGCTTAATTTTAAAAACATCCAAACAAGGTGGAGGATAACTATTTTCTTCTACTCTCCTCCTCACTATTCTCCTCTCCCTCCAAACTTCCAAACATAACATAAAATTAATTAATGTGAACTTTTGGATAACAGTAAAAAAAATTTAATGAAAGAGGTAAAAAAAGGCTAAAAGCAAAATTAGAGCATTACTTGGTATGACCTCATACACTCACGTATGAGGTCTCTGCACTTGATATGATTGTTTTTCTCATATCAAGTGTTTAAACATCCAAATGATGACCCAATCTCTCCATCTTGGTTTGTCCACTGTCATTAGTTCCAGGATCAAACATTCTCTTTTCCTGCTCACTTTGACATAGATGATTGGTTGTAGATTAATCACTCGCTCGTCTGCTTTTTAATACAGGAAATAGTAAATGAAGAAGATGAGAAATTACGAAATCTCAAAGAGGAGTTGGGGGATCAGGTGTATGCAGCTGTTGTTACCGCATTGAAAGAGATGAATGAGTATAATCCAAGTGGCCGATATGTTATTCCTGAGCTTTGGAACTTAAAAGAAGAAAGGAAAGCTACATTAAAGGAGGTGATCAGTTACATGATGAAGAATATCAAGGCACTTAAGCACAAGAGACCATGAGGCAGTGGATTTGAAATATTTTCACTTTTTAAATGGCAGGTACACTGATATTCTGTTAAATGATTCTCGCAACTTAAGTTGTTAGGAAATTGTGAATTTAATCATTTAATTATGGTTCTATCATAACTGTTTGTGCCCCATGAACTGTTTAGGGTTTTCTGCAATGAGTAATAGAGTAATAGGTAGTTTGCTACTTTTCTTGTTTTGGGTTTTCTTTTAGATGAGTTAACCTACTTTGACTTGCTCTATGTTTGTTTTGGTCATGTTACATGCTATGCATGTATATGCCTTAGCACAAAATTGAACTTGCTTGTGCTGGGGTGTCATTTGATTCTTGAGTAGTACCTATGACATGCTATATGTATTTTATTGATAAATTGGGCGCGTTTTTATATGCACCTGGAATTAAAATGAACCCTAGATACTAGAATTCTATGTTTTTGTTTATGAAATTTTTTATATTCATCCATAAACCAATATGAAAAGTACTTATTGTCAAACATTGTGGTATGATGTATCTAGTCTGTTTATGCTGAATTTTGTGTCCAGATGATATTGTTGGGACCTATTTTAATAATATATATTAAATTAGTATACAGAGAGCTCCTCAAGGTAATTCTCTGGTTATAAGTAAAAAGTTATAATAGATTGTGTAGATTGCAGTCAAATGCTCTACCACTTAGCTATGGACCCATAGATAGTGTAGATTGATTTTGAAAAGCCAAGATGGTTAAATTGAAAGCCAACATCTAGTCATCTACAGCTTATTTTCTCAGTTAATGGATTTCTTTAGATAAAATAGTAATTGGCCCTTTGGGACCCTAAATCCTTCAGGAACATGTTTGAGCTTTCTTCCTAGTGGGGTGATTTTAATTAATGATATAAAAATCAATTGGTGTTGAAATATACATAGCAATTAACCTATAAATTGTAGGCCATACCTGTAAAACTTCAAGTAACTTAGAGACCCTTAAGGAGTTCAAATAAATTTTGTACTAGAGCAGTAGAGCTGATCGATAGGGGATTAATTTAGAAATGATCTAAAAATATTGGAATTGTAATTATTTTACGATTTTTACTCTCAACTTCAGTTAATTGGATTGAGTTGAAATTTCATGCAAGTATTTTGTGATGTGTGCTTTACTTATAAAATAGCATGAATGATGCAATGTGTTATAACTTTGTGAATGTGGGTTCATCAAAACAGTGCATATAAGTTGTTTGATGTAGGTTATGTCGGGAACCTCTTTGAGGTGGGGTTAAGTGTTTTATCAGTGGTGTGATGGTTAGAATTACAAGTTATTTGTTTGGATTCGTATTGAAAATCTCACGTAGGACAAATTGGAGAATCTCTCAATATGTGCTTGTATTGGGTTAAAGTTGTGGTGGTTAAGGTTTAGGAGGATGTGTGGATTAGGGTTTAGAACTTTTAAAAGAAGGGGTTAGGGTTTAAGAATGAATAGGGCTTTGTAGGGAAGAGCAAATATTTGATTTACGGTTGAAAAGAGGTCAAAAGAAATGGAAATTGAATTTCTCCACATTTATCAATAACTCACATAAACCATGAAGAGGGACATAATATCAAAGAGAAGGAAAAGACATAAAGAGAGAGAAAAGGAGAGAATAACGAGAAGGCCAGCAAGCATCTATAATTTTAAAAAAATAAAAATAAAAAAAATCAATATTTTATTGAATAACTTCATATACTACATTGGGCATAATTACATAAAGGACTCTTGTATTAAGCTCATCAGATTGAATGTAGCAGCCTCGTCATATCCAAGAGAATCTACATTCGCTTTTAAATTGTCTAAATTAATATGTAAGTTGCGACAGTGTTCATCATGATATAAACTCCTTATATGGGGAGTTCACTGAATCTATGGACCAATAGTGGCATTTGAGCCTTGTCATTGTCTTCAGTCAAAGATCAGTTAGAAGTGACGCTAGGGGTGGCAAATGGGTGGGTTTGGGTAGGTTTGGAGTGGTCATAATTGGGTTGGGCATATAAAACTCATTTACCCATTTAAAATCCATTTAACTAATTGCTTCTAACCCAAATCCAACCAAACCCAATTATTATGGGTAAACCCCAACCCACCCAATTACCCAATTATCAAAATTACCAAAATGCCACTAAAGTGAAAACTTCAACACTTTCTTAGATTCCCTTTTTCACTCTCTCTAGTCTTCATTATTGGAATTAAAAAATTCCACATAAGCACATCCACATCATCAATTATGGGTCCGTTTGGATTGAGCTTATTGTTGCTGAAACTGAAAACTGAAAACTGAAAACACTGTAGCAAAATAATTTTTAAATATGTGAATAGTATTGTGGGTCCCATTTTTAATATTTTTTAGTGCGTGAACAGTGCTATGAACAGTGATAAACAGTAGCTGCAGAGTAATTTTTGTTCCCTGCACAGTAAACCCATGTGAGGTTACTGTTCACGCGCAGGGAAAAAAAAAAAAAAAAAAAATCTGAAAACGCAAAACTTGCAAAACGCCAAACGTGAGACGCCGAGCCCAAACGGGTACTATATTAAAAATCTAAATAAAAAATTTTTTTCTTTTCTTTTCTATTTTCTCTCACTTTCTTGGCAACCAAACAGTGCAACAAATACCCACAGTGAGCTCACCAACTAAGGCTTCCCAGTCGGACTCTTACCCTCCCTCCTCAGTCCATGGCTACTCCATAAACAAGACCAAAGTTCAATGCAATCTTCTGAAGCTTTTTCTTCCACCAGTGCGCTCAATCTCTCGATGTTCCTCACCGGAACCACCACTTGGATCTTGACTACGACGATGAGCTACACGGCCAGAGAGATGTCAGACCAGAGGATGGTGGTGAGGCATGAGGACGAGTATTTCGATAAAGAAGTCGCCGCCAGAGACCAAGTCTCCGAGATGCTCGAGGTCGGCCGAGCTCAACTTGATCGGAGTTTCAGACAGCTCAAGAGTGAGTCACTGAGTTCATTTTTTGCTTTCCACTTGAAAAATCTTGTTTGGTTACCGAGAAAATGTAGGAAAATGTTTTTTAATTAAATTTTTAAATAATTATTTTTATTGTAGAGATTGTGTATCATTCAAATAGTGTGTTGAGTAACTTAAGCTTGAGTGACTGGAAACGTCTTAGGGCTGTTTTTTTTTTTTTTTTTTTTTTTTTTTTTTTTTTTGTGGAAGGGTTGGATTGAATTTGGAAATATTATTTTTGGGTTAAATGGGGTTGAATGGGTTTTTAGTTAAAACCCAATAATTATTAGGTCTAATTGGGTTGATGCTCATTTAACTCAACTAATAATTGGGTGGGTTTGGGTTTAATTAGAATGGATGGGTTTGGGTGGACAAATGGGTTTGGGCTTACTTTGCCACCCCTAGAAGTGAGTGATAAAGAGAGCCATTTCCAAAACCATTTATTAAAAGGGTAAATTTCACAAACCTCTCCTGAGGTTTGGGCTAATGCTAATAAAGTCCACAACATTTAAAAAGTGACAACTTTAGTCCTTATTCCCAAACGGTTTGTAACACCGTTACATACCCTCTGTCCTCTCTCTCACCTCTCTCTTGAGTCTTCTCTCTTCCCTTTGTCTAATTCCAAGAAGAAGAAGAAAAAATTGAAGAATAGAACCCACAAAGCCAGCGACCACTAACCACTGACCACTAGCAAAACCTACAAAACCATCAACCACCAGCAAAGCAACGGCATCAACAAAACCCATAAACCCAGAACCACCGACCACTAGCAAAACCCACAAACCCATCAGCAATATTGACCACCCCACAACAAACCCAGAACTAGAAACACAAACCAAAACCCACAAAAATCCAATAGACCCACAAAAAACCAAATTCTCTATCACCAATCCAAACCAAAACCAACCCACTACAAAACCCACCACCACAGCACCACCGCAAAGAGGAAAAGAGAAGAGAAATTGCAAACCCACCACCACAGTGTCGGATTTGAGCAGAGGAGATTGAAACATTGTCGAACGTCGCTGGATCTGAGTAGAGGAGAGTGAAATGTTACTGGTCTAAGCTCAAACATCGTCGGATCTAAGCCAAAGTTACTAGATCTAAGCAGGTTTTTGAAAAATATCGCCGGATGTGAGCCAAAATCATCGGATTTAAGTAGATCTGAGAAAAATCGTCGCTGGATCTGAGCGAAGGAGGGCTGATCGTCGTCGGATCTGAGCGGAGGATGGTTAATTTGAAGTGGTTGTGGGTCAAGTCGGGTGGCTTGGGTTGCTCGGTTTGGTAAGAGGTTATGGACTGAGATGGTCAGAGGAAGAGCGAGAGAGAGAGAGGCGATTCTAGGTCAAAGGAGGAAAGAGGAAAAAACAAAGAAGAAGGAAAAAAAAGAAAAGAAAAAAGTAACGGCGTTTGTATAACAGTTTGGTCATTGGATTAGGATGGTCACTTTTTAAATGTTGTGGACTTTATTAGCATTAGCCCAAGCCTCAGGGGAGGTTTATGGAATTTACCCTTATTAAAAAGACCATTAATAGACAAGTTTTGGGAATGACTTCCATTGCCCACTACAACTAATCAATGTATACCCCATCATGTTGATGAGTTCTTGCAGATCACTATAAGGGCTTTGGGCTGTAGTGGTAATCTACTCAAACTGAAACAAAAATATTCGGTGCCATTACTAGCATTCTAATCTGAATTAAAACGTTTGCCATATTAAAAATGGTGAAATTTGGGTGTAGTTATTTAGATGATGAATCTTAGGTTCCCAAATATGATTCAAATGTATGTTTCCAATTGCCTACTATATAACTCCTAAGGAACTGGGCCAAGTGTCAAATGGTCAATCCCTGAATATATATATTTTTTTCCTTTCATTTAGATTGTTGGATTGACTATTGGCAATACTATGTTTGGAATGTATGGGAGGGTTTGGTTACTAGATATTGTGGTGAACTAGTATAAGGAATCACTACCAATCATTGAGACTCTAAGGTGTGGTTGTTCGCCTATATCTAATTAATTTTAAATCCAAACATAAGGAAAGATTCATGTCAAGACTACCTATTCTAGGTAAATTCAAAATTATTCCTTGAACAACAAAAAAAAAAAAAAAAAAAAAAAAAAAAAAAAAACTAAAAGTTTGGTTACAAGTGGAAAAGTTGTTAAATGCACCACAACACACGTCTCTCTATGGTACCTAATTTTAGTGCAACCATTCTTAGGCCTTAGTAGCCTTTTTGGTATTCCTCCATTGCCCATGCTCCATCATGATGTCATCCTTTGTTGATTTTCCTCGTGCTCTTAGTGTAGCCATCCCTAGCCATATCAACCCCCTAGTCATTATGTATTGTCATTAGGCCAATATAGCCATTTTTCGACATCCTTCGACATCCTTCATTGCATAATCATTTTAAATTGTGCTTGGTCCATTCTCCACCCATCCTGGTTATTCATGGTCATCTTCAAAGTTTCTTCATGAGCTTACATTTTAAACTTAATTTGTCTTCTTGCTCTAATCATGAGTTGAGGGAGATGTTAAAGATAATATGCTCAATCCAACTAAAGGCTCAAGCCCAATCCTAATTTTTGTGCAAGCAAGTTATTCTAATTGTACAACAAGTCTTGTAACCATGTTTTAGTATATGGTTAGTCTAGAGTTTGACCTCCTACAAATACATCACATTGGGCTCATTATAATATATAATTGAGAATAGTGAGTATATAGCTATTAAGAGTTTTTTTGGCCGAATCACGTAGTTCTTGTATTCTCTCTATAACATGAACCATTTTTTGGATTTTTGGTTTAAAAATGTGGATGCCAACATCTTCTTTTTCCAATTATATACAAGAAAACATTAGAAGATAAGACAAGAAAAGATAATTATTGGTTGCAATACAACATTTTATATTCCATCTCTCTCTCTCTCCTTAATGGGTAACCTAAAAATGGATTAAGTTCTAACGGATTGATAGGTTTTTTTTAATGAATCAAATTTTATTTTTAATTTTTATTATTAAATTTGATCCATGCCATTCAAAATTTGCCACTTCATAGCCCCATTAAATATTTACGTATGCACTGAGATGATTCTAAAAAAAAAAAAAGGTATGATTTTAGACTAATGCCTATTAATACAAGGATTATTTGGGTTTATTTTTTTAAATTTTGGGGATCAATAAAGCTCGTTTCAAATTTGAGGGACAAATAGCGCTCAATGGCAAATTTCAAGAACTCATAGTGTATTTTGGGCTTTTTTTTTTTTTTTTTTTCCTATGTGAAACGTTAGAGGCTCCCACAGGTTTTTGCTGTCTTTGATATTCTAAACACAGGATTTTAGAAGGTGTTTCTCTCAACCAAAAAAAAAAGAAAAAAAAGAAAAAAGGATTTTAGAAGTTGCAAATAGAAATGGCTCTCTAAATTTTCTGCAATACTTATAATTATTAGGTTCATGTACTGTGTTTTGATCAATGAAGTTTTTATCAACTTTAATAAATAAATAAATAAATAAATAAATAATATATATATATATATATATATATATATAAAAGGTTAAATATTTAAATTATTCTTTACATCCCTAAAATATAGTTATTGTTGAATATTTTGGTACTTTAAAAAAAAAAAAAAATTCTACTCATATTACTTTGAATTTAGTTATTCCATATACTCCTGTTCAAACATATGCAAGATTTGAACCCAGTAAGGTTTTAAAATGTCTTGTAAAGATCCAAGAAAATTGCCAAGGTCTTTATCGAGGCATATGACGATTGGTAGTGGGTCATATATATTTTTCTCAATTGCAATTTGTAATCTCACATATATGGAAGATATATGGAAGATCTAAACGCGGAATAAATGAACTATGTCTAAACAAGGGCAAGGAGAAAGAGACTTCTGATAGTGTAATATGAAGAAAAACTCATTGGTCAAATAAAGTTGCCCATATCTAGCGTGTAACTAAGAACTTTGAATGCAACTTCCACTGACGGGTCTTGTAAGTTTTAAATTCTAACCTACCCAAACCAAACCAAAATAAAACACATAACAGGACACAAATTAGCTTCAGTGCATTGAAACCAACATGATACGGACACGTATCCATGAGTGCACTGAATCATTGGATTATATTTCTACTGGATTATATTTTTCTCTTCGCAAGAGAAGTCCAAGTTAATTCCAATGTGCGATTTGACGCGTACGATTTGAAGGTAGAATGATATAACGTACGTGGAATATAACGACGAGTATGCCACCGACAATTCTAACCCGTACAATATTTGCCATAAGTAAAAAAAAATCACATATAGCCTATATACAAGGTTAAAAAAAAAAAAAAAAATACATTTTACCGCTCTAAATTATACTTCAAATTAAACTTTAAACTTTGCACCATAAACTTTTCAAATGTATGTTTTGCACTTTAAACTATGACCCTTGTTAAAAAAATCAGTGTTTACATCTAATAAACCTAAGTTAAGTAATGCTACAGGCGTAAATTATTTTACAAATTTTTTATAAACAGCTGATGCGGTGGGTGATTATTAGTAAGTATAAATGTGATATTAGTGGTAGGCTCAATTGAGAACTAGTAAGAATTTTCCATATCTACATTTTGTAAAAATGTAAAAAAATTAAAAAAATTTGTATCTTTAGCATTACTTCAAATTTTAGCCAAACCCATACATGTAGGAAAAATCAAGATCTGCATGACGAAAACAAAACAACAAATTTGTGATTTGTACTAAACTTTTGCCGGCGAGTTGAGATATAAAGGGATTAGTAGGCATTTGTAATCGCACAAGGAGTAGGAAGCTATAGGAATATCCTCCGTCCCATAGTGCCTAGATAAGAATAGGATGTAAATAAATCAAGTTATTTATGAACAATTCGAGTTTGATTTGAGAAAAAGTTTATTTATGTTCATTTAATTAGCATACGAACCAAGTTTAAACCTAAGTTTAGGCTCGATTATTAAATGGGTCAAGCTCAAATATAATAATGTGTTCATGAATATAAGGGCTCAATTTAACTATATATAATTAATATTATATTCTTATATGTATACTTGGCTTAAAATATATTTTTATAAAGTTGAATTTGAATTGTATAAGTTTGAAAATAGGTTGATATGATATTAAATGATTATTTATAGTTTATTGATGATATAAGTGATCAATTTGTAGTAAAAACTCATAGATTTAGGAAGGTGTAAAACATTTTAGTCATAATTTTGCTATATATAGGAAAATAATAAGTTAATTAAGTAGCTCGTGAACAAACTTGAGTTTGCTCGACAAGAAACCAAACCAAGCTTGAATATGTAATCTTCTTTGGTGATGAGTTCAAGCTTAATTTTTGTTTGGAATAAAATCAAATGAGTAAGTTTAAACTTTTAATACTCATCTCAACTCGATTCATTTATAGTCCAAGACAAGAATTCTTTAATATTGTAATATATATGTTGGAAGCCGTTTGAAGGTGAGGCGATTCAAACTTACAGGGGGCTACAAACCCAACAAAATAGAATATTTTGGCACTTGAATGTTGAAATATAAATTAACTAAAATTTTATTATAAATTAATAAATTAATTAACTACAGTTTTAGAGGTGAGATTGAAACAATTTAAGCATTTGTGAGATTTGAATTCAATAGTTAAAGCTAGAATTTCAGTTTAGTGAGGGTAGTGGGGGGCAAGAATCACAAAAAAAATTAAAAGCAAAATTAATCTTAAACATATATATTAGTCTATATTAACAGTAAAAAAAAAATTGTAAACTAATGTAATCGTCATACAAAGTTTTATATAAATTGTGGGGCCTAGGAATTTGTTAATCCCGGCCCACTTCATATTAAGCCCAAGGCCCACGCCGAGGAGGAAGCAGCGTCCGAGGATGAACAAGGAGGGCCTAAGTTGCCAAGAGACATTGCCGAGAAGGTTCCTGTCCTCAGCCAGCTGAGATTATAGGAGGGAAGAGCGGTGTACCATCAAAGGCAGCCTCTCAAAACATCCCAAGGAAAAGGACAGGTACCATGGATCAACCATGGGAGTACGGTGGAGGAGCAATTCAAGGAAAAACTGTCACCTCCACATTAAATGCCCGTAACTGACACTTTGGCCGCATTAATGAGGAAATGACCTCTGAACAGCGTTGCCTTGGTTGCTGCAGCTCACAGGAGGTCTGGAAAGGCAGCTGATGGGTTAGACACTCAGGTATATGCTTGGATGATCAACAAGTGGAAGGCTGAGATTAATGAAAGGGGACTATATAATAGGAGAAATCCCCCATAGAGAGGGGGCTGGAGAATTCCTGTAAACACTCTTACTCATTAATTATGAGAGAAAAGCTCCTCGGACTGTGCCGATGACAAACTTTCTTGACCTCAGTTCATCTCTGTCTGATTTCCATGAAAGCTATATTGACTGTTGTCCATGTGCTAAAACCTAGTTCTTTGGCCCACTCTTTACAAATTCATTGTATTGGGCTAGTTGGGTTTGAGTCCACTCATCAAATACCAGAAGTGCTCAAACTCAGTCCCTACATAAATGTATACGATTATTTATATATTTCATATCTAGCTTAATTTACTCATTGCATGTGGTCAATTTTCTTTATAATCTCAATTAACTACAAGTATATCTTTCATATAATTAAAATAAAGAAATAAAAATAATTAATTAGTAATTACTAACAATAAGAAATAAATCAATCTAAATACATAATTTTAGATATTTAATTTGATTCAATAAAATAAACTAAGCTAAAAGTGTTAGTAAATATACCAACAAAATTGTATATAATTAAGTCAGATAGCCTTGTTGGCTTCAAAAATATATTGAATTCACAGGAAAAAATTTAAAAGCTTTAGGGTTTATTTTTTCCCGTATATGAACATTAAATAGTTGTTGTAAGAAATGTTGATAAATTATAGTGTTTGTAGCATTACTTATTTTAAAATAAGTACTGCTACAAACACTATAATTTTTTTTTTTGGGATAAGCAATAAATCTCATGACTAAAGAGTGAAGTGGGAAAAGATCATTTGGTCTTGAGGTTTTTGTACCAGGTTCAATTGGGTATGCTTTCTAGTTCGAGTTTGGCTACCTGCACTTTGAAAAAAATTCCTTGGGCCAACAATTTATCCCACTATGGGCCCACTCGTTACAAACAGTGATTAGTTTCTAGTTGAAAGTTTTGAGGATACACTATGCGAAAGCAAAAAAAAGAAAAAAAAAAAAAGTGGGAAAAATAAAATTAAAGTGATATGCTTTTAACTTTTATAGGTTAAGGACCTTTTTGCTTTTATAGTGTCAACTTTTTCAAAACACCATTTCAATTGTGTATCTCGTACACATTGTGTAATTATCACCATTATTTAAGTTATATGTTATCAGTTTTTAGTTGTTCAAGTAAGGAGGTTGTTTTGTTTTTCTCAATGTCAAGGGGGTCCATAGTTTCCTCATAATACCATAACTAAAGAAAGTAGAGTAATTTTTGGAGGAATCAAATAATCTCAAAAATATTATTTCTAACAATCAATTGCAATGGTTTTCTTTCTCAAAAAAAAAAAAAAAAAAAAATTGCAATGGTTTTGAATGTAGACATGTGATCAAAACACATGATAAATTCTTTCGTATTATATGGAGTTCAAATCATGCTAGCGTTAATTGATTGAAAGACATACCGTAAATCTTATGTTAACGTACAGTAAAAATTATGAAGAAAAAAAAGGGTTCTTACACCCCTAGTGTTCCATATCAAATTATCAATGTATAGATTTATTCTCTAATTTTTTTTTTTGTTTTTTTTTTTTTTTTGTTTTTGTTTTTGAGTTTGTGTTTAAATGTGCGCAAACCTTTGTAAGTTAAACGAGTTCAATTTTTAAGTCATTTATTTTTTACGGGTCCTAATGATTCATAAAAACTTATATGTTAATATGTGACTTTTGACAAAATTCATTGTGTAATAGTGAAATTAGTTTCAAATGAATGTATGAATATTGATCCAGTAATCTCAAAATATTATGTCTAACAATCCAATGTAATGGTTTTGAAAGTAAATAATGGTTTGAAACAGGTAATAAATAATTTCATAAAATATGTAGCATTAATTTATTTAAAGACATATTGTATTCTGTATAGTGTTATAAGGGGAAGCTATTGATGAAAAACCAATGTTAATGTAGAATAAAAATTGAAAAAAATGGCGTTCTCACAAATTTCGATGAGGCATTTCTTGAAACCAATTTAATTAATAAGCTCAATTGTCTGTGTGTGTGTGTTTTTTTTAAAGAAAAATATAATTATATTGAGAGGAAAAAAAAAAGGGGAACCGTTCCCATCTCCATCAAGTGCCTAACACATTAGAAGGAATAGAGGAGATGGGGATGATTCCAACTTTGCTAAAAAGAGGAGGCCCAATAGCAAGTTGGTGAGCTCTTGTATTTGCCTCACAAAGAACATGAGAAAAAGACCATAAAATGAAATGAAGAGACCAGACTACCGAGTAAATTTCATATGTATAGTTTTGGAGAGGGTTAATCACATAAACTGCATCGAATGGCGGAGCCAAGGGCCAAGAGGGGGAAATTGCCCCCCTGACCCTGCCAAGAAATATCTCTATATGTACGTGGCCTTGCGTTAACCCATGACTACCGAGTAAACTAAATCGCCCAAACATATGCAAAAACAAAACAAAGCTTAGCTTGCACAACGACCAAAGTTTCAATATAAAAGATTTCTTAAATTTAGGTTATTTCAAAGCAAAGTTTTGATATTATATCCACAAAAAATCAAATGACGAATTAGTGTTGTAGGGGCATAATTTGTAATGGACCCTTAACAATAAAACTTGTAGAGATGTGGGTATACGAGCTAGGCATTAGCAATACAAACGACGGTTGAGATGAAATCAACATCATAACAAAGTCATTTTGTTAAGTGTTTTCTGTAAGGGTAAGGACCATGACCCTGGTTAGGTGTTGGTAAGGATCTTTGTGATGACTTCAGATAAGTATCTGTGAGGATCCTTCTAATTTTGGTTAAGGGTTTTTGAAGTATATTCGTCCTCGGCCTCTCCTGGGGATTCCCTTTTCTTATATTTGATCTCCCCCCTTCTGTTGGGAAATCTCTTGGTTATATAATATTTTTTACTTTTGTTAATCTTCACCGTCCACTTGTCAATTATCGGAGATTCTATGTATAGGGGATTGTCCCATCATCTGTATTCGTAGGCTTTATGTTATTTCCCAGCCGCCTTTGCAGGCTTTATAATAGTTGAAGTGACTGATACTTTAGGGTTTTCAGGTCACCTCACCATTAAGGCAGTCAGAATGTTGGTAACGTTTATTTAATGGATGAAGGATATTTTCCCTTTGTCGACGTCGGTGCGCCGAGGATGTGGTCATCCTCGGCGAGGCCCTTGGATGACCTGGGCTCTTTCCCATTGTCCTCGGCCTTTGTATTATCCTCGGCGTGGGCCTTGGGCCGGGTATAGAGTGGGCCGGAGTGGTTAATGATTGGGGCCCCACAAGTGTATATGTGGCCTTCAATTTGTCAAGTTAGATTTGGTATGATTTATTGGGATTTAGTGTTGAAATGCCCAGTGGTGGCTCAATGAATTTTTATCAGAGTGTTCTTTAAAAAATATAAATTACACAATTTAATAAAAAGAGAAATTCATATATTGATAACAATAACAATAAAAAAACATACAAATATATAAAGTTTACAATTGTCTACTATAAGTTTAATTTCATATTTTGAAATTGTTGCATGATAGTCTCATTATCAATACTACAAGCTACATCTCTTTCAATATACACAATCAAACAATCATTCATCCACTGATCTCTCATTCGATTGCGTAGTTCATTCTTTATATATTTCATTGCTGAAAAACTTCTTTCTATTGTTGCAGTAGCAGCAAAAAGGGTCAACACTAACTTCACACCCCATGTGCATTATCCATTGCTCAACCCACTGCTTGCCTAGTGCCTAAGTCCTAACATAATTTAATTTTGCCTTTTATTGGTAAGTTAGGCTAACTGCCTCTGCATGCCTTTACTTCCCCCAATTCAAATATCCCACCCCGACTCCATAGCCCCCATCCACCCCCCACTCAACAAACAAGCTGCATGGCCCATAGTCACAAGAGCCAATCAGATAAATTCACAATATACTAAAAGACAATCTCAGTAACTCACTAACGGATAAGGTCAAAATAGGGGCAAATAAAGTTATAAAGTAAAGCTAAGCCAATTACAGTTCAAACTTCAGAGAGAGAGAGAGTCTCAGACCACAACAAACCCATTAACCCAGAGCTATAAGAGAGAAAAAGAGAGAGAAGTAAAGTGTAAAGACGAAATACATTGAGGGAGTAGGGAGGCCTGAGGGGCGGCGCTATCGGGCAACACGTCGAGGCGAGGAAGGAATCGAGGCCAAGCGTGACTGATCTCCAATTCGATTGGACTGATCTCCGATCTCTGATGTGCTCTGGAGCTCGAGTTTGAGGTTCGATGCGATGAATGATGTGCTCTATTGCTCGAGTTTGAGGCAGAGGCGCCGTAGTGCCGATGTGCTTGGTCCATTGATCGTTGTCGTTGATGAGGTTTTTTTTTTTCTTTAGGTTAGGTTTCTGATTTCAATTTTTTTTTTTTACCATTTGATGAATCGGCGGATGTGTATTGGGTTTGTTTTTTTTTTTTGGAGAATCCGTGGATTTGCTTTACCATTTGTTATTTAGGATTGATGTTGGGCTTTTTTTCCCTGGGTGGGCTTACTCTATTACAATTTTTTTGTTTTGTTTTATTTTTTGTTTTGTTTTGTTTTTTTTTTTTTTGTTTTTGTTTTGGTTGAAAGTAGAACAAATAATTTTTATTTGAGGGTGTTCCTAATTTTGCTTGAGGGTGTTCATAATTTTTTTTAAAGGGTAAACAAATTAAAAAAATTTAAATTGTTATATATAATTTTTTTTTTCAGGTCAAGGTAGTCTTGGGACCACCCTGGCCTGAACGCGGCACTGTCACTGGAAATGACAAATTCATTGATGGTGAAATTTCAAATTTTAAATGCTTTACGTTACCTTAGTATGGAATGCCAAAGCAATTTAAAATTTCTCTCTCGCAATTGTGTAAAATTTTAATATATGTAACCAACTTTTCCCAAAAAACTATGGTTTTAAATTTTTAATGATACAAATTCTTCTAACATTGTTTGAAGCTTAAGTCACAGTCGGTTTAAATGATATATTTCATTTTGATCCCAACACCGTTTCTTTTTTTGTCACCAAAATTCACACAGTTTCATCCCTGTCACCTATGATTTCTAGTTATCTACTAGCGCCTTTTCTATTTCTTGAATGTCTTGCGCGCTACTTTCTGGTGGTCTCTCTACTCTAGGAAAGTTTCTGCATTTACATCAATAAATGCCCAAGGGGCTGATCAAAATGGAGAAAGATAAAAGCCCAATGTAAAACTAAAGGAGCCAGGCATTTCATATGTGTTATATGGATAAAGCCAAAGTCCACCCAAGGACCACTATCCTAAGATATCATTTAAAGTGAACAATGACTTACATGAAAAGTTCGGAACACACACCGCACAAACATGTTTTTAGAAGAATTTGAGGTCTAAAAAACATTTTGAAATTTTTTTAAGTTAAATGAAACGTAAAAAAAGGTCTAAGGTGTAAAATGTAATTTTTTTTGGGGAAAAATAAGTCATTTCAATATGCAAGCTTCCGCAAGGTTTCTAAGTCATTGAAAAGTTACAAGATCTATGTACCCAACCTACAACTAAGAAAACTGACCCTTGTAGAAGTTTCTTATTAGTCAATTACGCGGAAAATACTGATCTGAGAGGGAAAAGTTTCGTAATTGCTACGCAACCTGACATAGGCCAATCCTATATAAACACCGGATCAACAACACAGTTAATTCAATGCAAAGTCTGAGCAAAAAAATAACATAAACCATGGCTCACCTCTCTATCTTCCTCTCCTCTCTTCTAGTCCTAGCAGTCCTCCATGGTGCCCATGCAGTTGAATACACTGTCATAAACCGAGCACAAACAACCCCAGGTGGTGCACGCTTCAGAAACCAGTTGGGTGCCGAGTACACTAGGCAGACAATGGAATCTGCCACCAACTTCATCTGGAACATCTTTCAGCAAACCACAGAGTCAGACAGAAAGAACTATCAAAACGTGAACTTATTTGTTGAGGAGAAATTATCTATAGAAAACGCACTAGCCGTAACTTCAGGGAACGAAATTAAAGTTGGTGCAAGCTACATCGAAGGCATAAAGGGGGATATCAAGTGGGACTTTAATGGTGTACTTTACCATGAAATGGTACACGTGTGGCAGTGGAATGGTCAAAGATTGGCTCCAGGAGGATTGATTGAAGGAATTGCCGATTATGTGAGGCTAAAGGCAAACTATGCGCCTAGCCACTGGGTCAAGCCTGGGGAAGGAAAAACATGGGATCAAGGCTATGATGTTACAGCAAAGTTTCTAGATTACTGCAATGGTCTTAGAGATGGGTTTGTGGCTGAACTCAACAAAAAGATGAAAGATGGTTATAATGACAGCTTCTTTGTGGACCTGTTAGGGAAGCCAGTTGATCAGCTTTGGAGCGACTATAAGGCCAAGTATGGAATGGGAAATTAGGGTCTTAGATTCTTAGCTAGCTGTTGCTAATTCTTGTGAATCAATTAATGTGATATAATATTATATCTTAGAATAAGTGAGATTTGGGGTTGGAACCCAAATTCTCTTTATGGAGAAAATTAGAAAATATTATTTAGTTATGAGTCTTTGCATGTATCAATATGATTTAGTTCCATTATGCATTGTAGCTGTATAAATTCTCGTGTATTACTGTGATTTAGATGCAATGTATTCATTGTCATCATAAAATAAATAGCCTTCAGAAATAAATTTAGAGCACAACTTGTTACTTATTAGGATGAGTTTGATAGGAGAAATCTCTTTCCCTATACTTTTTTAGAACTTGTTCATCAAGAATGCTATAAAATATAACATTTAGTGCTCGTTTGGGTCGAATTTTTGAGGGGCCAAAACGTGCGTTTTCTAGCCCAAAACTCAAAACATGTGTTTGGTAAATTTTTTCAAAAGTCAAAAGATTTCCATGTTTTGGCACGGTAGCTTTGAGCTGCAGTTGCAAAACGCACACACGCGTTTTCTCAAAACAAGAAATTACCGTTGGTGGGTTTCTCTTTTTCCTAAATTGCCCATAGTTTTTTTTCCTTCTGCTCCTCTATGTTGCTATGCTGTGGCATCTCTTCTGTGCTCCTTCTTCCTCTTCTCTTCTCTATTTTTATTTTTGATTTACGTCTTACATATCTAATCTCAAAAGGTTTGGGTGGAGGAAAGTAAAAGAAAAGGAAGATAAGAAGATGAGGACGAGGTGAATGACCGGATGAGAAAAATGTGAAAAAAAAAAAAAAAGAGTTTTTGGGTTTGGGTAAAGCAACATGAAAGAAAATATAGAGAGTAGGAACACAGATTATTTTACAACTTCTTTTTCACAATTGTGATGTTATAGAGTCTGTGGTGGAGAAAAAAATTGTGGGTATATGTATAATCCTATAACAACTCATTTAAAAGATAAGTGTTAATAAAATTTTATTTTACAAAGATTAATTTTAAATCAGTATTGTGAAAATATTGTGACATTTTATTATATCTCTAAACTTTTTAAATTCTAATTATTTTTCTTTAGAAAAAAAAAAGTACTATTGACAGAATATTTTTATAACAATTTCATAATAAAGTTTATGGATAATTACAGTAAACCCACCTGAGGTTAGGCTCGTTTGCACTTTACCTACCCGTGGTTCAAAATTTATCACTTTGCCCACCTAAACTTCAATTCGTTATCCATCCATACCTTTGGCTTTTCCGTCTGAAAACAACTTTTACAACCAAAATACAACATAACATGAATCAAAAAGTTAGAGATTAAATTTTTTCTAAAGAGCTTGGAATATGGGGTTTTGTGTCTCTATGTAACAACAACCGTGTCATCTCTCTCTCTCTCATCTCTCAACCTCCATGGACCTCCAGCTACTCAAAGTTACATGCCTCGGCTTATGCACCTCCAGCTACTTTGAAGTTAGCCTTAAAAGTATATCCGCTTCTAGCCACCCTGCACCTAAACTAAACTTTAACACCCAGAAATCTTGAAGAGACCCACCTGTCCATGGGCTTATCAAAACCATTATTCCATACCTATGGTTATTTGGACCAGTCTGCTATGAAGAGCTTATGCTGTCCAATCTTTGTTCTACATGTGGCTTAAGGCCAAAATAAAACAATAGAGATCTTTTAAGCTGAAATTAAACAATCATCTAAATAAAAGATCTTTTTGATCATCTGTGTCGGTCTTGGGCAACCATGTAGGTGCTTTCCCTAAAGTACGAACATTTAGATTGAAATATGGAGGTATTTTGTTCGCCAAACCCTTCAACCCAGCGTTCTTCAAATCCCTGCGATTGCATCTCCAGCTACTACATCGGCTCAGACGGTTCCATCTCCAGCGACTGTGACTTCGATTCGCCTCTCTCTCTCTTCTATCTTATTTTCTTTGTTGTGGGTGTAATGGGTCTGTGTTTGTGTTGCTAGGTGTGGTGGGTTTGAGTTTTGAAGAGGGGTTTGCTTTGGTTTTGGTTTGAGATTTGAGAGAGAACGAAGCTGTATGATTTTTGTGAATGACTGAAAGGATTTTTGTGAAATTAGAGTACAACACTTTCAAGTGTAGGATTTTTGTAAATGTTTTTAAAGATTTGTGAGAATATGAAAATTTTATTCGGATTGATTGGCTTAAGACTGTTTATACCAAGAGCAAGTGTGTTCGTGAACCCAAGCTATAAAACCCCCCTCTTTGATCTTGTTTGTTTGAGTTTTCTCCGTTATTTTTTTTTGTTTTTAGAGGAGAGAGACATAAAAGTGAAGATAAAATATATTGTTACCCCTGATTTTAACAGAGGTGGGTAACGGGAGAGTAACGGATTGAAGTACAGGTGGGCAAAATGATAAGTTTTGAACTACGGGTAGGCAAAGCATAAACGGGCCTAACCTCAGGTGAGTTTACTGTAATTATCCCTAAAGTTTATATAGTAAGTTGTTATTAGTTCTCATCTAGACCTACTAGTGACTTTTTTTCCCTATCATTAACAACTTGTCATATATCATTCTCAAAAAAAAAAACAACTTGTCATATAGACTTTATTGTGAAATTTTTGTGAAAATATTGTGTCCATAACTTGCATTAAGAGAGCTAATTGAAACAAAGAATTCTCTTTATATAGACATTGTCCTTTGTGGTAATTTATTTCAAAAACTGCCACTTTTATAAATGTTAATTAAATACTCAGCTTTTTTTAAAAGTATTTTTTAACAGCTTTTACCAAATACTCAATTTCTACAAAAAACTCAGTTTCGTACCGCACTTTTTTAAACCCCCAACATTTTCAAAAAGCACAATATCAAAAAGCATAACCAAACTCACCGTTAGCATCTCAAAAAGTTACTTTATTCATTTTAACAACACACTTTACAAAACATCCAACATCAAAGATTCTATTATTTTACCACTTCATTTAAATATTCTTTTTTTTTTTATTTTTTTATTCTTTCTTTATGTTTTCAATCAACTACCATAACTACCATAACTAACTACCACAAGTACCCTGCAACATTACTGCAAATTAGTAGTATTGGAGAGAATTATTCTTAGCTTTTTTGTTTTTTTTTTTTTTTGGAATTCATTCTCTTAGCATTCAATAATTGATAAGAATCCATAAAACACTAGCATCATTTATCAAAGAAAAAATAATAGGATGATCACTTATTAAATGGTACATATCCATTTTCATTTATATTGTTTGAAATTTTGCATCAAGTTTAAGATGTTAGCAACCATAATTTTTTCCTGCCAACTAGGTGTGCAACTAAAATTACAAACTTGAGCTGCTCTTTTACTATTACACATAAACAAAATTCTGCAACAACCAAGCCATTTAGCTTTGACAGCATCTTCCACCAAGGCTTCTTGAGTTGCTGCATTAGCTGTTGATGCTCCACTGCTAGCAGCAGCTATCCAGCAGCTACCAGTGCAGAGGAAAAAACAGCAGTTAAATTAAACCAGTGCAGAATAAGAAAACAACAGCCCACACCCTATAGGCCAGCTATCCAGTGCAAAAATCCAGCAGCTACTCAGTGCAGAAAAACCAGTGCAAAGGAAAAAGCAGCAGTTAAATTTAAACTAGTGCAGAAAAACCAATGCAGAGGAAAAAAAAGAAGTTTAATTAAAACCAACAGAAACAATATCCAATATAGATGGGATGAGGTAGTATCACATTATCTTAAAGTCTAGCAAAAATCACATCAATCGAACTATTAATCGAGCCAAAAAATTTTGTAAATCACTTGGGGCATCTATTGAAGACCAGCATTGGTATGAACCCTAAAAACATGACCAACAAAGTCTCTAGACTCAAACAGAAATAATAGAAAAGAAGATGCTATTACACAACTAATTTCTAAATTCTTTTGCTAGCTAAGAAAATGCAAGTAAAGAGAAAAGAAAGAAATAAAACTGACAAATCTTTTTGATTGATAAACTACACATCAATAGTAATAATCCTTGAAACAATTCCTTGATTTAACCTAGTCTCATCATCATCTATTATTCATGAAAGCAAAATCCTCCCAATCCAACAATTTGTTGACATGAGTCCTTTGTAAAATGAAAAACCAGAACATGAACAATGAAAACCAAACATTTTGCTTAGTTATCTTAGCAAACAAATAAAAGGAAATAAAATTCTAGTGCATTTGGCATTAAGTAATCCATCAGAATTCTCAAAACCACCCAACCATCAATCACTAGTTCACAGACCAGTTCTATTTTTATTTTTATTTTCATTCTTTGTTTAGGACTTTTGCTCAAGCTTACAAGTGCAGCCCATGATAACAAAATATAAACACAAATTCTCAAAAAGCAACCAAATTTGCGTTGATCACACCATAAAAGGATCAAGATATAACATCAATAAAAGCAACCAATCCATTGTGAAATCACAGCAAAACTCAAAGCTTTCAATAAACACTCTAAAAACATCTTAATGCTTTATTTGTTCAATAAAGCTTTCAATAAGTACCATATCATATGACTAGCACATGTGGGTGAAGAAATTGGGTTATTTTGGGATACACCCAACAAAGGAGAGTCAACAGCAATTTCCGCTTGTATGATAACAGTGTAAATCGACATGTATTCTTGTGAGTCCATAAGTAGATAATGTACAATCAACTAAAGTTCAATATAAAATACAATAAGTAATAGAAAATTAGAACCAATAAAAAGAGTAAATAATTACAACTAGAGTAAATCAAGTATGTGATAAAAATCAATGAACTATAACAAGAACAAGAACAAAAACATAATATAATGCACAGATTACAACTAGATTAAAATGCTGAATTACATTAATACCATTTCAAAGCTCCATAAAAGATTCAAACCAAAATCATAGAAAGATTGACAGATATAACTAACCTGTTTTCGAGTTGAATCGGTGGTGAACTTGTGACAGCAATACAAGACCCACAAAATCCCTAACCCAAACCAAAACCTAATTACCCATTGTTTAAACCCATGGAGCTTCACACTGATCCAAATGGAAGCCTAATCCCCTCCCTTGAATCTTTGGTTTTGAGATGAGAATATGGGTTTCAAGACTGGGTTTTTGGGTTCAGTCAGAGGAAGAAGATAAGCGGTTGGGTCTGTGATTGTGGGTTCGATTAGGGAGAGAATGCTTGGGTTTGTGATTGTGGGTTCAGTCAGAGGAAGAAGAGAAGAGGCTGTGTTTGTGATGGTGGGTTCGGTCAGAGGGAGTAGGGAAGCGCAGATAGGTTTGGCGACGTGGGTTGAGGGAAGGGAAGCAGCAGCTTTGCGGTTGAGGGAGAACGAAGAAAATTAAAAAAAAAAAAAAAATTCAAATTTAAATCTATATCAACTAAGTACTAGTATTTGTTGTGAAAATATTATAAAAAATATTGTAGACATAGAATATTTTGAAAAAAAAAAAATGGAAAAGAAGAATGAGATAGGCGAAAAAAGGGCAGAGAGCGTGGAGTGTGTGAGAAAAAGTAGAAAAGGGACACACGTGACACATTAAGGCTTCAGTTGGGAGTTTACAAAGGAAGGGAATGAAATGCAATGAAATGATTATAAAGGAATGAAAATGAATAAAATGAAATGTATTTAAAATTAAAGAAGAGAAACGAATGGAAAAAAATGGAATTGAATAGAATTAAGTAACATTGACTGGATGTTTTAAAATTAAGAAATGAAAATGAATAGAAAGTAAGTAATCTTGTTTGGAAGTAACATAGAGGGAATGAAATTGAATCATTTTATAATAAAATTACTATTAGACCCCTATTTTAAAATAAAGTGTTGAATATATAGGGGTATTTTAGGCGTTTTAGTAAAAAAAATCATTAAATCTAATTTCATTTTCTCCAATTTTTCCTAATTTTGGGGGAAATGAAAATTTGAGATTTTAAGGGAATAGAGAGAAATGAGTGTTCCCTCCTACTTATCACATTCCTTCCTACTTAAACTCCCAAACAAGGGAATTGACTTTTCATTTCTTCCATTAAAACTCCCAAACAAGAGAAAGAAAGAATATTCTAAAATTATTCTTTTCATTCATTTCCATTTCATTCCATTCCCTCCTCCCAAATGAGGCCTAAAGAAATAATTTTTTTTTAACATCTTGCTACAATAGGCTGCTAGAGATAGCAGCTCACTGTAGCTAGATGACAAATGTAATAGCATTTACCACCTTTGACGTAGTGTGTTTTTTTAAAATTTGATCTTAAAAAATAGCATTTAGCAACCAAGTGACAGGCTGAGCATTCATATTAAACAACCCTCCGTACCATTACATGGATGGCCAATTATGGCTATTTCACTTTATTTTAGTTATGGCAAAATGATATTTTCACACTCCTTTTTTTCACACTTTTTTTTACGTTGACTTTTATGTTTTAAATATGAATTTTTTTTTTAATTTTTAAAATGTGGAAATTTTTGCATTAATTGTGAATATTTGTAAAAAATAGTAAATATAAATGAGTGTAGATGATATTTTTCTTTTTAATTTCTACAAGTTAGAATTAAAGGCTTGATTCCATTTTACGGTTTGCTATATCTATTACTTGGAAGAGAAAAGAAGAAAAAAAGAAAGAAGAAGCCTTGAGTTAGCTCATAAATACTGAGTCTTATAGTGTAATATATATATATATATATATATATATATATATATATATATATATATATATATATAAAATCGAAACCTTTGAAACTCTCACAATTTTTTACATCATCACTATTTTCTTTTTCTTTTTATTTTAGATTCTTTTTATTTTAGGTTTTATATCTTTTATAGAATCTACCAGAAAAACAATAGACAAAAGTTTGAATTTTTATTAATATCAATAATATTGAAAAACATATACAAACTTAGAGGCCTATTTAAAGGCTCCTTAAAACTTGATGGACAAGAAAATATATTCTAAAATAAACTCTAATTAATACCTAATCATAATAGGAACCAAATTTGACCTAAAAAAACATTAAAAGAACCTAAAAACAAGGAAATAAATCACCTAGACCTAAAATAACGTTTTTTGCATAAAAATACCAAAATTAAATAATTACAAAAATTAAATTGTAAATTCTATCCTACATCAACTTATCACAAAAATCATCATCTATTATTATTATTATTATTATTATTATTATTATTATTATTATTATAATATAAAACTGAAGCCTTTAAAGCTCCCACAATTTTTCACATCACCATTATTTTCTTTTTATTATAGGTTTTATATCTTCTTATATTTATTAGTGTTACAATAGTTTAGTTTAAGTAAAACTCTATTAGATATATTTTGTTGGCCTATCACATCATTATTATTATCTATATATAATATAAAATTGAAGATTAAAAATTAATTATAATTTTTTAAGATACCTCACGTTAGAATTAAAAAAAAAAAGTCTCACTTTAGGTTTGAATTTTTTTTTTTTAAAAAGGACTCACCAAAAAAAAAAAAAAAAAACTTTAGGATTAAGAAAAAAAGAGAGAGACTCCTGGTAGGACTTTCTCTTCTCTCCTTAAAACCCTAGCAATTACCATCTCAAAATCTTAAACTCAACTTCACTTTAAGATTAAAAAAATAAGAAAGAGAGAGACTCACGTAAAAAAAAATAAAAATAAAAAAAAAACGTAGGTTTTGTCTTTTTTATTTGCTTTCATATGTGCCTAAAATTTTCATTCTATCTTATTGTTTTATTATGTTTAGAATTGATTTTCTTCTAAGTATTTGGGTTAATCTCTATATTTTGATAGTGTTTGTATATGTTTGGTTTTTGGGTTGAAATTCTAATAATTATTTTATATTGTATATGGCAGATGAAGCATCTCTATTTTTTAGAGAAAAATCAAAATTGCAACCTATGTCTTCCAGCTTAAGGTGTGGTAAATTTTTATATGTTCTTACTTTATTGAGAATTTTTATTTGGGTTCATGTGATTTTTTGTTTTTTTTATTAAAGCTTTGATTTTTGATTGATTAATTATTTGTTTGGATTAATTTCAATTAATTATTTGTTTGGATTCAACGCAAAAGATAATGGAATTAGGTGTTATAAATTTGATAATGTTCCATGTTTTGAATTTTTTATATTATTTAGACTCCTGGTAGGACCATCTCTTCTCTCCTTAAAACCCTAGCAATTACCATCTCAAAACCCTAAACTTAACTTCACTTTAAGATTAAAAAAATAAGAAGGAGAGAGACTCAACTAAAAAAAAAAAAAAGCGTAGGTTTTGTCTTTTTTTATTTGCTTTCATATGTCATTCTATCTTATTGTTTTGTTATGTTTATAATTTATTTTCTTCTAAGTATTTGGGTTAATCTCTATATTTTGATAGTGTTTTTGTGAGTTTGGTTTTTAGGTTGAAATTTCTAATAATTATTTTATATAGTATATGGCAGATGAAGTATCTCTATTTTTTGGAGAAAAATCAAAGCTGCAACCTATGTCTTCCAATCCAAGGTGTGGTAAATTTTTATTTGGTATATTATATATGAATTTTTTGAATTTGAAGGGTTTTGTTTGGTTTTGAAGTAGAATTTGGGGATTCTATAAAATTTGGAAGGTTTAAGTTTTGGGGTTTTTGGTATTTGCGTCTTAGTAGGTTAATCTTAATTCTTTACCTTATATGTTTTTGCTTTATTGAAAATTTTTATTTTGGGTTCATGTGATTTTTTGTTTTCTTAATTAAAGCTTTGATTTTTGGTTGATTAATTATTTGTTTGGATTAATTTCAATTAATTATTTGTTTGGATTCAACGTAAAAGATAATGGAATTGTGTGTTATAAATTTGATAATGTTCCATGTTTTGAATTGTTTATATTGTTATTAATACGACTAAATAAGATTTGTTTTTATTTTTGTAATTTATATCAGTTTTGAGTGTGTGTATATATATAACTTTTGGAATTTTGCTTTATTAATTTAAGAATTGTAAATTACTTTGTAGGTTTCAGTAACTATGCACTTGCAGTGAGACATTGACAATATAAGCATATATATATGGTATTAAAATTTTATAAAAATCTTTCTAACAACCCAATAACATTCTACGTTGGACAATACTTCTAAACTATAGAAAAACATAGAAGTTAAATATTCATTCCTATTGTATTTTATTTAATTATGACAGATCCATTTTTTTTTTAAACGCTAACTAGCAAAATGTCAATAATATGCATATTATTAACCCAATTTTCTATTTCTAAATTTCTTAGATTTTATTATATCAATCTTTTTTTCTTTTAAATTCTTGGTGGGCAAATCAGTCTCTCACTAATTCTTTTACCTTAACGTGATGTTGGTTAATTGTCCTTTTATTTAAATATCCCGTGCATCGCATGGGTTAGCGAATAGTAGTTTATATATATATATATATATATATATATATGAAAAAAAAATGTTGTACATTAAAACAGTGAAAAAGATGGCTTCTCATTCAAAGTCAAGGAGCAGCTATATTCTTGACTTCTTTCCTTGCAAACAATAGTGATTTGAAATCTGGAATAAATTCATAATAGTTTCAAACATAAAATTGGAACATAGAGCTATCAAGAATAAATCCTAAAATGAGTCCAAACATCAATATTATAATCCTATGCATGGTTTTGAAATCCAAATTGATCAAAGAACTAAAAAATTGAGAGTTTCAAGATTTTTGAGGTCAAATTGAGGTTCAATTGAGGTCAAAACATGATGTGTTATTTAATTTTTTAAATATATTTGGTACTTTTTTTTGATGGAAAGGTAGAATATATTTGGTACTTAGATTGTCTTTATATTTATTAATTTTTCATTCATGACCAAAAAGATGGGTGTGGCCCAATGGTTTGCACATTGGATATGTTATTTCATCTGGTGAGAGTAGGTTTATCTAAGAGATGATGTAGAACAGACTACCATGGCCTTTTTGGACTCTCACACGCGCTTGAAATCATCGCGCAAGGCAAAAAGACATTAGTAAAAATCATGGGCCTCAGAGTCAAAATCGCATGAAATTTGGTGGACTGAATCGAAAGGGCCTTCTAAGCAATAGTTATCGCTTTGCCATGAGGTACCCCTAAAAATGATGAATTCCTTCATTTAAGCCCTAAAAACTGTATTTTTTCCATTTATAGTAATTTTTGTTTCTTTAATAATTTTTTGCTTAAAAGTCTGAATAAAGTCCAGCTTATTTTGGGATGACTCTTAAGATCAGCAGTTTATGATACTGCATTAAACTCAATTTTGCCATTTTTGGTAAATTTCGGTATTTTGTCACCTAATCGCGTAGTTAATGCAAATTAAGGTTTTAGACGTTTTTTCTCTGTATTTATATGTCAATAAACATAGAATTTTGTCAATTTTCTTGTCTGGTCGATTCCAATTTTTATCACCTTGTGGATTTAAGGAACCCCTCTTGGATTAGAGGTTTACTACTTAGAAACTAACAGTTTAGTTTTTGTCCATCAAAGAAACTAACATCAAGAGACTTCTAATTAATCCAAACTAATCCCTTAATGGTATGCTTTGAACAAAAGGAGAATAGAAGGGAGATCCAGAGCTGGAGAGGGGTGGTGGATGGAATATTCCAGTCACACCTCCTCTCTCCTCTCCCTCCGTTTCTCCTAATCCAAACATAGGGTTAATTAAGTACATTACATTAATATGTTATATATGTTATAATCAACCATAAACACGTACTGTCTAATTCACTATGCTTTCATCCCCTCACAATTGAAGGCTCAGGATGAGAAAGCATGAGTTTAATTTGTTTTTCAACAAAAGAAAACCATGAGAACCAAAAACCTTTGTAAAAATGTATGTGACCTGATCATCTATAAAATATAACGAATTCAAAGATCATCACGAACATTACACCTAGCAATGGTCCACTTTTAATATGCTTTGTTCTCGTATGAAAGACTGGATTGGAGGTGAGAGCGAGGGCACTAAGATTATCGCAGTAGATGGTTAGAGTAGTGGGAAGAAACACACCAAGATTGTGTAGTAACATCCAAATCGAAGCCAATTTTGCAGTAGTTGTGGCTAAGGAGCAACACTTACCTTAATTGATGACCTAGCTAGAAACAGTGGGCTATTCCTTTGAAGCCCAAAAAATAAGATCATTGCCGAGAAACACAACAAAACCAATGGTCGAGCTTCTATCCGTTGGATCACCAACCCAATTCAAGGGAAAAAGGACCAGACTGAAAAGAACCTAATGAGATAAAATGCCACATACATAACTCAATATTTGCTTGGCTTCCACAAGATGAGTAATAGGAGTATGCATATGTCGACAAACATGATTGACACCATAGGCTAACTTTGGCCTGGGGAATGTCAAGAAATATAATGCACCAAGTCACCAACTAGACTTCTAAATGTTGTGGCATCATCTAAGAGTGTGTGATCAGCTTGCCTGGATTTAGATGGAATGGTGATTGGCGTACTGCAGTATGGGTATCCAAAATGCCAAAAGATCTTGATTACAATTCTTGATTACCATTAAACTGTGTACATGACTGCCTAAGCTACAAGTAGCACAAGTAGTTTACAAGATAGTTTAGACTAGCTTAAGCTACATGTTGTTTGTATATAACATTTGGTTAATTTTCTATTTGGACACTTGTCACATCTATATTGGGTAGATCAGAAGTTAGCTAGAGTAGTTTATTTTTCCCGCCTCTGATCCTACTATATAAAGGGCAGAGCATCAGATATTTATATATTGAAGCATATACAATTCTCTCATCTCTCTCATTGGTTTGATTGCTGTCCACCATTGATGAAGATTGTATGATAGCTTGCATTCTAACGTGGTATCAAAGCGGAACTAGATCAGAGTCTTCATTCTTGGTACACTCTGTAATTACTAGTTCAATTCTGTCTTCTTTGTGCATTGTTCCAGATCAAGTAGAATTTTTCTTTGCATTTTCTCTTGATTCATGCACAATTTTCTTTCCCCTCTATTTTGATTTTCTTTGCAATTCTTAGCAAATTAAATTAAGAACTTAGGGTTTCAGTACAATTTTCTTTCTCCTCTGTTTTGATTTTTCTTTGCAATTCTTAGCAAATTAAATTCATAACTTAGGGTTTCAGTAATTGATTTTCACTTGGATCTTGATTTGATCATTGAAAATTCAATTCTCAATAGAACCTTAGGGTTTCTATGATTAAATTCATCATCTAAATCTTCAATTCTTCAGAGATTTAGATATAATTCTTGGATTCTGGTTCAATTCTCGTTCTAAGAATCTTGAAGCTTTCGTTGTTGTTCTTGTTGAATTCTGGTTTAGAATTCATCATTAATAGCTGTGGAGTATCAGTTCTTGATCTTGTTTTTAGTTCTTGTTCTTGTTTGTAGTTCATCAATTCATCAATTCTTGATCTTTGATTTGAAGAAATGAGTGATAGCACTTCAAGTACCTTGGTTCCAACCATTCAGTCGTGGGAAAAGTCCTCTAGCCCATATTTTTTGTCCAACAGTGACAATCCTGGTATGTCATTAGTTGTACAACATCTCATTGAAGAGAACTGCAACACCTAGAGCAGGACTGTTCTCATAGCTTTGGATGCCAAATCTAAAATAGGTTTCATTGATGGGTCTCTGTTGAAGCCTCAATCTGTGGATCATCCTCTCTACACTGCTTGGTGCAAATGCAACAGCACTGTTCTAGCATGGTTGTTCAATTCTGTCTCTAAGGATCTTCAATCAAGTGTGGTTTATTTCAATACAGCTGATGTGCATGAAATATATACAATAAAGTACTCACATATCTAAGTATTTAGCTTTACTTTTATGTTATTTTGTGACTGATTATATAATATCTTTGTGTTGCAGGTAATAAGGGCTTTACATGCAAAGTGGGGCTAGGCCAATTGAATCAAGCCAACTTACATCCAGCCAGGCATGAATTCAAGAGAGACCAACCCAATTAAATTTAAGTCCAATTGGAGCAAGGAATCAAAGGAAATTTGCACCAAATCCAAGTCCAATTCGGATTAGGATTCCAGCCTGCACATCAGTTAGTATTTTTGGCATAACTTTCAACTCAGATATCCAATCGAGATGATTCAAGTTGGGCAGGAAAGTTAACTTAAAGAGCTATAACTTTGTAGTTTATCAAAAGTCCAAATTCTGATGTTAAATGGGCCAAAATAGTCGGTTAAATGAAGTCTAAAAATCTAGGATTTTCTCCAAATGGGAATTCAACTTGTAATAGGATTCCTTGACTTATTTAAAGGGTCTTTAGGGCAAAATTCAGAGGGGGCTGAGGCTAGTGCTAGGGCTGAGGACTAAATGCATAGAGAGTGCGGCTACTTCTTTGGTTTTCTTCCAGGACATTTAGTTTTAATTATTTTTCTAGTTTAATGTTTAGTATTTTATTTTTGTGTTTTCTTTCAAATACTATGAGTAGCTAAATTTATAATTAGGGTTGAGGATAAAACCTTGTTAAGGATTGTTAGTAATATTTATGTGATTTGATTTTTCCCACAATAGTTGTTCTTTAATGATTTAAATTGTTCTTGCTTCATATCAATTGACTAAGATGAGATTCTAGATATGAGTTCAATCATGTTTTTTTCATGATTAAAGATTTGTCTTAATTAATTGAATGCTTGGTTTATTAATTCTCGATTATAAAATTGGATATCGTTTGTGATTTGTCTGTCAATGGATACAATTTATGATTTGATTTTTAGAATTGGATATATCTTGTGATTTGTTTGGCTACGGATACAATTGATGATCTGGTTTTATACTTAAGAAGCGAAGAAGAACATGCTTTTGATTTTTAAAATAAGGATTTTAATGAGAATATTTTCCATGATAGCAAGATTGATTTCTAGATTATCATGTAGTGGTTGGGAAAAATTAATGATCATAAATATATGCTGATATGACTTACAAGGTGGGTTTCAAAACCTTAATTCCTTTCCCTTGATTGTTTACATCTTTTTATTGCTTTATATCTTTTGCTTAGTTTAACTATTTGTTTAATTTTATTATTTGCTTAGTTTATTTAATTTCAAAACAACCAATTTTTATTAAACTAGATTAGAATTAATTTGGTTAAGGTTTAATTAATTTTCCTACGTTCATTCAAGTCCCTGTGGGTTCGACCTCGTTCTTGTCAAACTATACTTCGGTACGGTTTGTACACTTGCGAGTATTTCAAAATTTCACAACAACAACTAGGAAGGTTTGGTTGGACTTACAACACAGATTCTCTCAAGGCAATGGACCATGCATTTTTAAGTTAAGACAAGAAATTTGCTCTTTAGCACAAGAGGATTTGAGCATCAATAGCTATTACACCAAGTTTAAGTCACTGTGGCAAGAACTTTCTGATTATAGAAACTGTTCTTGTGGTCATCAGGCAGAAAACTGTGTTATGTCTTTTCTGATGGGCCTCAATGAAACTTATACCATAGTTAGAGGGCAGAATCTACTGATGGATCCCATTCCTTCCATGGGCAAGGTATTTTCTCTCTTGATTCAAGATGAGAAACAAAGAAAGGTTGGCAAGAAGAATACCATTGAGTCTTCTGCTCCAGCAGTCAAGGCTAATGGTTCTAGCAAGTCATTCAACAAAGCTAAGTCTAACAGACCACAATGCACTCATCGTGGTGTTTTGGGCCATGTTGTTGACAGGTGCTACAAGCTTCACAGGTACCCCCTTGTTATAAGTTCAAGAACAAGGGTTTACAAGCTACTTCTTTTGCTAATAATGTTGTAGCAGCTAATGCTTCTCTTGATGAAAGTGTCAACTTGACCCGTTCAGAGTATCAAAAATTACTTAGCATGCTAAATTCCCACAGTCACTTTGGTACACAAGCACCACCAGGAGGAGGTTCTAACACACACCAAGTTGCCAATATTATCACTTAGCCTACCATTGCTCTTCAGGGACATGAGGTTTCAGGTATTTGGTCAACTCCTTCCTTAGACTATTCTGTTTTCTCTTCTAGTGCTATCACAACTTAAATTAGTTCTATTGATTGGATTTTGGATAGTGGTGCTACAGACCATATGATTCATTCCATACATTTTTTTACTTCTATAACCTCCATAGTTCAAATCTCTATTAGGTTGTCTAATGGTGACATGGCTAAGGTTTCACATATTGGGACTGTCCAAGTTTCCCCTACTTTGCTGTTAGAAAATGTGCTTTGCATTCCTACCTTCTCTTTCAATTTAATCTCCATTAGTAAACTGACTCAATCCTCTTGTTGTTGTTGCATCTTCCTCTTATTCAGGACTTACAGCTCTGGAAGATGATTGGGTTGGGTAAGAAGCAAGGTGGACTGTAAACATTGCAAAGCCAATCTGCTACTTCACTACCTACATCTATTTCTGATGTACTTGCTAAACTGTCTAGGTTTTTTTCTTTCTATTTTAATTCTTGTACATCTGATGTTGAGAAGACTAGCCTATGGCATTGTAGGTTAGGTCACCCTTCCTCACAAAGATTAGTCTTGTTGCAATCACTTGTATCAAATGTCATTACTTGCAATATTAATAAAACATTTGATTGTTCTGTTTGTCCTCTAGCCAAGAAGAAAAGGTTGCCTTTTCCTGCATCTATTTCTTTTTCCTCTTCTTGCTTTAATCTGATTCATGCTGACATTTGGGGACCTTATTCAACTCCTTATTTAAATGGATCTAAGTATTTCCTAACTTTAGTGGATGATCATAGTAGGTGTACTTGGGTCTACTTAATGAAACACAAGTCTGAGACTTCATGCTTAATCCAATCCTTTTATAATATGATTTTTACACAATTTCAGGTTCCTATTAAGATCCTTAGATCTTATAATGGACCTAAATTTGCTTTAAACTCCTTTTATGCTTCCAAAGGAATTATACATCAGCTTAGTTGTGTGGAAACACCACAACAAAACTCAGTGGTTGAAAGGAAGCATCAGCATCTTCTTGCGGTTGCTAGAGCTTTGAGATTTCAAGCTAATCTTCCTTTGAAGTTTTGGGGTGACTGTGTTCTCACTACAACTTACTTTATTAATAGAATTCCTAGTCCTCTTTTGATGGAGATCAAGGCACCACTTCGAAGGATCTCGTTCAAGTACCAATTGGGCTGGTTATGAGAGCACGAGCAAAGAAGTTCAAGGATGTACTCAACGGACTCATCCAAGAGTTATGGGCTCAAGCAAATTCGTGGAGGCCCATTGAGCATGATCCATGTGGGCATCAAAGAATCGTCACTTTGATTCAAGTTCTAGAAGGATCCGGTCAAGGCTAAGAATTGGCAAGAGGATTGCATGGCTATTCTAGGCGCGACTTTCTTTTCATTTATGTTGTCTTTTGTTTCCTTCTATACGACTTGGACGTCCAACTCTTCTTTCCTATTTTAGTGTCTTTTCTTGGCAAGTAGGGATTTATTTTAGCATTGATTAGGAGGATGGGCATCCAGCCTTTATTGCCTTATATGTCTTGTGTGTTTTAGGATGATAAGGATTTCTTTCCTTACCCATTTTTTTTTGGCTTTAATTAGGTTTTAGATGTTAGGGTTTTTTTTTCTTGTAATGTTTAGCCCTTTAAATAGGTGCATAAGCAATGGAAAATGTAGACATTGAATATTCATAAAAGTTGTGAGGTTTATTCTCTTTGGTTCTTTGAAGAACTATTCGAACTTATCGGGATTTCCTGCGGCGTTCATCTTGACTTATCAAATGGAGTTTCCACCACCGTTTGTGGCGTCTTCCTTATACCAAGGTTCTTGTTTGTCATAAACAACGGGTCAAGGTCTTCCATTCGAATCTGTCTATAGAACGATCTTGGGTCCCCTTTAGTTGTTGGGTCTTGTTATTCTTGATGGGGTTCATATCATCTTTTGCATGATCTCACTCCTTTCCAAATGTTGCTAGGTAAGCCTCCTTCTTATGTTCATCTTAGATCTTTTGACTGCCTTTGTTATGCTTCTAACTTGGCTAGAGACAGGTCCAAATTTGATGCTAGGGCCAAGGCTTGTATTTTTCTTTGTTATCCTTTTGGTACCAAAGGTTACAAGCTTTATGGTTTGGCTTCTAGGACATGTTTTGTTTCCAGGGATATTGTCTTCAAAGAGTCTTGTTTTCCTTTTAAGCATTGGACTTCTAAATCCATTCCTATTCCTTCTTTCTCATCTTCTGATTCAGTGTTTCCACCTCAATCTTTTCTGCCTGAATCAAGTTCATTACCTGTTCCTACAGACCTTTTTACCTTTCTTGTTTCTACTGAATTCACTCCTAATTTTACCATAGATATTGCAACTCCTCTTGATGAATTTCTAGACCTTGTGCCTCTACTTTTGCCTTAGAACGGTGTCATTCTGCTCCTGATTTATCTGTGCTTCCCAATTCTATTTCTCCACCATCACCTTAGCCTCAAAGAAAATCTTCTAGATCTCATAATGCACCCTCTTATCTCCTTGATTATCATTGTAATCTAGCTTCTACACATGTGTTGGCTTTAGCTTCAATTACTCAGTCTCATGATTCCAGTGCTTCCTCCTTTAGGTATTCTCTACCCCATTTCCTCTACTTTGTCTTATGATAGACTTTCTACTTGTCATAGGGCTTTTGCCATTTCCCTTTCTGTTTCTAAGGAGCCTGATTCTTATGCTGAAGCCATCTTGGATCCTAGATGGCAAGAGACAATGCAAGCTGAGTTTGATGCTCTTAAGGCTAACAACACTTGGGTTATGTGTCCTTTTCTCTTGGCAAGGTTCCTATATGGTGTAAATGGGTTTACAAGGTGAAATTGAAGGCTGATGGCTCTGTGGAGAGGTATAAGGCGCGTTTAGTGGCTAAGGAGTTTACTCAAATTGAGGGAATTGATTTTTTTGAGACCTTTTCTTCTGTTGTTAAGTTTGTCACTGCCAGGACCTTACTTGCTCTTGCTACAATTTCTGGTTGGCATTTGACACAGCTTGATGTCAATAATGCTTTTCTCCATGGTGATCTTCATAAGGAGGTCTACATGCATCCACCACCTGGGTTTGGCAGCAAAGGGGAGGTTTGTAGATTGCTCAAGTCATTGTATGGACTTAAACAAGCTAGCATACAATGGTTTGCTAAATTGTCTACCACAATTGTTGATCATGAGTTTGTACAATCCAAATCTAACTATTCAGTCTTCACAAGAGTTAAGGGATGCTCTATCATTATCATTTTGGTATATGTTGATGACATCTTGATTGCAAGCAATGATGTGGATGCAGTGAAGTATTTCCTTGGACTTGAAGTGGCTAGAACTACAAAAGGTATCTCTTTATGTCAGAGAAAATATACCTTGGATCTTCTTGTTGATACAGATTTGTTGGCTAGTAAAACCGCAAGCACACCTATGGTGCCATTTGCAAAATTTAGCAACTCTATTGGTCAATCAGTTTTAGACGTGTCACAGTATAGAAGACTAATTGTCAAACTTCTTTACTTAACCTTGACCAGGCCTGATTTATGCTATTCAGTGCATAAATTGAGTCAATTTCTTAGTTCTCCTAAAGTTCCTCACTTACAAGTAGCATATAGAATCATTAAATAGTTGAAGAAAACACCAGGGCAGGGTTTGTTTCTTTCTACAGATTCAAGCCTACAATTGAAGGCTTACTGTGATGCTAACTGGGTAGCTTGCATTGATACAAGAAGATCTGTTTTAGGCTTTTGTGTGTTTCTAGGGGATTCTCTAATTTCCTGGAAATGCAAGAAACAACAAGTTGTCTCAAGATCCTCAGCTTAGTCTGAGTACAGAGCTATGGCCACAGTAACTAGTGAAATTGTATGGTTAGTTGCCTTGTTCAAAACCTTTGGGGTACATCATACACAAGCTGCTTACCTGTATTGTGATAGCAAAACTGCTTTGTACATTGCAGCCAATCCGGTGTATCATGAGAGAACAAAGTATGTGGAAGTAGATTGTCATTTTATTAGAGAGAAGATTCAAGCTAGTGTTATCAAGACTTTCCACATTCCAACAAAGCACCAGATAACATATTGCTTTACTAAAGCCCTTGGACAAAGGCAGTTCTTTTATCTTCTTTCCAAGATGAACCTGATAAATATATACAGTTCATCTTAAAGGGGAGTATTAAACTGTGTACATGACTACCTAAGCTACAAGTAGTACAAGTAGTTTACATGATAGTTCAGACTAGCAAAGCTACACGTAGTCTGTATATAACATTTGGTTAATTTTCTATTTGGACACTTGTCACATCTGTATTGGGTAGATCAGAAGTTAGTTAGAGCAATTTATTTTTCCCGCCTCTGATCCTACTATATAAAGGGTAGAGCATCAGATATTTATATATTGAAGCATATAGAATTCTCTCATCTTTTTCATTGGTTTGATTGTTGTCCACCATTGATGAAGATTGTATGATAGCTTGCATTCTAACAATTACATCCCTCATCACCTAGGTAGGAGGAGGTCTTATTATACAAACCTTCGACTCTAATTGATAAGAGGCCTTTTAAAACCTTGATGGTACTCTCTTGTGTGGAAGAATTAAGCCCCCACACCCCCTATGTAGGGGGAGGCCTAAAACATTGAAGAGGGTTCTATTAGATTTTACACTAACCTTTTTTTGTAAATTCAGATTTTGGAAACTCATCATGCATATAATATTTGTTAGTTTTATTTATTTATTTATTTTTATTTTTTGTAAATTCGGATTTTGGAAACTCATCATGCATATTATATTTGTTAGTACTTATATTTGAAGTTCCATCTCTAAAGGATTGGATTTGGGATTAAGTTATATAGACACAATCTGTCATTAGAAGATAAAATTCATCTTGCACATCTGATCCATACTCCCTGAACAGTTTGGATCCACAGCAACAAGACTTCTGTTGACCACATACAAAACAATCCCTTTACAATTCTACACATGCATCCTATTTGCTCAACTCCAGCTTGATATATAGCGTGGCAGAATGTGAAACAAGAAATCGTAACAAAGAGTTAACCAAGACTCCCTCTACTCCTATATTCATACAAACTCTCATAATTGTTGAAGCTGCAAAGACTAAAGGAAGATGGAGAGGAAGCTGCTTTCACTGCAGGGACAGTAGAGGAAGCCAGGCATGTTTTCTCTAACCAATACCAAATTTTTTATTTTCTGGTTTTAGATTATGATGTTGGACATTGTCTAATTGGCATGGGGTCGCACCCCACATCGACGTTTTATTCAAAGATTAGCCCTACACCCGCCAAATGCCAATTGAAAACGACTAGTTATCAGTCCTAGCCAATTTCTATCTTGAAAGCTCATATTTCCATGTAACACGACTAGTCAGCCTTCTCATTTAACGTATTGTGAACATGGCTGTGTTCACCACTTTAAAATTGTACCTTAATTTTTTAATTACTATGTTAAATTTAGTTGTTTTTGAGTGTTAGAGACATATTTTATGTAATTGGCTAATCTTTTGATTAAATGCACTTTACTTGAAATTGGGTAGATCTAGGATGAGTTTAAGGCTTCAAGAAACATGTTGTTCAAGTCAAGAGTTAAAACCATGAAGATCTGATCAAGAAACAAGTGAAGAAGAGCAGTTCATTAAAGCTCGACAGAAGTCTCGACAGAATCCTTTCTATCAAGATTTAATGTTGAAGCTCGACAAAAACTTGACATAAGTTGTTTCTATCGAGACTTATGAAATCAGAAATTTCAGATTTGATTTTCGGCCCATGCTTGTATATTTGTATAGGGTTTCTTTTCTCACAACCCTATACATATATACGGATTATTTTAAAGGCCATCAAGTATGTAGAAAGTGCAAGAGTTCATTATTTTCTCTGAAGAAGCTACTGCGTCTTTACGCTAATGGTTTTGTGACCAAGGAGCTTCCTGATCTTCATTGTTGATAAACTTTGTAGCCAACAACCTCTTCAAATTGTTGGAGTTAGTCACGTATTGGGATCTGTGTATCATTGGTTAATCACGTATTGGGAGTCGTGCATTGAACGAAAATATTGCCGCTACAATACAAGTCCAATTGGGTATTGGGGTTTCAACTGTAAGTTGGTACTTCGGGATAGGCTGAAGGGTTTAGTAAGATTGCTTATACTTGTAACTGCTTGTGATTGATAATAGTGGATTCTTGGGAGTGGTGACCTTAAAATCACCCGGTAGGGTTTTGCCTCGGTAGTTTTTCTCATTCGTAAACAAATCACCTGTGTCAAATTTATTTTTCATTGCATTTAGTATAATTGGTAATTTGTTTGTGCTACACGCTATTGCATGAAATTTGATAGAATGAATTAACTTGGGTAATTAATTAATTGCAAGGGGTCAATTCATTTTAACCCAACATTGAGAAAGATAAGATTATTTGTACAACATTGATTGCGTGTGTTTAAATTTAAATAAGAAATTTAAGGCATAACACTTGAAGAATTTTATTAAAATTTTATCCATATATGTTTTTAAAAAATGTTTAAATTGTCATACTTTTTTTTATTCGGATTAATTTCTTTTTTATGAAGAGGTGATTAGGAACAACTCTAAAACGAAATCTGTTGAAGATTGCTAGAAAATGTATGGGAAAAATATAGTATTTTAGATTAAGATGTTCTATAATTGTTAGGTTATTTCCACTGTAAAGCCTTTTCATCATTTATTTTAAAATTAATGAATGTATTATAATTTAGCATGTCATCAATAATTTAAATATATAGGAAATAACTTAAATATAGAGGAAATAGTAATAGTGAAAAAGGTTCAGAGTCTACAAACATAAGGCTTTTGTGAAGTGTGTGATTTTATTTACATAAGTTTAAGAAATTAAATTTTTGAGAGGGTAAGTGACACATCAATGTTTTGAAGTAGCAGAATGTCGAACAAAAGATCTGAGAATTGGACTCCACCTACACCATAAACTAATTAATTTCTCAGTTTGATGATAAATAGCAATATTATAGAATAAACATCATATATATATATATATATATAAATAAAATAAAAATGTTTTGATTGAGAGGGTGAATTGGCACCCTATTTCTCCTTATAAATAACTAATAATGCTATTGAATTACAAAACTCTTGATAATTTATCTAAATTTAATAGCACTAATATTTGATAAAACCTCTAGATTATATTCAATTCGTTGAGATAGAGCTGTAAGTTAACTTCTTGTTTTTGTGGTTCTACAATTTGTCTTCAAGTACAAAAGTTAGTTGAGTTGGGTAGTTTTGTCTTAAAGATATCAAGGGCCTAATTGATAGTAGATTTCAAGTATTGTTATTCAAAATGATGTGAAAACTGTGGTTTAAAAAGTGTTGTGAAAGTACATGTTTAAAGTACTCATAATGAAAAAAATGTGTTTGGTACCATATTTCAAATAACATATTTTAAAATGTGAAAAAATATAATTATGTGTTTAGTATGTGTGTGTATATATTTATATATGTATTTTTTTTTTTTTTCAAATTTGTAAATTTCTAACAAGTACAATTATTTTATTAATATTTATTAAAGGAGTACAGGTGAGAGAGAAGGGAGAAAAAGAGAGAGAATAAAAAGAAAAAAGAAAAAAAAGAGGTGTGCATGTGAGAGAGAGAGAGAGAGAGAGAGAGAGAGAAAGTGCCATTGAGTAATTTTATCAAGTGAGTCCTACACTTTTCTAAATATTTACAAAAGTGTCATTGAATAATTTTATTTGAAAACTAAAAACTAATAGGAGGAGTTCTCTAAATTCAGTCTTTTCAAGTTTTTTATATTCTAGTTTTTGGTTTTAGATTATGTCGATGTTATTCTACCATTTTTTCTTTTCATTTTAGCTAAGATATTATCCTAGACCTGCCAAATGCCAATTAAAAACGACTAGTTATTAGTCCTTGCCCATGTTCATGGTTTTTAAACCCGGACCGGACCGTACGGTCCAACCCGATTAACCGTAAACCTCTCTTGATTGCGATTCTTTTAACTACAAGAACCCCTCCATACAAAAAAAATCACAAAACCGCTCGAACCACGATCAAACCATACAGTTCTAAGAATCGTAGCCGGTTTTCACATTTCGCATGGTTCTTTTTTTTTTTTGGAAAAGTTTCAGCCAATACCAGCCAAAATTTTAGTGTACCTTAGGTTTTTTCAGATTTGGAACCAAATGAAAGGGAAAAAGAAAAAAAAGAAAAAAGAAAAAGAAGCAAAGAAAGAAGAAGACAACAAAGAAGAAGAAGAAAGCATAAATGAAGAACTTAACTCTCACAGTAGGCAACCTTCATCATGTCGTAGGTCACCTAAACGAACCCCTTCTTCTTGCTCTTCTCTTCATCTTCTTTGTTTCGTCCTCTCCTCCAGATGACTAACTTCTCTTTTGCTTTTTTTTTTTTTTTTTTGGTATTGATTTTAAGTTTTATGAACCCAAGCATGTGACTAACATTGGAAATGACAAAGGATAGTGGAAAATGAATGGTGGGAGTTGAAAGTAGGGGTGTGCGTGGTTCAGTCGGCTCGGTTTTTTCTCAAAATTGTTACCGAACTGATAGGGATCAGTTTTCTCATAATTAAAACCGATTCATACCGATTAGGGTCGGTTTTCCGACCTATAGAGGTGCGGTATAGTCGGCTCGGTTTAATCGGTTTGGTCGGTTTGAAACATTAAAAATTCTATTTGTTTTTTTTTTTTAATAAAAAAAATCCTTTCAACCTATTTAGTATTCAATGGGACTAAAGCAACAATGTAACACTAAAGTAAGAATGTATCACTACAAAGTCCAAACAAGTGCTGAAAAATTGATATATAAAAAAAAAACATTTTACTAAAAAAAAAATGATAAATATTACTAAGTTTATAGTTTATAGTTTCTATTTTTACTAGTTTATAGCTTCTATTGTTAAAATATTGTAAACGTAGTATTAATAACGATTCATCTTTTTTTTTTTTTAAAGTATAAATAAATATTAATATATATTATAGACCATTATACCTACACAGTGGTGGGAAAATAGAGTAATATCTGATACTTGAATTTTTCTTTTAAACTTTTCTTTTGTCATTTCCAAAGCTAGACACGTGTGGGGTCATAAAAGTTGAAACGTTAAAAGACTAAAACATTAAAGGACTACTAATCTCTCTAGAAGACAATAGAAACTAGAAATTACAAGAGTAATAAAACACCGGACCAGTGCACTGCAGAACGAAGAATTAGTGCAAAACGAAGAAGAGAAGAAGAAGAACGGCGGCATGCAACATGGTGGAGACCATTAATGGGTTTGTAGGTTTTTTTTTTTTTTTTTTTTTTTTTTTTTTTTTTTTTTTTTTTTTTTTTTTTTTTTTTTTTTTTAAAGACAAAATCTCGGTAAAACAACGCCATATCTAAAGTTCCAAACATTTGAAATAGGGGTCAGTTCGGTTCGACGAGGCTTCGGTTTTGGATTTGCTGCTCCGATTACTACATCGCACTGAAGTTAGAACTCTCTTCGCGTTCCGTTTGTCGACATTGGGTCAGTCGGTTGGTTGCAGTAGCGGTGTGGAAAGGTCAGCACCGGTCGGTCTTGTCTGCTCCGATACTGGTTTGCACAGCCCTAGTTGAAAGTGTTAGACTATCTTTGCAATTTTGAATCCCTTCCCACATGATAATGATATCTTGTTATCAACGTATTCTCGATCCTTTTCTTTCTTTCTTTTTTTTTTTTTTTTTCATTATCTTTAGGTTCATATTATATTTATAATTGTTAGGACATATGTGTTTACATGTTAGGAACATATGTCATATTTTATGTAAATTGGCTAATCTTTTGACAAAACGCACTCTACTTGTAATTGGGTAGTTCTAGGTGTTTTTAATACTTCAAGAAACTATGTTTCAAGATCAAGTGTTGAAGTCATCAAGTCTGTCCAAGAAAAAGCAAGTTGAAGTGCAGAATTTTTAAAGCTCGACACCTGCTCGACACCTACCTCGACACCTGCTAGCTGTCGAGACTTAAAAAGTCAGAATTCTAATATGATTTTCTTGGAATCCGTGAATGTGTTTTTGGGCCTTCTTTTCTTCTAACCCTAAACATATTTAAGGAGTGTTTTAAGAGCCGTCAACATAGACACAAGTTGCATAAGCATTGAGCAATCCTTGTTCAAGCAAATTGTGCTCTAAGACAAAGTTCTTAACCTAGATCATCTTCTTCAAGAAGTTGCTGTGTATTGTGCACCTTAGGGTTTTGTGACCAAGCATTTTCCTGATCTTCATGCATAGGATGATCTGAAGAACTCTGCAGCCAACCTCTCATTCTAAAGTTGGTGATTGAAGTCGCGTACTGGGATCCGCGCATCTGGTTAGTCACATACTTGGGAGCCGTGCATCAAAGGTGGGAACTGTCGCTACAGATCAAGTCCAATTGGGTATTGGGGTAAGGGTTCAACTGTAGGTTGGTAAGGTACTTGGGATTCCTTATTTGTAACCGCTTGATTTGATAATAGTGGAGTTTCAGGAGTGGTGACCTGAAAATCACCCGGTGGGGTTTTTGCCGTTAGGGTTTTTCCCCATTCGTGAACAAATCACCGTGTCATTTATTTTCCGCTGCATATTTAGTTATTCGGTGATTTGTTTGTGCTGCCACGTATTTGCATGTTAAATTAATTAATTAATAACTTGACTAAATTAATTAATTAGTTTAAATCACAAGGGGTCATTCAATTTGTGGCCTATCAAGTGGTATCAGAGCAGGCACACTCTGATTAGTTATTAATCTTTGCTGTGATTGATCCATTGACCCCTGTTTGTCATGGATAGAGGACAATCTCTTATTATACCTCCTTTATTTGATGGGACTAACTATGCCTACTGGAAAGTACGCATGAGAGCTTTTTTGCAGTCCTTAGATGAGAAGGTGTGGCAAGCTGTGGAGATTGGCTGGACAAAGCCAAAAGAAGCGCCGGCTGATTGGGATGAAGCCAAGATCAAGGCGGCGAACTTCAACAGCAGAGCGTTGAATGCTCTATTTAGCGCTGTCACCAATGAGGAGTTCAAGAAGATATCCTCAACAGAAACTGCCAAGGAGGCATGGACCATCCTCCAGACAACCTATGAAGGAACAAAAGCTGTCAAGGATTCAAAGCTACAGAGGCTCACTACTAGCTTTGAAGAAATTAAGATGGAGGAGGATGAGTCGTTCGATGAGTTCTATGCCAAGCTGAAAGACATAGTGAACTTAGCCTTCAATCTTGGGGAAACCATCCCTGAACCCAAGGTTGTAAGGAAGGTGCTCAGATCTCTACCTGAGAGATTTCATGCCAAGATTACGGCAATTGAAGAATCAAAGGACATTGATAAAATTCCTTTGACTGAGCTGGTTGGGAACTTGCAGACCTACGAGCTAGGGTTATCAAGGATAGGCAAGTCAAGCAAGGGCAAGAGCATGGCCCTGAAGGTGAAGAGCAGTGATACTGATGAGTCTTCCGATGATGAAGATTCCAAGATGAAGTCCTACATTACGAGGCAGTTCAAGAAGTTTATGAAGAATGCAAATGGGAGGAGCTTCGACAAAGACCGAAGGCAATCCGGTTCTTCACAGTTCAAGAGCCAAGACAAAGGAAGAAAGGATGCCAAGGATGGCGGTCAGTACACTGTTCCTGCAGGACTAAAGTGTTTTGGGTGTCACGGGTTTGGACACATGAAGAATGAGTGTCCTACTTATCTGAAGAGCATTGGGAAAAGCAAGGCTCTAGCTGCAACCCTTAGTGACACTGAGCCTGAAGATGATTCCGATGATGAGGATGACGGAATCCTAAATGCTTTCACTGCTTCAGTCAATTCTATTGATGGAATTGTTGAAGAAGAAGAAGAAGAATTGGTGGACACTGAATGTGAAAAGATGGATGACAAAGATGATATCCATTCAGCCTATGAGAAGCTTTACAAGCTTTCTGAAAAGCATGAGAAGCTATACAGGCTGGCCACCAAGAAGCTCAGTGATGTGGAACTCGACAGAGAAGAATTGTCCACAAAGTTTGATTAGGCAAATCAAACTATTGGTGCACTGAGATTTGAGAATAACTTCCTGGCTGAGAAGACCAAGAAGCTTGAAGCAGAGCTGTTTCAAGTCAGAGCTCAACTGGAGAGGACTTCAAGTGCAAAACTTGATGAGATGCTCAGCAACCAGAAATCTGCTTCAGATCGAACAGGTTTAGGGTATGGTCTTTCTATCTCTAACTCTGCTTCTTCTAGTTCTACTGTTTTTGTTCCTCCTGCTAATAATGTTAAAATTGAGAACATTGATGATAAAACTGAATTAGCTAGTGAGAATATAGACAAAGAAAAATCCATCTTAGGAGCACCCCGTAAGTTAGAAAAGAAAGATGCTAAACTCCCTAAGGACAAGAAGGCTAACTCTCAAAAGCCTAAACAAAAGAAGCAGCATCTCTGTTATCATTGTGGAGCTGCCGGTCATACTCGACCTAATTGCTACAAGTGGCTAGCCACCCAACAGAGCAACAGTATGACAGCATCTGGAAGCCAAAGTCAGCTTCAATCCTCTCTTGCTCCTCTTGGAGATCTTCTGAAAGCCATCATGTTCCTTTCGAACTTGAACGGTTACAATTCTTCCCCCTCACCCCCGGTTCAAGTTTTCAATCAAAGGAAAGGCTCTTCCAAGGAGTGGAAGAAAAAGGACTCAAAGTGATTTCATCACTTTCTTTTCCCTTCTTATCCTTCTTATTTGTTGCATTGCATGTGTGTTTTGCATTTTTAATTGAGTCAGTCTAGTTTTATGCATTGTTTTGCTTGTTAACATGTTTTTGTGTGTTTACTTTCAGTTTTGTTTATTTTGTTTTTGATATAAAAATAAAAAAAAAAAATTGAAAAATCAGAAAATACAAAAACAGTGTGTGTTTTGTGTACTTTGGTACTTGTGTACCTTAGATGGCCAATGAAACAAAGTTTTCTAAACTTTGTATCTCTTGTAGCTTAGATGAGCATCTTTATGCACAACTAAGCAAGTGAGCTTTGTGGCTCGTGTTTGTGATGAGTAAGATTAGGTTATTTCTTAGACTTAACACTCATATCACTCTTTTTGACGGGTAGGACTAGAAAATCCTAAGAGAAAGGCATAAATAACCATCTCACCACTGTTGCCCGCCAATCATTAATGACATCTGTATGCTTCGACATAGCAAAAGTGTGATGTCAATGACATTTGTGTGCTTAGGCATAGCAAAATTGAAATGTCAAAATATCAATGGGTATTTCTTTTCTTTCTCATAAGCCCATGTATGATATGCTTAAAAAGAAAATATGCAAAGAAATAAAAAAAAGCAAAAAGATTAAAATGCTTTAAAATGGTTGCAAGCGTGTATTCTAGGAGATGTGGGAGTTATAGGATGTACCTCAAATGTGATAGTCCCCATCAAACAGTTATGATTGTGTGTGAGTTAAAGTTATTTGCTCATATCTCAAATCGTCATAACATGTATACACTTATGCAATCTTGCGATGTTTTTCACACACAACACGCAATATTCTTTGCTACTTTTGATACATGTGCAGGTACAATGTGATTTGGCCATCACAAAGGTTTTACATGTGCTTTTGTATGCTCACTAAACTGTCATGACTTATTTTTGAAATATAAAATTGGTTAGACTTGTTTAGTGTGTGTGTGTGTTTTGGGTGATCCATGTGCTTAAATTTTCATTGAGAGATGATTTTTGAGAGAATTATATGTTGATTGGATCTTGGTTGAGGTGCATGTCTTGATTGCATTCATGTCTGTGTTTTTCAATTCTCGAAAAACTGCATTTCAAAGCTGGCTCGACACCTTCTCGATACCTCCTCGATACCTGGTCTGCTGTCGAGCCTCTATAGCATTTTTCTTATCGCAATCTCGACACCTCCTCGACACCTGGTGGATCGATCGAGATATCTCTGTCTGCTCGATACCTTCTCGACACCTAGTCGATCGATCGAGCTTCTGTGTTGGTTGAGCTGTTTGGTACCTCGATACCTCCTCGATACCTTAGCTGTCGAAGGCATATTCTCTCGACACCTTTCTCGACAGCATCTCGATACCTCTCGACACCTCTGCTGTCGAGATTTACTGGAGATCCTATTTAAGCCTCTGTCGCGATTTTCTTCGCATTTTTCTCGATCTCTCTTCGATCTGTCCGAGGCGGTTCGTGTTCCTGAGCAGTTTTCTTCTCTCCAACCTTCATCCAACTTGATTTCTGGCACTTTCTTGCTTCAAATCACTTGGTATGATCTTGTTTTCCTTTGTTTTTCATACATCTCATGTTTTAAAACTTAGGTTTTGGGTTTTTCTTTGAAAACTTTGGGTTTTTCAAAATCATTGAGTTTTTATTGAATTTTTGGGTTGGTTTTTCAATAAAAAGTGTTTAGAATGTCATGCATTGCATTCCATGTGCATTAGAATGATATTTTCATGCATTTAGTTGTGTGATTCTTGAATGTGTGCTGCTAGGATTGGATTGGGCTGAGCCCATGATGTTTTTATTGTTTAGCATGTCACACGATCATGCATTCCCATGCATACGTCCATTTTGTTCAATATATTGTCATATTTGAACTGTTTGGGACTTTTCTGATTGTCTCCCTCTCTATCTCTTTTCTTTATCTTTTACGTTAGTTGCATCTATGGCACCTAAACGTAAATCCACTCCTGCTCGGAACCCTCTGCGTTCTGGAGCTTCTTCATCTTCTGATACTGCTCCTCATAATCTTCGGTTCCGTGATGGAGATGCCTACAAGGCATTTACTGAGAACTTCTCTAAACGAGGTGTTCATTCGGAACGCCACGTTGTTCTGGCGGACTTCGCCGATACTGACCTTCCCTCTGTCATTCACAGTAGGGGATGGGAGTCACTGTGTGACGTCCCGGTCACTTGTCCTCTCGTGCTGATTCAGGAGTTCTACTCCAACATGCACGGGATTGATCGTTCAGTACCTCTCTTTTTCACTCGCGTTCGAGGTACGCGCATTGCTGTCACACCGCAGCTGGTTGCGGATGTGCTTCATGTTCCTAGGATAAAGTTTCCTGACTATCCTACGTGTGAGCGACTGAGGACCGTGTCCAGGGATGAGCTCATTTCTGCTTTCTGTGAGCGCCCTTCTGAGTGGGGTGAGCATATGTACACATCATGTAGACCTTTTGCTAAAGGTCCTAGATTCCTTAACATGGTGATGACATTTGTACTTCATCCTCTCTCCCATTATAACTCTATCACAGAGCCTCGTGCTCGTTTCTTGCTTTCTCTACTTGAGCATCTTACGATAGATTTTCCCTCCCATTTCATTTTCTCTATCATAGATGTTCATTTAGATGCGGCGCCCCGTGACAAGCTTATCTTTCCTTCCGCTATCACGAGGATACTACGCCATTTTTCCATCCCTTTCCCTGTCTCCGACCACTTCACACACATCTCTGCCATAGATGCCGCTACCGTAAAACGTAGCCAGGCACAGTTCAGGGCGAGACAGCCGGATTCCACTCCGCCCTCCCGTTCGGCTCCATCCAGATCTGCTCCATCTACATCGACTCCTCTTCCTTCCTCCAGCGATGTATCTCTTGAAGATATCATGGCGCAGCTGCAGCGCATGGATGCTCGCCTTGATACACTCACCACTGAGTTGTATCAGGTGAACGTTCGTGTTGGTCGTATTGCACGACGGCAGGCGACCATGGGTGGTTTTGCATCTGAGGCTTCTCCACCACCTCCTCCAGTTGCTTCAGAGTCTGATGCTGAGGATGATGATGATGATAGCGATGACGATGATGCTTCAGATGATGATGATGGAGATGCTAGCTCTACTGATGAGATGTCTATATGACACTCTACCCTTTGTCACTCGTGACAAAAAGGGGGAGTAGTTTTGGATTTATGAGAGTAGTCATCTTAGGGGGAGAGTTAGTATAGGACATTTTGATAGGGAGAGTGTTCATACTTTTTGAGGGATGTAGTGAGGCTTTAGATGTATCTTTTTCTTTTCATTCTTTATAGATACATTGGTCTTGTATATCAGGTTTACATACATTGTACTTATCTTTCTATATATGTGGATGTATGTTTTTCTTATTCACCTATCTCTTCATGTGTTGTTTCTTTTCTTTCTTTATACACATGTTCTTTATATTTGTATGCAATCTAGTTAATTCTGTTTCACACAAGATGCCTTGATGAGTTTTGTTTATAAGTGTTTCAGAAATACAGGTTGTCAAAGTCTACTTGCCATAAACTCTCTTTTTGCAAAGTTCTTCAAGAGTTTGTGTTAGGATAGATTTTATTGTATGTAACAAGTGAATATGAGTGGAGTGATTTATGACTTCTCTCATATGTTCATTTGTTTGTTGTGGTTTTGTCATGGATTGCCAAAGGGGGAGATTGTTAGGACATATGTGTTTACATGTTAGGAACATATGTCATATTTTATGTAAATTGGCTAATCTTTTGACAAAACGCACTCTACTTGTAATTGGGTAGTTCTAGGTGTTTTTAATACTTCAAGAAACTATGTTTCAAGATCAAGTGTTGAAGTCATCAAGTCTGTCCAAGAAAAAGCAAGTTGAAGTGCAGAATTTTTAAAGCTCGACACCTGCTCGACACCTACCTCGACACCTGCTAGCTGTCGAGACTTAAAAAGTCAGAATTCTAATTTGATTTTCTTGGGATCCGTGAATGTGTTTTTGGGCCTTCTTTTCTTCTAACCCTAAACATATTTAAGGAGTGTTTTAAGAGCCGTCAACATAGACATAAGTTGCATAAGCATTGAGCAATCCTTGTTCAAGCAAATTGTGCTCTAAGACGAAGTTCTTAACCTAGATCATCTTCTTCAAGAAGTTGCTGTGTATTGTGCACCTTAGGGTTTTGTGACCAAGCATCTTCCTGATCTTCATGCATAAGATGATCTGAAGAACTCTGCAGCCAACCTCTCATTCTAAAGTTGGTGATTGAAGTCGCGTACTGGGATCCGCGCATCTGGTTAGTCACGTACTTGGGAGCCGTGCATCAAAGGTGGGAACTGTCGCTACAGATCAAGTCCAATTGGGTATTGGGGTAAGGGTTCAACTGTAGGTTGGTAAGGTACTTGGGATTCCTTATTTGTAACCGCTTGATTTGATAATAGTGGAGTTTCGGGAGTGGTGACCTGAAAATCACCCGGTGGGGTTTTTGCCGTTAGGGTTTTTCCCCATTCGTGAACAAATCACCGTGTCATTTATTTTCCGCTGCATATTTAGTTATTCGGTGATTTGTTTGTGCTGCCACGTATTTGCATGTTAAATTAATTAATTAATAACTTGACTAAATTAATTAATTAGTTTAAATCACAAGGGGTCATTCAATTTGTGGCCTATCAATAATATTCTAAAAAATATAGTTGTTATTATTATTAAAGTAAGACTTAAGTGTTGTTCCTTAAGTTCCATTTTTAAAGATTCTGTCATGTGGATTTTTTCGCATGGAATGGAAGTATTTTTTTAGTTAAGTAGCCATATGGCTGAATATTAAGAGAAAACCTAAAGAACAACACCTAAGGTACTGTACCTAAGTTTTTTCCTTAGTGGTCCAACCCCTGTTCAATATTTTTTTTTATATATAAAAACAACTTAACAAAATTCTATTCTACTTAATTAAATTATCTATCTCTTACAAGGAATAAAAAAAAAAATTATAATTAAAATCCTTCAAAGATATTTAACTTTACTTCAAAAATTAATCAAAAATTTTAATGTTTTCATGATTATTATTTTATTTTATTAACTTTCTTATTTAATTATTAAATATATGCCTGAAAATTTTAAAATTTTCCTCACATATATAGATATATTAGTCAATTTTGCTAGTTTTATAAATTTAATTTCTATATTTAGGCTTTAATTAATTATTAAATTAATTATGACGTCATCCCGGTTCAACCTCGGTTCGACCTCAAAAACCTTGAACCTCTCCCTTTTATGGTTCAATGAACAGTTCGGGTTTCAAAACCATGCCCATGCCATGATTATGGTGGTGGAAAGAAAAGAGAATTTGCATTTCAAATTTGATTACACTGCAAGTAACACTACAAATTTGATTAAGTGAAACGTGTCATCAATTATAAAAATATTTGATATTCACTTGTTATGTTGTTAAAGTCAATTAATAATATTTGTTGTAAGTTGTAAGCAAACTAATATCATGTGAATGTAAATGGTGAGTTTTATTCAACTAATCATATATATTGTTAAATCAAATGCACTAAAACTCATATCATAATGAATTTGATTAGTGGGTTTCATTCAACTACCACCTAGTTGTTATTTTGTTAAGGTCAACTAATAATATTTATTGTTAAATAAGTTGTAAGCAGAATAATAACATTATGAATGTGATTGGTGAGTTTCATTTAACCACCAAATAAATGAATGTTTAAAGTTTAAACTATTTTTTAGTGATTGATCACATTTTAATTTCTACATACTTTATAATAAAATTTGTAGCATCTCTAACATCACTCAATTTGTAATAATTTTTACTTTTTTCTTTAATTTCAATGTGACGTTAGTAACAATATATATTTTAGGAACTACGCATAATTTAGGGTTTAGGCATATCTCAAAGAGTAATTGTATGGTGCACGGCTCCTAAAACCATGTGGACCTCAGGCCCAGACTTTGCAGGATGGGTCGTGGTTACTAACTTCACTGTCAGAAACTGGGCCTTAGGCCCACTAGAAACATGGATGCGCGTCCCACAACCTCATGCTCGGCCCGGAACACTATGGGTCGGTTGCTGGAGTATCTGATCGTTACCCCACAGCGGATCAACATGACTGGCAAGTCTTCTTTGACAAAGTACGACCGCTCGGCCAAATCACGTCTCGGACTCCCGGCAATGTCCCTGAGTGACACCTCTGCCGAGCATCTTCTCCCAACAGGAACTAGTTCCAAAGCCACTCCCACCAAACATCCACCTAAGTGCAACAACATTGGACCCTTTAAACCACTGGCCACAAGAGTAATCATGACACCCCACTAACCTGATGCTATAAATAGGAGAAGCTAGAGAGGAATAGGGGCTGGTTTTTGGGGAGGGAGAGGGGCATTGAGAGAAAGGTAAGAGTGGGAAGTAAGTCATATGAGGGAAAGGGAAATAATACTGGGATTGGGAGCGTTCAAGGGAGTTTTGTGATAAGAATCGCCTAAGGTAGGAAACACAAAGCCCACATTATAAATACATTATAGGCCCACGAATGAGCTAGCCCATTAAGCTTATCCTGGGTACGCACAATTGGCGCATCTGTGGGAATCTCCTACAACACTGTGGTTTTATCGAGACTCAACCCCGGGAGGATGTCTGATAGACGTTCAGAAAGAAGTGCTGCAAGCAGTTCCATGGGGTCTTCTCAAGGGTCTTCTTGGCGAGAGAAAAGGCAAAAGAGGCGTGAAGACAGGGGATGCGAACAAGAAGAGGTGCGTTCCGACCTCAGGGGAGGATCATACCAAACACAACGAACGGTGACGCATACCTCGGAGTACGGATAACTTGACCAGAGAGATGAGGAGCTTGAACGGCTGCGCAGATTGGTGGAAGATTTAGAGTTGGAAGCAGGAGATAGACGCTAGAGAAGGGATTGTCACGACTGAGAAAGAAGGTCCGAGGTAGGGGGAGATCACTATAGGACGAGATCCAATCAATCTGGTCCCCATCGACGCCAGGATTGTTCCAATTCACGGGGTCTCAACGTCATCGGGACTGTTCACATTCGCAGGGGTCTCACCATTGCCGGAACCGTTCGCGTTCACGAGAATATACAGACCGAGGGTTAGATTCCCCCGAGGAACGTCGGCCCCATAATGTCGCCATGGACGCAAGGACCCGTGCGTTGCACGGGGTTGCTTGGTTGCCATTCTCAGAAGGTATTGAAAGAGCCCAAATGTCGAGAAGATGTACACACCCACCGTTTAATATCTATGACGGAAGAGCAGACCCGGTTGAGCACGTTAGCCATTATATCCATATGATGTCTCCGCATTCTCACAACGATGCACTGATGTGCAACGTATTTCCTTCGAGCCTCAGCTCGACAGCTCTGAGGTGGTTTAATGGGTTGTGCAAGGGTTCTATCCATACTTTTACCGAGTTGATCCAAGAGTTCGGTATCCGGTTCATAACTTGTAGCCGGGTGCCACAGCTTGTAGACACTTTATTGTCCATGAAGATGAAGGTAGGGAAGACCCTCCGAAGTTACGCTAGTCGGTATTGGGAGCTCTACAACGAAATAGGTGGGGGCAACAAGAAAATTGTAGCAAGCACCTTCAGAATGGGGTTGCTCGAGGATTCTGAACTGTGGGAGTCGTTGATGAAGAAACCCCCCGAGTATATGAGGCAACTTATGAGGCGCATAGAGGAGTACAAGCACCCAGAGGATGATACAGAATAAGGGTAAGGCGTCGTTGGTAAATCGTCCTCGGCAGGGCGGTTTCCAGCTAAGATACAGGAAGGATTTGAAGATACCAGAGTCAGAGTGGCGGCTGGGGGAGGTGAATGTGGCGTTTAAAGAACCAGTGCACAGAATTATAAACCGAATTAAAAATGAACCGTACTTCAGATGGCCGAATAAGATGGGGGGAGATCCCTCTCGGAGAAATCAGAGCTTGTATTGCACCTATCACAAAGATAAAGGGCATACAACCGAGTAGTGCAGGGTACTAAAAGATCATCTTGGGCAGTTGGTAAAAGCAGGACATCTGAAGGAATTCGTAGTGAATCTCGGCGACCGGGGCACAGGGCAAGGTGCTTAGCAGAGGGGAAACCCTCTCCCACCATCGTTGGGAGTGATTGAAGTGATACACGTAGCCTCGAGGGGTATGACCTTAGCTAAGAGGGGGGTATTAACTATTGTGCCCACGGAAGGTACACCAGACCAGAGATCGCAGGAAAAGAAGGTGAAGTTTGTTCGGGAGGTTTTGGCTTTTGATGAAAATGACTTAGAAGGAACGATTTAGCCACATGACGACGCTTTGGTTGTCACAGTTCGGGTAAACAGTTTCTTGGTGAAAAGAGTGATGATAGACCAGGGAAGTGGGGCTGACGTAATGTATCCAGACCTATTCAGAGGGCTCAAGTTAAAGAGTTAAGATTTGTCAAAGTACGACACGCTGTTGGTTGGGTTTGATGGTAGGGTGGTGATCCCGAAGGATAAATTTCCCTTCCCGTAAACACAGAGGGCAAAGAAGTGATGGTAACGTTGATAGTAGTTGACACATTTTCACCATACATGGCAATTCTCGGTAGGCTGTAGATTCAGGCAATGGGAGATGTTTCGTCCACCTTACATGTCAAGGTCAAATTTCTCACCGAGCAGGGTGTTGCCATAGTGAGGGGGAGCTAGCAAGCGGCTAAACAATGCTTAGTGGCAACGGTTGGCTGGAAGAGTGAGCAGGATGAGCGAGGAGAAACTGGCAAGCAAGCTACTTTATAGCAATCACAGAGCCCCTGAGGGGAAATAAAGGCTAGTTGTGTCGAGGTGTTAATTAAAGTGAGGATACTACTGGACCCTGACTGATATTTTCAGATAGGAGCAAGCATGGAGGACAATGACAAGGTAGAAACATTGCTACTCTTGATTCGGAATATAGACGTGTTCGCATAGAGCCCATATGAAGTCCCCGAAGTTGATCTCGAGTTCATTGTTCACAAGCTTAATGTAGATCTGTTGTTCCCACCAAAGAAGCAGAAGCCGAGAAGGTCAGCTAGAGAACATGTGGAGGCAGTAAGGCGGGAGGTCAAGAAGTTAAAGGAGGCCGGGGCGATAAGGGAGATTTTCTTCCCTGAATGGTTGGGGAATATCGTGGTGGTCAAGAAGAAGGCCGGGAAATGGAGAGTTTACGTAGATTTCACGGACTTGAACCGAGCGTGCTCAAAGGACCCATTCCCTATGCCGAAGATAGATCAGTTGGTGGATGCAACCTGGGCACCCAAGGATGAGTTTTTTGGATGCCTTTCAAGGTTATCATCAGATCGCCATGGTTGTTGAGGACTAGGAAAAGACAGCATTCATCTCCCCAGAAGCAAACTATCACTACACCGTGATGCCCTTTGGGCTGAAAAATGCCGGGGCAACATACCAAAGAATGATGACCTGAATGTTCAGGGACAAGATTGGGCAAACGGTTGAAGTGTATATCGATGAAATGGTTGTGAAGAGTAAACAGGAGTCAGGGCATATGGAGGATCTTCAAGGGGTATTTGAAACTCTTCGGCGGTACAAGTTGCGTCTAAACGTAGATAAATGTGTCTTCGGGGCGGGAGTTGGAAAGTTACTCGGTTATCTAATATCTTGCTGGGGGATCAAAGTAGACCCTGTTCACATCAGCGCAGTACAACGTCTTAAGCCGCCGAACAATCCAAAAGAGGTACAGATCTTGACCGAGATATTGGCCGCCCTTAATCAGTTCATATCCAAATTTGCCGATCGTTGCCGTTCGTTCTACCAACTTCTGAAGAAATGGAGGGGATTCCAATGGAATGAGGAGTGTGAGAAGGCCTTCCAAGACTTGAAGGGATACCTAACGAAGCACCCGTATTAGCAGCCCCAGAGCCCGAGGAAGACCTGTATATGTACCTCTCGGTGTTCGACCATGCCGTGAGTGTAGTTCTTTTGAGAGACCGGGGGACACAGTAGCCCGTGTATTATATTAGCAAGATCATGGTGGACGCTGAGACGAGGTACTTGCCCTTGGAAAAACTTGTGCTGGCGTTGGTGCAGGCTACGAGGAAGTTGCCCCACTACTTCCAGGCCCATACCATCTATGTTTTGACCGAGCATCCCCTGCAGACGTTATTAAAGAGATTAGATTTCACGGGCTGGATAACCAAATGAGGGACCCGGCTGAGGTCCTTTAATATAAGATACAAGCTAAGGAGTTCGGTGAAGGGTCAAATCCTTACAGACTTTGTTGCAGAGTTTTCACCAAAGAACGAAGGGAAAATGGTTTTCCATGCAGAGCCTCGCCCATGGTAGGTATTTGTGGACAGTGCATCAAGTGCTGTGGGGGCTGGCGCCGGGATAGTCATCATTACTCCTGAAGGAATACGATTGGAGCACTCTTTTAGGTTGGAGTTTAGAGCCTCCAACAATGAAGCTAAGTACGAGGCCCTGCTTGTTAGGTTAAGAACCATCTTAGATTTGGGTGCTCGGGATGTTGAAATTTATTCAGATTTCGGGCTTGTCGTGAACCAAGTGCAGGGCAGTTTTGAAGCTTGAGATTCTCAGATAAAGGCTTATCTATGGGTGGTGAAGCAGGTTATGAACAAGTTTTGCACGGCGAATGTGGCCCAAGTACCCCGGGCACATAATCGACACGCTGACTCACTTGCTTTGTTAGCATCATCAATAAGTGGGGAGGTGCCTCGGATGATTAAGGTAGAGCTCCTTGAGGAACCAAGTATTAATGCGGCGATTGATGTTGTTAAAGCCGGGGTAGAAGTGGCCATGACCTCAAGGGCTAGTACATGTTGGATGGACCCGATCATTGAGTTCCTAGCCGAAGACCAAGTTCCAGACGACAAAAAAGAGGCTAACAAGGTTCACCAAATGGCCACCCGGTACTAGTTGTTAGCAGATCGCAAGCTATACCAAAGATCTTTTGGGGGGCCATACCTGTTATGCCTGCGTTCCGAGAAGGTAGGTGAGCTTTTAGCCGAGCTGCACGAAGGAGTCTATGGCAGTCATGTAGGAGGGCGTTCGTTGGCACACCAAGCAATGACCTAGGGATTTTGGTGGCCTCGGATGCAAAAAAGATGCCGCCAAATATGTTCGTAAGAGTGAACTGTGCCAAAAGCATGCCCTCTTGATACACCAACCAGCAGGTCTTCTGAATCTGGTAGGTAGTCCTTGGCCGTTCGCACAATGGGGGCTGGATATTCTCGGCCCCTTCCCCCATGCAACAGGCAATATGAGGTTTGTGTTAGTAGCCGTTGATTATTTCACTAAGTGGGTAGAAGGAGATGCCTTAGCTAATATCCGGGATGTGGATGTTAGAAAGTTTGTATGGAAGAATATAATCATAAGGTTTAGGGTGTCGAACTCACTGATATCTGATAATGGACTGCAATTCGACAGCAGGACTTTCCGTGAATTTTGTAGTAGTCTCAGCATCAAAAATAGGTATTCGACCCCAGCATATCCCCAGAGCAATGGCCAAGCTAAAGCCATTAACAAGGTAATTGTAAATGGGTTGAAGAGGAGGCTAGATAGCGCCAAAGAAAGGTGGGCCAAGGAGTTGCCAAACGTTTTATGGGCATACTGTACAATGCCCAGAAGGCCTACGGGAGAGACTCGGTTCTCTCTTACATACGGAGCAGAGGCTGTGATACCAGCCGAGATTCATCTTTGCAGTGCACGGGTGACCGAATTTGACCCTACTCGGAATGACCAACTGCTAGTGCAGCGGTTGGATCTATTACAAGAATACCAAGAAACGGCGACTATACGGTTGGTCGAGTACCAGTAAAAGCTTGCTCAATGCTACAACAAGGCATAAAAACAAGGGGATTCAGTGCCGGGGACCTAGTTCTACGAAGGGCAGTAGGAAACATGCGAGATTCCAATGCAGGGAAACTGGCTCAGTCCTGGGAAGGCCCTTACAGGGTAATCGCAATAGCAGGCACATGAGCATATTACTTAGAAGATTTGGATGAGAGGCCACTTCCTCGACCATAGAATGTTCATAATTTGAAGAAGTTTTATCACTAATTAAGTGTATGTCGAGACGCCAATTAAATATAATTATGGATGTATGTTTCACTAATTAGTATGACAGTGACTACTTGTGCGGGTCCATCTAATCTTCTTATTATTGTCGCCGGCTAACATATTTGCCGAGAACCACGAAATCGCCTTAGCCTTAGGTTCTCAAGGACAAAAACCTGTCCCCGGTTCGAAATTCATCACCGGACAGGTGAAAACTTTAGTCTAAAATTTCCTAAGGATAGAAACCTGTCCCCGATTCAAAATTCATCACTGGACAGGTGAAAACCTTAGTCTAAAATTTCCTAAGGATAAAAACCTGTCCCCAGTTCGAAATTCATCATCAGACAGGTGAAAACCTTAGTCTAAAATTTCCTAAGGACAGAAGCCTGTCCTCGATTCGAAATTCATCACCGGACAGGTGTAAACCTTAGTCTAAAATTTCCTAAGGATAAAAGCTTGTCCCCGGTACGATATTCATCACCGGACAGGTGAAAACCTTAAACTAAATCAACGAAGGGCATGTTCCAGGCTTAATTTTCATCACTAAGCATTCCTAGGAACGCACCAACAAAACTCAAAGCAATAGAAACTTTGACGCTCGATCAATTTACACAAGGTAAAGAGTTGCTTTTACGTTTAGGAAATGTCCCCGGTTTTTTCCCATCCACTACATTAGATGAAACAATGTCCGTTGAGGACACTTGACTAGTCTTAATGGTGAATCAGGGGCAAACAAAACAATCACACCAATGAAACAATAGTAAAGCACTTAATATGAGTAAAGGACAATTGAATTTTAGCAAATGTCTTCGTCACCATAATCAAGTGACCTTAGGAAAGATAAACTAAGCGTCAAAGTTAAAGGAACAAAAGACGAAATAAATGTTTGGTCACCACAACCCAGTGACTTGGCAATACAAAAAAAAAAAAAAAAAGAAAAAGAAAAAAGAAAGAAAGAACAAGTACATAGCAAGATAAAACTAGGATCAAAAGCGTTAATTAGCCGGATCGGGTTGGAAGAATTGAACGATGTCATCCGCAATTTGTCCTGCGACATCCTCGAGGTTTGGTCTGTGGGTCTCGTCATGGCTTAGGGCGTTGAGGTTACTGGTGACCTCTGTATCCGGATTCTCCACATGAGTATCAATGGCCTCTACCAACGCCCTCATATTGGGGGTATCCTCATCATCGGTTGCCTCGGCTTGACTTTGGACTGGAGAGGAATAGCAGACCGAGGGCTTTGCTCCAGCTTCCACAACTACGAATCCCTGGGAACCCCTGCTGCTTGAAGGGCAACCAGTCAACCCTCATCAAACCCCTAGGCTCGATCTTGAAGTACGACGGGCTCCACGAAGTTCTCCACATCCGCGAACGCCTCGTCGTACCATTTCTTCTCGCATGCCTCCAAAGTTGCCTTTAGGCCGGCAACTTCATCAGTTCGGGCCAGGTTTAGGCTTTCAGCCTTTGCCAGCTTCAACTTAGCCTCCCCTAACCTCGCCTCCATATCTGCCAATCTTTTCTCAGCTAGTTGCCGAGCTTCCTCCGAGGATCGCGCTTTTCGTTCTGCTGCCTCAGCCTCTTTAATCTTCTCTCGGGCTGAGTAAATGGTGATGTCCTTAAGTGCCTTTTCTCGTTTGGCGTCTTCAGCAAGCTCGTTTGCCCTTTCGCCAAGTATATGAGTAAGCTGTGCGACCTGACAACATCACCACACCCAAGTTAAGAAAAGTATAAAGTTATTCATACAACACTGTGAATGACAAGCGGAGTAGGGGAATTGACCACAATGGAGTGCCACTGTAGCCTCCGTACAATGGAGCCCTTAGAGCCTTCAAACCAGAACCGCACGTCCTCTGGCAACAACAAGCTGCTCACCAAACTCTCAGCCACTCTTCCTCCCTCCCCTTGAGCCCACATCTTCACGCTTGCAGTGGCCGGCAAAGGCTCACTACCAAGCATAAAAGTGGGCTACCAGATAGGCGTTACCTGGGAGGAAGAGACGACTTCAGCGTTGCCCGGAGCTATTGGTTGGGTGACCGGCTCTCGGATTGTGATCCCACCGGACGGGCGAGGGGGAGTCTTCGTAGGAGCCTCACTCATCGTTCTGACCGGCGTGTCGTCCAAGCGCTGTTTCTTCTTCTGCCGGCCCGAAGGAGGGGGAGGAAGTTGTGTACGGTCTGTAGGATGAGTTTCGGCGGCTGGGCCAAAGGCCGCGAGCCGGACAAAAACCAATCGGCAGTCAGTTTCCTTCTTGTCACCATCTCTACTTCTTCTTCTTCTTCACCTTACGCGACCGCTCATTCTTCAACTACCTCTACTTGGCCCTCGACAGGTGCGTGCGCCTGTTCCCGCAAAGCTCGGGAAACACGCTCGGCTGATTCGTCCCTGACCGGGGCAAGATTGTCTGCAGTTATATAGTTGGGACCACGGTCTCGGGCTTCCTCGGTAGTTAACTTAGGGGGGAGGAAGTTGGCGTGCCTGACGTCAATGTAAGACAGCAGCGGGCTGTCGATTGTAAGGGCTTGGCTGAAGGGTTGCCAAGTCTTGTACACGGGTGTGCAACCGAGTATGAGGTGAGAGGCTCAGAGCTGCCTGTCCGTATGAACAAAAACTTCGAACCTGAGTATGAAGTTCAGGTCCCGAACGTGAACGACCCTAATGTCCTTGGTGAACAACTTGCCTTCTGCAGACAGGATTACAGTATGTTAGCATTTAGGTAAGTAAAATAGCCATAAGAAAAGGTTAAAAACAAGTTGGAGAGTGGTACAAACCCACTTCGCACCGAGAAAGGGGGCAGGGGATTTCACCGGCAAACTAGTTGCCGCACACCTGGACGAACTTCTTGGCAGAATTCCTATTGGAGTCAGGCAAGCATTAAATGAGTCGTACCCTAAAATCCCTAACATTAAGTAGTAGTTAGAGTTCTTATTCCCACAAATACTATACATGTGGTTTATGTCGTGGTGGTCTAACTATAAACCGAACACCTGGTTTAACCTACTGACGCAACTAACCACCCGGTAAAAATTGGGAGGAAGTTGGTCGGGGCACAGCCCATAGTATCTAGGTGTGTTGAGTAAAAATGGGTCCATAGGGAACCTAACCCCACCCTCCAGGATTGACATTAAGGGGAAGAAAGCAGTATTATCCCCTCTATGGAGAGAAAATTCACTTTCATGGCAATACGCCACCTCCACATCACTGGGGATATTGAAATTTTGCCTAAAAGCAGCCAGCAACACCTCAGTATTCAAGAGGTAAGCATAACCCATCTTAAACTTCTAAATGTGAAGGAAGAAATTTGAAGAAAGAGACTAAAGTAATAGAGGGAGGCAGAGGACTTACTTTTGGCTAAAAGGAAAGAAGAAACTCTGGGTTGATGTACAAATGCGCAGACGGATGCATAATAGGAGAGAAAACTTAGAAAATGAAGAACGAAAAGGTGGAGAAGTGATTCAGAATGGGGTATTTATAGAGGCCAGAGGGGAGAGAGTAAATGCCACTCAATAAATGAGGCGCGGGAAACTCTATGAGTCCCATCACAACCTTCACACGCGCATCACCTAGGTTCACAAACCGTCAGGTGATGATGATGGCAGAACCAACTGCCAAGCTTGACGCATCTTTTGAGGGCACATTTATTAGCTTCTCAACCACTCGATGCATGTCGATTGGGTTTTCCGAATAGAACTGGGTCTTGAGCTCCTTGATTCATCTTCAGTCCACATTCACGAATCAAGGGGGGGCTATTGTACGGTGCACAGCTCCCAAAACCATGTGGACCTCAGGCCCAGACTCTGCAGGATGGGCCGTGGTTACTAACTTCACTATCAAAACTGGGCCTTAGGCCCACTAGGAACGTGGATGCGTGTCCCACAACCTCATGCTCGGCCCAGAACACTATGTGCCGGTTGCTGGAGTATTTGATCATTACCCCACAGCGGATCGACATGACCGGCAAGTCTTCTTTGACAAAGTACGACCGCTCAGCCAAATCACATCTCGGACTCCCGGTAATGTCCCTGAGTGACACCTCCGCCGAGCATCTTCTCCCAATAGGAACTAGTTCCAAAGCCACTCCCACCAAACATCCACTTAATTGCAACATCATTGGACCCTTTAAACCATTGGCCACAAGAGTAATCATGACACCCCACTAACCTGATGCTATAAATAGGAGAAGCTAGAGAGGAATAGGGGCTAGTTTTTGGGGAGGGAGAGGGGCCTTGAGAGAAAGGTAAGAGTGGGAAGTAAGTCATATGAGGGAAAGGGAAATAATCCTGGGATTTGGGGCGTTCAAGGGAGTCTTGTGATAAGAATCGCCCAAGGTAGGAAACATAAAGCCCACATTGTAAATACATTGTAGGCCCACAAACGAGCTAGCCCATTAAAATTCTTATTACATAACTTTCACATACTGATATGTATGTCACCAATCAACAAAAAAAATATTCAAATATTATTAATTTGCCATCTATTTATAATCTATTAATTAAATTTATTGTCATGATAGTCACTAAAGATTACGTAGTATATTTAGTATTTCCCATTCAAATTATTATTATTATTATTATTATTTTGTTGAAAATGACAAATTGTTGAGTTTAAATTCAATAAGAATGTGGTGTAAATCTTCTTATTTATGCCCTCCAAAATCAATATGTCACATCAAAGTTTTACAACTTAATAAAATCCCCACTTTTTGTCTAATTATTATTAAAGTCAACTAAGCATATTTATTGTTACATCAGACGTAAGGAAACTCATATCAAAATGAATGTGATTAGTGGGTTTCATTCAACTGGCACCTACTTGTTATGTTGTTTAAATCAACTAATCATATTTATTGTTACATTATTTGTAAACAAACAAATATTGTAATAAATTTGATAGTTAGGTTTCATGCAGCACCAAATAAATGGATGTTTCAAAAAAAAAAAAAAAAAAAGACCATGTTAACGGATGTTCGATTCTTAGGGCAATTGTTAATAAACCATAATATGAAAATTTTGATACCACTTTTATGGAAAATATAAAAAGCTGTCAACAACACATTGTTTTATCATTCTCTCAATAAAATGTTTCTAAAAATAGCTCATAAACCAATAGGGCATTGGTTAAATTTTCTCCCAAAAAAAAATAGTGAGAGACCATGCTTTAGTTTCTAAATAATTTATAAAATAAATTTGTAGTATCTCTAGGCTCACTCAATTTATAATACTTTTTAGATTTTTCTTTAATTTCAACATGATGTTAGTAAGAATATAAATTTTAGGAACAACGCATAGTTTAAGGTTTAGGCATAGCTCAAAGAATAACGTAAGGAACACAAAAATTTTATTAGATTACTTTCACAAACTTGTCACCAATTAACAAAAAAATAATTCAAATATGATTCACTTATCATTGTTTTATAATCGAATAATTATATTTATTGTCACAGTAGTCACTAAAGATTACATAGTATATTTAGTATTTTCCATTAAATAAAAAATGTTTTTGGAAATTGGCAAAATTGGTTAATTATTGTTGCACAAAATTGGTTAGACATAGCCATGCACAGAATTTGTGAAATTATGTTTTGAAAGCATGATTTCACAAATCGCATATAGTGTGTAATCATTGCTCTAGCTTTTTAGACTCTAGTTGGGTTCTTTTAAAATGATATGGTTGAGGACCATATCTAGAGTAGAGATAAGTATTACGAGGTTTAGGCAACAACAAATTTCGGATTTCTGGTAAGGCAGATAGGCCTGGTCCAAATCAAACTCTCTTCTTCTTCTTCTTCTTCTTCTTCTTATTTTTATTTTTATTTTTATTTTATTTTATTTTATTTTATTTTGTGTGTGTGTGGATAAGTTGGAAAAAGTCAATTTTGTAACTTGTAATGCACAAAATATAAAAACCACGCCGTGTCTAGCCTTTATCACGACTGAGTGCCCCGTGCACCAGTCATAGTTTGCAAGTTGTGAGAGGATCACCGTGTATGTTGCTGACAACCGCATTTCTGGTGCAGAACCAATTACTAAAGGAAAGAAAATTACAAAAGAACTATGCAGTGGCGGCTCCAGAAAATTTTTTCAGGGTATTCCTCAACAAATATAAATTACACAATCTAATAAAAAGAAAATTTTATATATTGATAACAACAACAATAAAAAAAAAACGCAAATACATAAAATTTACAATTGCCTTCTACGAGTTTTCATATTTTGAAATCGTTGCATAATAGTCTCATTATCAATGCTACAAGCTACATCTTTTTCAATATACACAACTAAACAATCATTCATCCATTGATCTCCCATTCGATTGCGCAGTTCATTCTTTATATATTTCATTGCTGAAAAACTTCTTTCTACTGTTGCAGTAGCAACTGGAAGGGTCAAAGCTAGCTTCACAAGTAAGTAGACTAATGGATAAGTCTCGTGTTTCCTTGTGCTCACTAACTTTTCAGCAAGTTCACTAACTCCTTGAAGCTCTAAAAAGAAGTCATTGCTGCGCATATCAAAAATGTAATTCTGCAGTTGAGAGTCAAGTGCCAAAATATCTGTCCTAAGAAAATCAGAAGGATAGAACTTAGCTAGACGTATCAACTTTTCCTTATCGAAAGCCACAAATGAATTACTTGGATTCAAGCAAGCCATACAAAGTAGCAAATCGGTATTCGCCTCAGAAAAGCGATTGTTAAGCTCTTGAAGTTGCATATCTATGACTGTGTAAAATAGCTCAACACGATAATGATGTAAATTTGAATTTTTTTGGGTGTTGCGTCGCGGCCTCCCACTAACTACAAATATCGCTTCCATGTCCAAGATAGGAATATCATGTGAGGTACAAAACAAAGATACTTCAGCCAATAAAGATTCCCATTTATCATCTCTCATCACTTGCAACCGTTGCTTAGACACTTTAACAAGATCCATAGCATTTACTATATCTTGATTTTTTTTTTTGTAATGCTATTGATAACTCATTTGTGATCCCTAAAATATTTTTCATCAAGTGTAAAGCAAAAACAAATTCAAAAGAGAGAATTGACCTCATAATAGATCGAGCTTCAACTTTTTGGTCGGAGAGGCCATCTTCTTCAATAATCTCTAATACATCAATAACAGCAGAGAACATCAAAATCAAGTTGAGAATAGTCCCATAATATGATCCCCAACGTGTATCACCAAGACGTTTAAGATTTGTTTCTTGATTCAAACCTTGCCCACTTCTACGTACACCATTCTCTAAATCTTCTTTAATTTTGGCAAATTGTATATCTCGAAGAGCATCTCGTCTCTTACAAGAGCCTCCAACAACAGTTACTAAATTACTAATCACATAAAAAAATTCAGCAATGTTAATGTGATTTTTAGCAACAGCAACAAGTGTCAATTGAAGTTGATGAGCAAAACAATGGACATAAAATGCTGACTTGTTCTCTTTCAAAATCAAAGTTTTGAGACCATTGATATCACCTTGCATATTACTAGCCCCGTCATAACCTTGCCCACGTAGATTCGATAAACTCAAATTATGTTCACAAAGTAAACATTCAATAGCATGTTTGAGTGACAAAGCGGTAGTACTTGCTACATGTACAATACCAAGGAATCGCTCTATAATAATTCCTTCTTTGTTCACATAACGAAGAACGAGAGCCATTTGTTCTTTCACTGAGATATCACGTGACTCATCAACTAATATTGAAAAGAACCCATTGTCAAGATCCTTGATGATGGCTTTGGATGTTTCACATGCAATTGCATTCACAATGTCCTTTTGAATATCATGGTGGGTAAGCTTGCAATTTTTCGGAGCTTTTTGCAACACTTCATTGATAGATTCATTGTGATCCCCCAAAAATTGTACAAGCTCAAGGAAATTTCCTTTATCACTTGAACCTTGAGATTCATCGTGACCACGAAAAGCTAATCCCCGGCATAAAAGGAATCTTATGCAATCAACTATTGCATTTAATTGAATCCGATAATCAATTTTATCTTGACTTGATTGCTTAACAAAAACACTTTGAATGTGTTGCTTTTCCTTCAATAAATCTACACTCTTCTGGACAGCTTGGTTATGAGCACTATTAACTCCTCCAACATGGGAATGTAACTTATCTTTCTGATTCCAAAGTTTGAATCCCTTCGTTACAAAAGTGTCACCTCCTCCTTGCTTTCCAACATCTTGCCCAAACAGGTAGCAATAAAAACAAAATACTGCATCCTTGTCTATACTATATTCCAACCAGTCTTTATTTGTATACCATTTGGATATAAATCGACGGGGCTTTCCAGAAAAATATGATATAGGGTAATCATCACTATGTAAAACAGGTTGACAAGGGCCTTTTATTAAATAATGTCTTCTTATTTCATCATGATGATTAGGATGATAAGATGATATTTTTTCTCGTAGCCCAGGATCTGAAGGAAGATTCTCTAAGTTAAAGTCAATACGAATTCGCTTAGAAGATGAAGCTGAATCTAGCGCAGGAGCTGAATCTTGGGTACGTGGTTTTCTTATCAAATATTTGTCCATAATTCTAGCAAAAGAATAAACAATAAACTATAAGTTTATTTGAAATATTAATAAAATTATTAATTATTATTGTTTAGTTATTTCATTAATTTGTTTGTCTTTTATAAATTATAATTTATTACATTATTGTTTCATTAATTATAAAATTATTAATTATTATTTAGCCTAACATAATTTAATTTATTTGTCTTTTATAATATATTGGTTAATTATACTGCTTTAATTATTGTTGTTTAGCATAACAATAATTTAATAAACTATATTACTTTAATTTGTTTGTCATTAATTATATTGCTTTAATTTGTTATATTATTTAGTTTCTTGTACACATTATACTAAAAGAGTTAAACATTTTATATCCTATGTACAGCATAATAATTAAAGCAGTGTAATGTGTAGCACATTACACTACTTTAATTATTATTTACTACCCGGCCCCATGTGTCCATCAACCCATCTACCCCACTCCATTCAACAGACAAGCACAAGTTGTCTACAATCATAACCTGCCAATCAGAAAATTTCCCAATTCACAATACACATTTATACACATTTATGCTAGAAGACAATTAATATCACAAACCCAACACACACTGATCAATAGTACCGGATAAGACAAAGCCAAACAAACAGGCAAAAAGCAAAATAAATTTATAAAGTAAAGCTGTAAAGACTTAAAGATTGGTTCTCCAAAAAAAAAAAAAAAAAAAAAAAGAAAGAGAAAAGAGGGTAAAGATTCGGCAGCCAATGAGAGAAAGAGAGAGATACTGACTTAAACTAGAATAAAGAGAGAGAGAGAGAGAGATCAGACTTGCATTTTATTTTTTTTCATCTCAGTGTTAGAGAGAGAGAGAGAGAGAGAGAGAGAGAGAGGAGACTGAGAGAAAGTCAGAGAGAGAAATACCTTGATTCCTTGAAGCCGAGCACCGGAGCAGCCGAGCACCGATCTACGATCTGCGACGACGGCCAAGCGACGAGCAACGATGAGGGAGGGGCGAGCCGAGAGCGAGCGACGGCGACAAGGGGCGAGCGATCTGCGACGGTGCGAGCTGCGCGACTTGCGATCTGCGACGGAGCGAGCTGCGCGGCCTGCGATCTGCGACGGGACCGTCTCACCGTGGGGTTTGGTTTGATTTTGCTTTGTATTTGGTTTGGTTTGCTGACTTTGCTCTCTGTATTGGGTTTTTTTTTTTTTTCTGTTGATAAACACTCTGTATTGCAGTATTGGGTAATGGGGATCGGTTTGATTTTGCTGGATTGTATTGGGGTTTGGTTTACTCTGCCAACGAAGTGACCGTGGATTGATCTGCTCTGTACTTTCTTTTTTTTTCTTTTTCTTTTTTTTTTTTTTTTTTTTATGGTGAGAATCCATGGGTGATGGGTTTGCTACCTCCGGATTATGTTGGGCTTGCTGTGGGTAGTGGGCTTGGCTTGCCGTGGGCAGTGGGCTTGGCTCTGATACAAATTTTTTTTTTTTTTTTTTTGTTTCAAATTTTTTTTTTTTGGGTTTTTTTTTTTTGCTTGAAATTAGAACAGATAATTTTTTTTTTTTTTTAATTTGAGGGTGTTCTTAATTTTTTGATTGAGGGTGTTCCTAATTTTTTGATTGAGGGTATTCCTAGTATAGATTAAATATAATTTTTTTTTTTTTTTAATTTTTTTCAGGTCAGGGTGTTCCTGGGAACACCCTGGCCTGTACGTGGCGCCGCCACTGGAACTATGGCTCACCAAATGCTTTGCCTCTCTTTTCTAGTAGCCCTACTCATAGTCATTCAAGGCATCCATGTAGACAATTAGAAATGCTAAATGAATGATATTGTATTTCACACATAATAAAATATACAAGAGTGCCTTTATATAAGAGGCAGAGTGTGTAGTACAAGTATGTGTGTAGTACAAATAAACAAGGTGGGCCTAAACTCAAGGTGGGTGTGAGACCAACTTAAAGTTGTCAACCAAAGCACGAAAGCATCCCTTAGGATATGACTTGGTGAAGATATCTGCAAGTTGATTTTAAGTTGATTTTTAGAGGAGACTAAGAACGACTTGAGAGCACCATGGACAAGATGATAACGAATAAAATGACAATCGATCTCGATGTGTTTAGTCCGTTCATGGAAGACATTATTGTGAGCAATATGAATGGCACTCTGGTTGTCACAATAAAGAGGAGTAGCAGAGGATATGGATGCACCTAAGTCCTTAAGAAGCCATCGTAGTCAAAAGAGCTCTGATGTTGTATCAGCAAGGGCATGATATTCCGCTTCAGTACTGGAGCAGGCCACAAGGGATTGTTTCTTGCTTCACCAAGAAATCAGAGAAGAACTAAGAAGAAAGCAATAACTAGTGGTGGACTTGTGATCAATGGGATCTCCTGCCCAATCAGCATCAGAGAATGCACGGAGAACAAGAGGAGACTGAGCAGAGTAAAAAAGGCCATGGAAGAGAGTGCCCTTCAGGTATCGAAGAATGCGTAGAACAATAGCATAGTGAGTTGATCATGGAGTAGATAGATACTGGCTCACTTGGTGAACAACAAATGAAATGTCTGGACGAGTGACAGAGAGATAAACTAGGTTGCCAACCAATCGTTTGTAAAAAGAGGGATTAAACAATAGTTTCCTCCCCGAGGGAGTCAAATGCGCATTAAGTTCAACTGGAGTATCAACAGTCTTGCTATCAGTGAGTCCATCTCGAGACAAAAGTTCAGAAGCATACTTGGCCTAAGTAATATAAAGACCATTTATGGAATGAGTGATTTCAAGACCCAAGAAGTAGTTGAGATATCCAAGATCTTTCATCTCAAACTGCTGACTAAGAAAGTCCTTGAGTTCTTGAATGCCACTGAGATCATCACCAGTTATGATCATATCATCCACGTATAGGAGAAGCAAAATGGTGCCTTTGTTGGTGCGACGAAGAAATAAGATAGAATCATAATAACTGGCAATGTAACCTAAGCGAGAGATGGTAGAGCTGAACTTGGCGAACCAAGCTCGTGGAGCTTGTTTAAGGCCATAAAGTGGACGATGAAGGCGACAAACCTTGTTCAGTTCAATAAAGAGACTAGGAGGAGGTTGCATATAAACTTCTTCACTTAAATTCCATTAACGAAGGCATTTTTGACATCCATATGAAAAAGGTCTCATTTACTAGCAGTGACAACAGCTAAGAGGGCATGAACAAATGAGATTCAAGTAACCGAAGCAAAGGTCTCTTTATAATCAATCCCATACTCTTGTGTAAAACCTTTTGCAACAAGATGAGCTTTATATTGCTCAATGGACCCATAAGAGCGAGTCTTGATCTCGTAGATCTACTCACAACCAACCATAGATTTCCCAAGGGGGAGAGTCACCAAATCCCAAGTATGGTTTTTAGATAATGCATCAAGTTCCTCTTTCATTACAATCTGCCATAAAGGGTCAATGGAGGTATCACGATAGGTGTGAGGCTCGTGCAGCTTAGCAAGGGCAGTATAACAATAATAGTCAAGTAAATGTGCAGGAATGGATCTTACCTAAGTTGAGTGACGAGGTCGAATGTCTTATGCAAGATCTTCAGGCGGAGCAGGAGCTGGGGACCCAAGCTCAGGGTTGGGTGGCTTATCTTCAACCTGTTCATCTCCCACCTGTTCATTAAAAGTAATTTAGGAGAAACATCAAAAATATCTTATGGTTGGATAGAGAAGTCTATAGGAGGATCAGGAGTAACTATAGAATGAATATGTGGCTCATCTGGAAAAAGATATAAGATAGGGGAAGTAGATAGGGAGGTACGGAAGTAAGAGAGCTCGACAAAGAAGCAATGTTCCCCAAAGACAATATTGCAGGAGATACGAAGACGATGAGAGACAGGATCATAACACCGATACCCCTTTTGAGTTTCACCATAGCCAAGAAAACAACAAAGTCTAGACCGAGGCTCAAGTTTGTTATGCTCATGTGGCTGAAGAAGAATGAAACAGGTAAAACCGAAAGAGCGGAGGTGGTGATAGTCTAGAGGTAACCTAAAAAGGCGCTCATATGGAGTTCAATTTTGGATGACAGGACTGAGAATGCGGTTAATAGCATTAACAGCATGAATAGCAGCCTCGCCTCAAAAAGGAGTTGGAACTTTGCCAGAGAGAAGGAGAGCACGAACAGTGTCAAGAATATGATGAAGTTTTTGTTCGGCTCTACCATTTTGCTGAGAGGTACCTAGATGAGTTAGTTGATGAACAGTGCCATAGGAATGCAAAATAGCTTGGAAAGCATATTGAGTGTATTCAAGAGCATTATCAGATCGAAAAATTTTGATACATTTGGAAAATTGAATTTCAACCATTTTTGCTAAATTAGAATATACTTCCAATAATTCAGAACGATGTTTCATATGAAAAATCCAGCTATAGCAGGAATAATCATCAACAAAGACAACAAAATATCAAGATCCACTAATACTAGAGATAGAGGAAGGCCCCCAGACATCAGAATGAATTAGGTCAAAGATATCAGTGGACATTAATTCACTAGTATTGAAAGACAAAACTAATTGTTTTCCTAATTGACATGAAACACAATCAAAATTTTATGTGGACACCAACCTAACAAACCTCTAGAAGCTAAGTGATGTACTCGAGAAGAAGATGCATGACTAAGTCAGGCATGCCAAAGTGCAAAGTAAGGAATAAAAGAAACTGAAGTAACTGCAGTAGCAACAGAAATAGAAGCAACAAGTGGAAGACGAAGGTTGTCCACGGGAAACATACATCCAGGACCGATCCCAAACTCTTGTCCCGTCCTCAAATCCTGCATAATACACCCCAAATAATCAAAGGTAATGCGATAACCCAATTCAGCTAATTGTCCCATAGAAAATAAATTGTAACAAAAGGTTAGGAACATTAAAGACCCCAGGAACTGAGATATTTGAGGTTGAGATAGAATCTATATTATGACCACACATTATGGAACCATTAGTTGTGCAAATATTAAGAGGGTATGGTGTAGGATCAAGTTGAGAAAATAAGGATGAGTGAGGTGTCGTGTGCTTGCAACAAGCAGAATCAATAAGCTAAGAGGAAGGAGACATACTAGATAAAATTGAGAGAGAAGAGAAATAAGATGCATTACCAACCATACGAATGGTATTAGCGATGATGTTTTGAAGTTTAACTGTGGAAATGGTGATAGTGGATCCAGAAGACCTAAATTGTACAGAGACAGGAGCCATTAGTTGGATGCTCTTAGTGCTAGCAACAGTAGTAGCAGAAAAGGAAACAACTGATTTGTTGCGATGATAACAAGTCTCGATATTATGGCCAAGATGTTTGCAAAATTTACAAAAACGTTTGTTGGAGTGTTGGTGAAGATTGTTGCAATAAGAAGAAGACCTGTCCTTGTTCTTCATTTAGTAGAACAATATGCAAAAATGGACTGCAAAAATGAAATCTACGCAAAAAACTGGGAAAGGAGCACCTGGACTGCAAAAAGTCAAACTTGGCAAAAAAGTCAACAGTCAATGATAAGTCTGAAAGCTCACTTAGTGTGTAAAACACTAGTGAATGTTTAGAGTTACAAAATAACCAACACAAGCTTATACTCAAACAACATATGTTTCGAATGATAAATATAAGATATATCCAAACATATAAACTACTCTAAGCCATAATCTAATCACAACACAACGGTAATTAAAAGCAAAGAGTAAGGGATAGAGAGAAACAAACGCAAGATAACACCGGCACGTGTTATCAAAGAGGAAACCAAAGAATTCAGCAAAAAACCTCTCCGCTGCCCTCCAAGCAGTAAAATGATCCACTAGAAAATCAGTTGGGATACATGAATAGCAATAGACCCTCCAAGCCTGATTTAACTGATGCACCTAAGCCCTCCAAGTTTCTTGTTCCAACAAGGTTACGCCTAACCTTGTTTTCTCTAGCTTATCAGATCCCGCAATTAGCCCATTGCATCAACCAAAATGAATTGGTTCTTTCTTGAACTGCTTTCCAAACACCAATAACCTTCTCACTACTCTAAATGTGGTGAGGCAAGGATTTGGCTTAAGATCCTCTTAAGAGTATGATAATAAAGAGGGTGAGAGTAGAGGAATTTGGAGAATCAAATGTATAAGATTGTGGATGAATCAATCTTGCTGTTCTCTAGGGTTTATCTCTCAAAATTCTTTCTGAAAGCTCTCTACATTTCGTGGGTATAAGAGTTTTATAGTAGGGTATGTGAAGGAATGTGAAAAGTCATTTTTCTGCAAAATAGGGTGCTTTGGTGAGTCACTCACAACTCGCGAGTTCCAGTCGCCAAATAACAAAATGGCCAAACTGTACTTTTTATCCTGTAGTGATCCAGTTGTCCTGTCCCTTCAACTTCCTGCATGCTCCACACATGTGAAACTTTTGGCAAGTCATCACTCGTGAGTTAGTCGCGAGTTCCAGTTCCAAGAAGCCTTTTGATGCACACACTTGATTAAATCTTCACACTTTCTCACACACAACACTTACATTATTCCCACCTAAATACAGGGTTTCTAATTATTGAATTACAAGCAAATTTGGCATGGAATAAAGCTAACACATAGTTGAATGAATTAAACCTTACAAGGTCAACGAAGTCTATGGTGATGACGTTAGCAAGATGACGTAAGCAGTTGTATGATGCTAATGTAAGCAAATGACTGTGTGCTGACGTGGCGATGATGCGGCTTGATGACGTAAGCAATGACGTGGAAGATGACATCAGCTAGGGCTTATGTGGATATTGACGTGGCAGTGATGACGTTAGAGATAACGTCAACAGGTAACCCAGTAGCGTGTGGAGTCAACTCGCCGAACCTTTAAGCGGTGTGTAAGAAATCCAATGTGGAAGTTTCCGGTGGTTTTGAGTAGATCGGTTGACGTTCTACATGATGATATGTCTCGTGTTGTAATCGGAGGTCAGAAGTGACAAATCCGATGAAGGCAGTGGTCTTGGTGGCGGAGAAGGAGCTTTTGGCAGCGGAGATTCAACCCTGAGGACCTCTGACAGCGATGGAGTAGTTAGGAGAGGGTACCGAAAAGGCTTACTAACCAAAGAAGTTGAGGCAGCGAAAAATATCGACAAAGACACGACTGCAACACACAAGAAAGTTAGAGCAGTGGCTCTGATACCATGTTAGAAATACTAAATAAATAGTATTGTATTTTACACGTAATAAAATAGACAAGAGTGCCTTTATATAAGAGGCAGAGTGTATAGTACAAGTATGTGTGTAGTACAAGTAAACAAGGTGGACCTAAACCCACAACCTATTACATGTTAACACAAACTTTGCAATTGGATATGTTGTCAACAACACTGCTTGGAACAATCCTGATGGAGTTCGTTTCAACAATCAGATTGGTTCTAAATATTGTAAGCAAACATTGATTTTTGCCACATATTTCATATGGAGTCTCTTCCATGAAAACACTAATGTAGACAGAAAGTTTGTGCCTAAAGTGATCTTTTTCATCGATGATATAGATGGAGTTGCATATGCTATCAACAGCCAGATCCATGTTAGTGCAAGGTACATCAATGGCTATTCTAGCGACGTGAGAACCGAAATCACAGGAGTGTTATACCATGAAAGCACACACATATGGCAATGGGGTGGTAATGGACAAAGTGTTCCAGGTGGATTGATTGAAGGAATTGCTGATTATGTGAGGTTGAAGGCAAGGTTTGCGCCTACTCACTGGGTGAAGTTGGGGCAAGGTGATAGATGGGATCAAGGTTATGATGTTACTGTTCTATTTTTGGACTATTATAATAGTCTTAGATATGGGTTTGTGGCTGAATTGAATAAGAAATTGAGGACTGGTTATAGTGTTAATTTTTTGTTGAACTGCTTGGGAAGTCTGTTGATTAAGACCTAATTTATATGAATAACGAGTAATACTAGAGATACAAACTCTTTTAAAAAAAATTTTACAAACTACTGATGTGGTGAGTGATTATTGGTGAATGTTCAAATAGTGTGTAAAACACTTTGAACGTTTAGACCCCCAAATTACAAATTACCAATTCAAGCTTATTATCAAACAATGTATGTGCGAAATATGAAAATAAGCTAGAACAGAATTGATAAAACAATCTAATCCAAATAAAATCACAACCACATCAGAAATTAAATGGAAAAGATTACGGGAAGAAAGATGCAAATACAAAGACAACACAACGATGTGTTATTGAAGAGGAAAACGAAGTACTCGGCGTAAAACCTCTCCGCTGCCCTCCAAGTTGTCAATAATCCACTAGAGAATCAAGTTGAGATACATGAATAGCAGAAGACCCTACAAGCCTAATCTATCCAGTGTACCTAAGCCCTCCAAACTTCTTGCTCCAACGAGGTTATGCTGAACCTTTGTCTTTTCTAGCTTACCGGATTCCGCTATAGCTCATAGCATCAACCAATATTAATTGGTCCATTCCTAACTGCTTCTCAAGCACCAAATAGCCTTCTCACGGATATGGGTATGGTAAGAAAATGATTTGGCTAATGTACCTCTCAAGGATGTAACAATAGAGAGGGTGAGAGTAGAGGAATTAGGAGAAACAAGGACGAAGATTATGGATGAGTCAATCTTGTTTTTCTCTAGGGTTTCTCTTTCAAAATTTTCTCTGGAAGCTCTCTACAATACGTGGGTATAAGGGGTATTTATACTGGTGTGTGTTTGGAATGTAAAATGTCAGTTTTTCCTAAACAGAGTGAACTGGTGACTTGGCCTCGCGACTTGACTGAGTCGCGAGCTAACTGCATGGCCAGCTTAGGACTTTTGTCTTATAGTGCAACAGCTGGTGTGACTCTTCAGCTCTCCTGCATGCTTCACACGTGTGCCTGCTTTGGCGACTTGCTAGCCGCAAATCAGTTGCAAGATCTAGTCACGAGGCCCTGTATGAGTGCACACTCTTGAGCTTTTTCTTCACACTCTCTCACACACTACCCTTACATGATTCTCACCTAAATACAGGGTTTCTAAATGCTGAATTACAAGCAAATTGGCACGGAATAAAGCCAACAAAAATGGTTGATTAAGTTCAACCTTACAATTAGTAAATGAAAAAGTGATATTTATAGTGGACCTAGATGAAAATCAATAAAATTTTTGCCACGTCAATAATTTGTAAAAATGTTGTAAAATAGTTTGTGATTGTAGCATAACTCATAAATAAAATGTAGTACCATTAAAATTACACATACTATATGAGATAAATAAATGTGCTTGGATTATTACTTGTTTTGCCTTCACGAACTACAGATTTAAAAAAAAAAAAAAAAAAAAAATTCCTTATTTGTTGATTGTTTTTGGCTTTATCGGTTCGAAATTTGAAACTATGCCGGCAGCTTCTTAAGACAATATAAAAAAGTACATATGTTAGCAATAGGTGGGTTCTTTTGTGTAACTGTGAGGGAAATATCTCCATCTCTTTCATGATTGATTTTTGCCTCGGGGATTCAGTTTCCCTCCTTTTTAATCTCTTTTAATTTGTTAGTTTATTACTTTTATGAGAAGGTTTATTCTAAAAAATGAAAAATAAAAAAATAACAAGCATATATGCAACCTTCTCCATACAACTTTAAAAATAATAAATGAATAAAAAAAATGAAAAAACGTTCATGCAACTTGATAGTGTTATCAATCTGGACCAGTAGCTATTCTGTTTACAACTAATTGTATAGTTTAATTATACAGCATCAAAATTTTATTGCATATAGTATACCACATATAAAGTTATAAAAGTGGAACCGACCTGTCCTTTGTGTATGAAAGTTTTCGTGGTGAGATTGAAACAAAGTATTTGTGAGATTCGAATTCGATAGTTAAAATGACGAATTACATACAATCTGGTTCTTGACTAATCTAATTTAGTGTATATGTGGCACTCAATTTGTCAAGTTAGCTTTGCTATGATGTGTTGGAATTTAGTGTTGACTTGAAATGCCAAATTTATTGACGGCGAAATTTCAAATTTAAATGCTTTTACGTTACCTTTGTATGGAATGCCAAGGAAATTTAAAAAAAAGTTAACTATGGTTTAAATTTTTTATATTTTGATATATTGCATTTAATGCAAATTTTTCTAACATTTTTTGAAGCTCACGTGACAGTTGGTCTAAATGACATATTTCATTTTGATCCCAGCACTGTTTCCCTACAAGTTATCAAATTTCATGCAATTTTATTGCTGTCACTAATGATTTTTACTAGTACTTTTCTATTTCTTGAATGTCTTGTGCATTGACTTCTAGTGATCTCTCTACTCTAGCTAGAAAAGCCTATGCATTTACATTAATAAATGCTTAAGGGGCTGATCAAAAGAGAGAAAAATAAAAACCTAACGTAAAACTAATGGAGCGGGGCGTCGCGCAAGTATGATATGGATAAAGCCCAAGTTAGCACTAGGACCGATATCTTTGGTTGTCATTAAAAGTGAACAATGACTTATATGAAAAGTTCACTCCAAACCAATGTGGTACTCACATCAATAGATAAAGTGAGGATAGGCTCCTGTCTCTAATTTTAATATGTCCTACTGTCTCCTGTTTTTGTACGAATGAATGATACTTGGCAAATAAAAGATCCAAGGGCTTAAAAAAACCACGTCTCTTTCTTCCTCTAGCATTCCTTTCCACAAATTTATTTTTTATTTTATTTTATTTTTTCTCTCCATTTGTCTCCTTTTTTTTTTTTTTTTTTTTTTTTTTTTTTTTTTTTTTTTTTTTTTTCACTCCAACATCATCACAACCACTTGTTCAACAAAGGTATCAAGACCATGGCTTTCCGAAGAAGAATGGGGAAAATAGGAAAATCTAATCTTGTGCAAAAAAAAATCAAGAAAATGCTTTCCTTCAAATCTTTTCATTAGGGATTGTTCTATGTTTGGTTGGTTTTCTTCAATTCATTTTCTTGTGTGCCCAAGTGATTTCTTTGCAAAAGAGGGGTTGTACCCCAAGACAATATATATGTGATGAGGGTAACTCTGAAAGTTTGATAAATTCGAAGCAGAGCTAACGGATCTAATGAACTCGACGACCATGCTTGTGCACCCGTAAACAACACCATAAAGCCAAAGGGTGCGCCTCGAGATCAATGATGCTTAAATGAGGTGACCAGAATGCATAGGCAGAATAAGAAGCTGACAGAAGGAAGCTGAAGGGGATAAGTGGACCTTTGACGTGGCCTTGCTTGGCCTTTATGCATGAATATACAAGGAAACATCTTGTGCTCCACGACTAACCCTAATCAAGGGGATTCCTACAAGAAAAGGATCCCGCAAGATGCACGCATTAATGAAGATCTTCCCCACAAGGAAAAGTCTTCTATGTCAAGGAACGAATGTCAACCCTACCTACTATAAAAACCCCAAAACCCTCACAAACCAAGGTATACATAAATTCTCCCAACTCTGACACTTTAGATTTGTGAAATCTCTCTAACTTGACATTCAGAGGGTATTTGGCTTGTACCACACAGGTACTCTCTTAAGGTCTTCTGTTTTTGTGTTGCGCAGGTGTTGTCTCGAGCACGTGAGAACTGTGTGACTAACTGACGATTTTAGGCATCATCAATATGGATTAAAAAGTTGCAGAACCCAAACTTTGATAAAACCCATTAACTTCCATTAACACGATGACCACCCAAAATCAAATCTTTTCCGTCATGAGAATCAAAGCAACATCAAAATCCTTGAAGACCCATCATGATTGAGACTTGCCTAAACCACACACACTCTCATCTCCATCAGAACCAAATCCCTTAAAACCCAGTACATCCACAAAAACAAAAGCAAATAGTAATAACAATTTTGAAGAGATAATTTTGTAGAGACAAAGGGAACTGAGAAAAAGGCTTAGGCGATAGTTTTGATGAGAGAGAGAGAGAGAGAGAGAGAGAGAGAGAGAGAGAGAGAGAGAGAGAGAGAGAGAATGAAGAGAAGAATGAGATGTGAGAGACAAATGAAGAGAAAATCTAAAATTGTTGTGAAAAGAGATGTTGGAGGAAGAAAGAGATGTGAGTTTTTTTATCCCTTGGATCTTTTATTTGCTAATTATTAGTCATCCATATAAAAACAGGAGACAACAAGAGATATTTAAACTGGAGAGGAGCCTATCTCGATAAAGTGTTAGAAACACACCCACACCAACACGTTTTAGAAGGTTTTGAGCTCTAAAAAAACATTTTGAAAATTTTTAAAATTAAATGAAACGTAAAAAAGATCTAAGGTGTAAAATGTAATTTAGGGGAAAAAAAGAAAAATAAGTCATTGCAATATGCAAGCTTTTGCAGAGTTTCTAAGTCATTGAAAAGTAACAAGATCTATGTACAGCCAAGTTACCACTAATACTGTACTAGAAAACTGACCGTTGTAGAAGTTTCTTATTAGTTGATTGAAAAATTCTACATTGAAAATATTTTTACAACGTTTTCGTAATAAATCCTAAGTTGCAGGTTGTTATTAGCTGTTATAGGTGAGCAAAAAGGTAATTTAACTTGTGGATTTAAATTAAAACCAATAATAACTTGTCACCTATAATTTATTATGAAAATATTGTAGACATATCACTTCTCTTAGCTAATTACACAGCAAGTACTGATCTGAGAGGGAAAAGTTTCTTTAACTGCTACCCAACCTGACAAAGGCCAATCCTATATAAACACTGGATCTACAACACAGTAAATTCAATGCAAAGTCTTAGCAAGAAAATAACATAAAACATGGCTCACCTCTCTTCTAGTCCTAGTAGTCCTCCATGGTGCCCATGCAGTCGAACACACTGTCATAACCGATCACAAACAACCCCAGGTGGTGCACGCTTTAGAAACCAGTTGAGTGCTAAGTACACTAGGCAGACAATGGAATCTGCCACCAACTTCATCTGGAACATCTTTCAGCAAACCAGAGTCAGACAGAGAACTATCAAAATGTGAACTTGTTCGATTAAAGTTGGTGCCAGCTACATTGAAGGCATAAAGCGAGATATCAAGTGGGACTTTAATGGTGTACTTTACCATGAAATGGTACACGTGTGGCAGTGGTATGGTCAAAGGTCTTTTAGATTGGCTCAAGGAGAATTGATTGAAGAAATTGCTGATTATGTGAGGCTAAAGGTAAACAATGCGCCTAGCCACTGGGTCAAGTCTGAGAAGGAATAAAATGGGATCAAGGCTATGATGTTACAACAAAGTCTGTAGATTACTGCAATGGCCTTAGAAAGGAGAATTTGCATCTCAAACCTAACTTTTCTAGACAAGACGACTGGTCATCCTTTCCATTTAATATTGAGTGATTGAAGTAACACTACAAATTGATTATATAAACCTTAAATTGATGTGTCATCAATTATAAAAATATTTGATAATTATGTTGTTAAAGTCAACTAAATATATTTATTGTTACGATAGTTGTAAGCAAACTAATATCATAATGAACGTGATTGGTGGGTTTTATTCGACTAATCATATTTATTGTTACATCAAATTTAAGCAAACTAATATTATAATGAATGTAATTGGTGAGTTTTATTCAACCACCAATTACTTGTTATGTTGTTACAGTCAACTAATAATATTTATTGTTACATCAGATGTAATAAAACATATATCATAATGATGTGATTAATGGATTTCATTCAACTACTGCCTACTTCTTATGATGTTAAAGTCAACTAATCATATTATTGTTACATCAATTGTAACCAAACTAATATCATAATGAATGTGATTGATGTGTTTCATGCAACCACCAAATAAATGAATGTTAAAATTTTTTTTTAGTGAGTGATCATACTTTAGTTTCTAAATACTTTATAATAAAATTTTTAGTATCTCTAGCATTACTCAATTTGTAATATTTCTTTTGTCAAAAAAAAATTGTATTTTTTTTTTATTCTCAAAAAATATTTATAATATATATATATATATATTTTTAATTTTTCTTTAATTTCAGTGTGATGTTAGTAACAATGTAAATTTTAAGAACTATGCATAGTTTACGGTTTAGGCGTAGTTCAAGGAGGAATTTTAGGAACATTCAAAATTTAGTACATAACTTTCACAAGCTACACCAATCAACAACAACAACAACAACTAAAAAAAAAAAAAAAAAAAGAAGAAAAAAAAATTTTATTACGAGGTTTTGGCAATAGCAAATTTTGGATTTTAGGTCGGGGAGATAGGCCCTGGTCCAAATCAAAGTCAACCATCAAATAAACGAATGTTAAATTTTTTTGTAGTGATAGATCATCTTCTGTTTCTAAATTCTTTATAGTAAAATTTCTAATATCTCTAGCATTCACTCAATTTGTAATATTTTTAACATTTTTCTTTAATTTCAATGTGATGATAGGAAAGATATAAATTTTAGGAACTATGCATAGTTTAGCATTTAGGCATAGTTCAAAGAGTAATGTTAGGAAAATTAAAAGTTTTATTACATAACCATCACAAACTGATATGTATGTCACCAATTACAGAAAAAAAAAATTCAAATATTATTCATTTATCTTCTTTTTATAATCTATTAATTGTATTTATTGCCATGTTAGTCACTAAAGATTATGAAGTATGTTCAGTATTTCGTGTAAAAAAAAAAAAAAAAGGTTTGTTGAAATTGTTAAGTTAATTTAAATTTAATAAGGTTGTGATGTAAACCTATCTATTTACACTAGACATGGCAAAACGGGTCAAAATTTTTTGACTCGACCTAACCCGACCCAAATCCGATTTTTTTTTTTTTTTTTTTTGTGGGTCAACCTGATCCGACCCGGATAACCCATGACTCGACCCTTTAAAAAAATTCGCTAAAAAAAAATATTTAGACTACATCCTGAGCATATTTAAATTTTTAAAAAGAAAATAAAAATGAGACCAAATAACTTAGGAACCAAAAAATAGAATCAAGTTAGTTACACACATACTAAAGTTTATAACAATGAAACAACTGTCAGAAGTACACTACAATTAGAATCCCTAAATATATATATATATATATATATATATATATATATATATAAAATAGTTGAAGAAGCAGGTTAAAGTGCCAAACAGATATGAAGAATGCAATTGCAGGAAAATGCTCCCTTCACATAAACCATGCATGTCACTTGAAGAATTTGTTTCATAAATATGGTCATTAGCAAACTCTTCATGGAAAACAAAAAAATAACCTTGAGCAAATATTCAAAATCCCACAATTTCACTCCCCATTACAAATAACAGAACAGGTAAGAGGGAAAACAAAAACCCAAAAATTATAATGAAATTATTAAGTTTAAAAGATAACCAACCATTAAAATTTAGGTAAGATTTCATCTTGTAAGAAGGTTTATGTCGATAAAATAGTGGCCTTCAAAATTCTAGAAACTGTATTACAAAAAGTTACTATTGTGAAACTTACAGTTGGTACACTCCTTCATGGATCTCAATCAAAAAAATACATTTGAGCAGTTCATTGGGTTGCGAAGCAAAATTTTCAATAAAAACTCAAGAACTAACACCAAAGGGTGGGTGCACACACATATGATAAATTTTATGAATTATAAAAATCAACAGCTACTGTACATGAAAACACTTTATGCTAGAGACCACAAACTAAATATACAAAACTGGCTTGAAATTGAAATTAGCAATTATACAACCCTCACTATTACAAACTAAAATCTCTCAAAAACCAACAAAATGTTGTCACTGAGCTAGTCTGAATAGTAAAACCTCACAAAAAAAAAAAAAAAAAAGTCAAATTGATTAGAAAGCATAGTGAACAAAAAATTGAGAAGAATTCCAACCTTCTATAAGGCTGCTGGAAATAGGGCAAAAAAATTTAAAGCAATTCCTAATTTCTAACAAATTTACTGACTAACCTATAAAAATAAAATGATACAACATAAGTTAAGCCAGAAGGTGCAAAACGATGAAAATATATATCAAAAGAAACATATATCAATAGAAAAGTAATAATAAAATTAAATATCAAAATGTAAAACAACAAAGGCGATTGTACTCTCCAAACATTCAAATTTTAAACCATCCATGCTACAAATATGACTATTAAAATCAAGAGTTGTTCCCATTTGAAAGGTAATTAACAGTTCAACTTTTTTTTTTTTCTTCTTTTAAGAACAATTCAACAAAACATAGATCTGCACAAAGAATTAATCAATTCAAATTTTAGGGGCAAACCAAAAAAAGCATAAACCTAACAAAAATCTGCCAAACAAAAACAAAATTTAATCAATACAACAATTGAACAAAACAGAACTGAAGAAATTGTAAAACTAAATGGGAAATTAGGGAAAAAGGTAGCCAAACCTTAAACTTTTTTGAGCAATGCGGCAAAACAGTATTTAACAAAATCTTTGTTATCTATCTGTTTGTTTCTATAAAAAAAATGCAGTAAATTATTTCAGGAAAACCATAATTTCACATCTACGCTACAGTAATTGACAAAGCATGTAGGCAAATGAAAAAAAAAAAAAGTAAAAACCTAACAAAAATCTGCCAAACAAAACTAAACCCATATGTTTTTCAATAGGGATAAAAGAAGAACCCTAGAAACGGTAATTGAATAGGAAAAAGAAGGGGGGGAAAAAAAAGAAGAACCTTAGAAACGGTAATTGAATAGGAAAAAAAGAGGAAAAGAAAAACCATGCCTACCTTCTAAATTGTCTATTGTTGTAGAGAAGATTAATGATGTATCAAAAGCAAAACCGGTTTTCCAAATCAAAACCCTAGGGAAAAAAAAAAAAACTATGAACGCAGATATTAACTATGAACCCTAGATACTTTGAGTGGCTTGTTCCTAATCTTCTCCAACACCCTGTGTACTGGTTCTCTGAATACAGCATTGACAGCCTGAGCGTTGGTTGCCCCGGATTGCCCTGCAAAATCTCTTCTTGGGCGATTGCTGTGATACTGGTCCGACCTGAAGTCCCTCCTCTCCTGAGGGATAACCTTCTCTTTTCCCTTGCCTTGTAGCTGATCTTCCTCTACCCGTTTGTACTTGTCGATTCAATCCATTAGCTGGCGCACACTAGTGACAGGCTTACCAGTTAGAGACTTCCTCAAGTCGTGCCTAGTTGGAAGACCATTCTTGAAGGTACTGATGGCGACATCACCGTAATTGCCGTCCAATTCGTTATACACCTCCCAATACCTGTCCGAGTAGGCCTTTAAAGTTTCTCCATCGTGCATGGATAGGGACAGCAACGTGCTCAAGGGTCGAGGAGGTCTGCTGTTCATAACGAAGCGGGAGCCAAAGGCTTGGATCAGCTGTTTGTACGAGTCTATGGAGCTCGTCTTCAGGCCATTGAACCATCTCATTGCCACTGGTCCCAAGCTAGAGGGGAAGACCTTGCACATCAGCGGCTCGTTTTTGGAGTGGACGGCCATCCTTTGGTTGTATTGGCTCACATGCTTCACAAGGTCCGTTCTGCCGTTATAAATGGTGAAGGTCAGCTACTGGAATCGCCGAGGAAGCATAGCTTCTTCTATATGGCATGTGAAAGGTGATTTGAAGAGTTGATCCAGTGCCCTGCTTATGGCATCGCTCCCTAAGCCCCTAGGAAAGGGGCTTTTGCATTTGCGCCTCAGGAACTAGCCATACTTTAAGTGGCCAAATAAGATGGCGGGGGATCCCATGAAGCGCAATCAGGACCTTTATTGCCAATACCATGAGGACCACGGACATGCCATGGAGGACTGTAGGCACTTCTGGAACCACCTGGAACAACTAGTCCGAGAAGGAAAGCTGAAGCACCTCCTGCATCATTCCAGTGGTTATCAAGGCCAGACTCATCAGGAGCCCCGAAGAGATGCCGCACTAAGGCCACCTGCAGGAACGATCAATGTGATCTTGGCTACGCTAGGGAGAACAGGCACGCGCCCTTCACGGGTATTGTCTGTGGCCCAGGTGCCTGCCGAGGAGTCCCAGCTAGAGCCGAAGAAGGTCAGAAGGAATTTTCACCTTACCCTAAGTTTTTCAAAGGAAGACAAGATTGGGACTACCCAGCCCCATGACGATGCACTGGTGATCACTTTTAGAATTGGGGACTACGATGTAAAAAGGGTGATGGTGGATGATGGCAGTAGGGCCGAGATCATGTACCCCGACCTCTACAAGGGACTGGAGCTAAAACCAGAAGATTTGGCACCCTATAGCTCCCCACTGATGAGCTTTGATGGGAAACTAGTTACCCCGAAGGGAATGATTAGGCTGCCCATCCAGACTGGCCTAGAGGTAGTGGAGGTGAATTTTATAGTGGTGGACACCTACTCCCCGTACACAGCCATCGTCGGCAGGCCTTAGCTCCACACCTTGGGGGCTGTGGCCTCCTCCTTACACCAGATGGTGAAGTTCTCATTGGGGGATCAGGTTCTCGAAGTCTGTGGTTACCAATCCACAGCAAGGTAATGCATGGTGGCGGTCATATCGCATCGGCTCGATGCAGAGTCCTCGGTCGCTGCTGAAGGGGGCTTATAGCAATCAAAGAACCCGATGGCGCCTCCTAACGCAGCTGCCAAGGAAGCAAAATGTGAAGATCTTGAGAAGGTGGTCGTTGGAGATGATCTAGAGAAGTTTTTCTAGGTCGGGGCTCAGTTGCCTCCCTAGGAGAAGGAGGAGTTGATCGAGTTCCTCAAAACAAACATTGACGTATTTGCATGGGACGCCTGTGATGCTCTAGGGATTGATCTCGCCTTTATCTGTTACCATCTCAATGTTAACCCATCCACCATTTCCAAGAAGCAACCACATCGGCGCCCATTAAGAGAGCATACCGATGTGATTAGGGAATAGGTGAAGAAACTTAAGCGTGTGGGGGCTATCAAGGAGGCTTTTTACCCTAAATGGCTGGCCAACACTGTGGTGGTCAAGAAGAAAAGTGGAAAATGGAGGGTTTGTATAGACTTCACGGACCTAAACAAGGCATGCCCAAAGGACCCGTTCCCTATGCCTCGGATAGACCAGTTGGTGGATGCAACTGCGGGACATCGTCGGATGAGTTTCTTAGATGCCTTTCAGGGCTATCATCAAATACCACTAGCCCTGGAGGATCAGGAGAAGACAGCCTTCGTGACGCCTATTGGGAACTACCACTATAAGGTGATGCCCTTTGGCCTAAAGAACGCAGGGTCCACCTATCAAAGGATGATGACGAGAATGTTTGAGTTGCTGTTGGGCAAGAGCATCAAAATTTACGTTGATGATATAGTGGTGAAGAGTAAGGTGGTATCTAAGCATTTAGGAGACCTCGGATGTATCTTTAATGTCTTGAGGAGGCACAAGCTGCGCTTGAATGCCTCCAAATGCTCATTCGGCGTCGGATCAGGCAAGTTTTTGGGATACATCATCACTCACAAGGGAATTGAGATTGATCCCGACCAGATCAAAGCTATCAACAACTTGAGGCCTTCACAAAACCCTAAGGAGGTCCAAAAGCTCACTGGAATGATCGCGGCCCTGAATCGGTTCATTTCCAGGTTGGCTGATAGATGCAGGCCTTTCTACCTCCTGATCAACAAGAGGAAGAGATTTGAGTGGTTCAAGGACTGCACTGTGGCCTTCCGGCAGCTCAAAGAATACCTGTCCCGGCCACCTATCATGTCTAACCCTAAAGTTGATGAAGTCTTATACGCATACATTGTCATAGCCCCTCATGTGGTGAGCTTGGTACAAATACGAGACGACAGTGGCATTCAAAAGCCAGTTTATTACGTGAGCAAGTCGCTGCATGTAGCTGAGATCAAATACTTGCCCTTAGAGAAAGCCATACTGGCTGTGGTCTATGCTACACGAAAGCTTCCCCATTATTTCCAGGCTCACACGGTAGTTGTTCTAACTCAACTACCCTTAAGGTCTGTGCTTCGGACTGCTGATTACATTGGAAGGATTGCCAAGTGGAACACAATTCTGGGGGCTTTTGACGTCAAACACATGCCTCGGACCTCTATAAAGGGCCAGGTCCTGGCTGACTTGATGGCCGAATTTATCGAGCCACTAGTGGAAATAGTAGCAGAAAAGGGAGATATGAATGGAAAGTCCGTTGGGGCAATCTCTGTTCTAGGGCCCCCATGTTGGAAAGTGTATGTTGATGGCGTCGTGAACCAAAGGGGGTCTGGAGTGGGGCTAGTCCTAGTATCCCCTGAGAAGTCTGTTGTAGAGAAGTCCTTGAGACTTGGGTTCTCGACCATAAATAACGAAGCCGAGTACGAGGCCTTGTTACAAGGGATGGTCATGGTACAAAAGATGAAAGGAAAAGCAGTGGATATGTTCTCGAATTCGAGACTGGTGGTGGGCCAGGTAAACGGAGAGCTGGAAGCCAGAGATATAAGAATGCAAGAGTACTTAAGCCAAGTCAAGCACTTGCAATTTGACTTTGATCTTTTCAGCTTGTCACATGTCTCTAGAAGTGGGAACACTCATGCAGATTCATTGGCCACACTTGCTACTTCCTCGGCAGGAGATCTGCCTCGGATTATCCTCGTTAGGCATCTGGAGAGACCGAATGAGGTGGAAAAAGGCATGGCTCATGTCCACCAAGCTAGAGTGAGCCCCAGTTAGATGGACCCTATAGTGAGGTTCCTCAAAGGTAGTACTCTGCCTGAGGAGAAGTCAGAGGCTGATAAAATACGGAGGATCGCTTCTCGGTTCTGGCTGTTTGAGGGCCACAAACTGTATAGGCGCTCCTACTCTGGACCATACCTACTGTGTATCCACCCTGAGCCATCAGAACTACTGCTTGAGGAGCTGCACGAGGGGATCTGTGGGAGCCACACAGGAGGAAGGTCCCTGTCACACCGAGCCCTCACCCAGGGATATTGGTGGCCGGGGATGCAAAAGGAGGCCTTGGAGTATGTTAAGAAGTGTGACCAATGCCAAAGGTTTGCCCCAAATATCCTTCAGCCAGGAGGGGTTCTTAAACCTTTGTCCAGCCCATGGCCGTTTGCTCAGTGGGGCCTGGACATTGTAGGTCCTTTGCTCAAGGCACTAGGAAATAAAAGATATCTATTAGTTGGCACAGATTACTTCACTAAATGGGTCGAAGCTGAACCACTAGACAAAATTAGAGATGTGGATGCTAAGAAGTTCATCTAGAGGAACATTGTCATCTGATTCGAGGTCCTACATACCCTCATTTTAGATAATGAGCTTCAATTTGACAGCAAAGCCTTCAAAAGATACTATTGCGAACTGGGGATCACGAACCGGTACTCAACTCCAGCTTATCCTCAGGGAAATGGGCAGGCCGAGGTTATCAACAAGGTCATAGTCAATGGGCTTAAGAAGAGGCTGAATGACGCTAAGAAAAGATGGGTAGAAGAGCTGCCACACGTCCTATAGTCTTATCGGACTACGCCATAGTGGTCAACAGGGGAAACACCTTTTGCCATGACCTATGGGGCTGAGGCTGTTATCCTTCTAGAAGTAAACTTCCCAACGTTGAAGATGAGCTCCTTCACCCTGAGCAGTAATGATGAGCTATTAGGGAAGAGCCTATATCTAATTGATGAACGAAGGGAAAAGGCAATGATCCAGCTGACCTACTACCACCAGAAGCTCAAACAAGGATATGATGCCAACGTGAAGTTAAGACCACTGGCACCAGGGGACTTAGTGTTGAGAAGGGTTGTGGGTGCCACCAAGAATCCATCCTATGGAAGTTAGGACCCAATTGGGAGGGACCATACTGAATTACCTCAGTGGCAGGGGTGGGTGCATACTACATAGAATACTTAGATGAAAAACCTGTACCTCGTCCATGGAATGTAAATAACCTGAGAATGTATTATTATTAATAAAAACATTTCTGTTGATCCAGACTCTAAGTCTATTATGATTGTATGTTTCATGCCCTGACAACCATCTAAGTGTTAGACAGAACCAAGGTCTTGCATGGTCCTCGGACTCAAACCTGTGGGGAAACTAACTACTTCAAGAAAAATCCGAGTGTTAGACAGAACCAAGGTCTTGCATGGTCCTCGGACTCAAACCTGTGGGGAAACTAACTACTTCAAGAAAAATCAGAGTGTTAGACAGAACCATGGTCTTGCATGGTCCTCGGACTCAAACCTGTGGGGAAACTAACTACTTCAAGAAAATCCGATTGTTAGACAGAACCAAAGTCTTGCATGGTCCTCGGACTCAAACCTGTGGGGAAACTAACTACTTCAAGAAAAATCTAAGTGTTAGACAGAACCAAGGTCTTGCATGGTCCTCGGACTCAAACCTATGAGAAAACTAACTACTTCAAGAAAAATCTAAGTGTTAGATAGAACTAAGGTCTTGCATGGTCCTCGGACTCAAACCTGTGGGGAAACTAACTACTTCAAGAAAAACCCAAGTGTTAGACAGAACCAAGGTCCTGCATGGTCCTCGGACTCAAACCTGTGGGGAAACTAACTACTTCAAGAAAAATCTAAGTGTTAGATAGAACCAAGGTCTTGCATAGTCCTCGGACTCAAACCTGTGGGGAAACTAACTACTTCAAGAAAAATCCAAGTGTTAGACAGAACCAAGGTCTTGCATGGTCCTCGGACTCAAACCTGTGCAGAAACTAACTACTTCAAGAAAAATCCGAGTGTTAGATAGAACCAAGGTCTTGCATGGTCCTCGGACTCAAACCTGTGGGGAAACTAACTACTTCAAGAAAAATCTAAGTGTTAGACAGAACCAAGGTCTTTTATGGTCCTCGAACTCAAACTTGTGGGGAAACTAACTACTTTAAGAAAAATCTAAGTGTTAGACAGAACCAAGGTCTTGCATAGTCCTCGGACTAAAACCTGTGGGGAAACTAACTACTTCAAGAAAAATCTAAGTGTTAGACAGAACCAAGGTCTTGCATGGTCCTCGGACTCAAACCTGTGGAGAAACTAACTACTTCAAGAAAAATCCAAGTGTTAGACAGAACCAAGGTCTTGCATGGTCCTCGGACTCAAACCTGTAGGGAAACTAACTACTTCAAGAAAAATCTAAGTGTTAGACAAAACCAAGGCCTTGCGTGGTCCTCGGACTTAAGCCTATGGGAAAACTAACTACTTCAAGAAGAACCTAAATGTGGGGTAGAATCAGAGCCATGCTTGGTCCTTGGGTCATCTACTTTGGTAAAATTTACACCATACAAAATCTACCTGAGTGTCAAACAAAGCCTATAAACAGGCTAGTCCAACTTGATTAACAACTTTGATGCCTGTCGTGATCATTGCAAACAATGATGATCTTTCCTATAACGAAATCTAAGAAATTGAGTCCATGAGCATCACTTAAAGCACTTTAGGGTGCCATGGACTTGGTCCTGGTTCAACCCACGCCTAAAGGGTTCCCTTTTTCCATAGCCTTGAATGTTTATTAAAGAGCCGAAGGATTTAGTGACTTTGGTCTGCCTTGGCTCTAAATCAAAAATAAAAGAGAAGTAGATTTCCATCGGCGTAAACACCTTTATGTTATTGTAATTATTGCTATGATAGGCCGAGGTACAATTGGAGTTATGATTGTGCAAGCGAAGAAGATAAATAATGCAAGTAAGGGAAAATAAAACGTGCACTACATTAAGTCCATAAAAGTTACACAATAGGAGTCACATTACAATGTTTAAAAGAAATATAAATATATAAGGCAAAAGTGCCATTACATTGTTCAAAAGAAAGAAGAGGGAAAAAAAATAACATAAAGCAAAAATGCCGAGGAGCCTACTTCTTCGGCTTAATCTTCTTCAGCTGGTCTTTGGCCACCTTAGGGTCCTCAGGGCTTTGACTTAAAGGAATGGCCTGAAGAGTCACTGCGGAAAGAACTGTCTCCTCGGCGAGAGAGGCCTGGGAAGCCTGGGTGTCAGATGAGGGGTTTGTAGCCTCCTGGAGTGCTTCCTCGTTGGGACCTTTGGCTGTTTCAATTACCCCAGGAGGATTAGCTTCCTTGGCGGGATCCTCAGAAATGGTAGTAGTCGCCTCAATAGCCACCGCAGCCTCCTCAGCCTCTTCATTTGGGGTAGCACCAACTTCCTCAGAGACCACCTCAGCCTCAGAGTTAGATGGGGCAGCCTCACAGATGGCTGGCGGGTAGAACACGTTCTCCACCTTCCATAGGTCAGATAAGGCCTCAACGCTAGCTTGCCTGAGGGTCTCATTCCAAACCTGGGAGTAGTAGAGTCGGCATACACTAGGCACTTGAGCCTTGAGGGCGGCCTCTGTCTTGGCCACACCTGAGGCATAGGCCACCTCCTCGGCCTCCTCCTCCTTAGAAGCTTGGGCCTCCGCCCTACCAAAATTTGCCTCATCCTTAGCCCTTAGAGCTTTGTCTCTAGCAAATTCTGCAATGCCCTTAGCGCTCTCTGCCTCGGTCGCTTTTTCCTTCAGATTGGCGATCTGCTTTTTCGCAATCCTCAGTTGATCCTCCGCCTCGAGCAGGCGCCTTGTCTGGTCCTCGGCCTGCCTTTGGGTGCCTTCCAAGCCTGCCAAGGCACTATCCTTGTCCCTAGTCATCTCTTTAAGAGCCTTCTTGGCCTTTGCGAGGTCAGCCTTAGAGATCTTAAGGGTCCGAGCGGCGTCCAGGCGCTTGTCACGCTCATTATCCAAGGCCCTGCTCTGGCTGTTGGCCTCCTCTTCCAGCCTAAAGGTGGCCTGTATAGCTTGCCAATTGAAACCAACACATAATAAGTTTGAAACCCAGGAATGAGATCCACAAAGTCAAGTGTCAGAAATCTTACCATGCCCAGGTACCTCTTAAGGTCGAGAAAGACCTCCTTACTCCTCAGGCCCTCAGTTCGGCCATATCCGTTGGGAGTAGCAGGGACCTCTCCAATGCGTCGGCCACATACGTGCCTACGCCCCCTCGAAAGTCCCTAAGAGAGGCAACGTCCCTCAAAGGCTCCCCATGGAGCATTGGGGCGGGAAGCCAAGCCTAAGCCTCAGACTGGACGGTGACTTGCTTATCTTGGCCATGGGGCCCTATCTTCAGTTGTTTTGAGGGTCGTCGAGCGTCGTCCTCCTCATGGAATGAACGAGACTAGTCGCCTCCCATAGGCCTTTTGCCTTTGTCCTTCTTCTGCTTAGGATTAGTGGGCTCAAGCCTAGGTGGCAAGCTCGGCTGAGGTGGAGGAAGTAGAAGCCTAGACTGGGTAGAAGTTGACCTGGTCTGGACAGGCTGAAACTTGGGTGGAGGAAGAGGAAACTTGGGCTGAGACTTCCCTGGCTGGCCTTCAATCAAGTCGAGTAAACTGGTTTGAGATTTCCTTTTGTAACCTATCTCGACCCGAGGAGAGTTTCTTGCTGATATAAAGTCTGCTTCGGTCAAGTTCTGGTCACCCAAGTCACCAGAGGGATCCTCGGACAGGTGGACTTGTTCGAACACACCAAATTCGTCCTCGGACGGACCCAAACCAGCAACTCCTCCTTCTGTTTCTCTATCTTTTCCCCTAACCTTCGTAGCCTGGTGGGGTGTAGAAGAGCTCGCCAATGGAGTGCCCTCTGGAGTGGGAGATCCCTCTGGAATCGAGAAACTATCCTTGATTACGGTAATCTTCCGAAGCCGAGGATCCTTTACCCTGATCACGTACTTTGGCGCCGAGATCAATTTCTGAATAAGATCATATCCCAGGATCTTGTGAGCGGCCCTAACTTGGTTGTCGGCCTCGTTTACGAAGATCTCTACAGCCAATACAGTCTCCAAATCCGCCTTGTTGACTAAATAGAGGTGCCGTTGAAAAGCGTGCGGATCTGCAAAAAAAGGGTACATTTGTGTCAGCAATCAAGCACTACAAACTTTGATAACATAAAAGATTAGACCCTCTCCTACTCTAAGGTGCCCCACCTGGTGTCCCTTCCTCTGTCGGACAATGGAGGCCGTCGTGCCACTCTTCAGACACGATGAGAAAGTCCTTATCCAGACCCTTGCTGGACAAAAGGAGGCACTGGATAAGCCGCACCCTATCGTCCCTTATCTTCATGTAATAAGACTTGCCTTTTAGGTGCTGGAGGTTGTAGCACCAGTTCACGTCATGATGGGTTAACCTCAGCCCCATCTTCTCGTTTAAGGCATCTACACAGCCCAAAATCCTAAACATATTGACGCCACATTGGGTGGGGGCTAGCCGGAAATGTCTAAGGTAACCCCTCATCACCTAAGCCATGGGGAATCTCATACCGCCCTCTAAGAAAGCGATTATGGGAATCACCACCTCGCCCTCTCGCCTCCTAAAACTCCGCTCTCCCTCCTCACAGTACCTTAGGCCTATGTTACTGGGTATCCTATAATCGGCGAAGAACTTTTCCATCGCCTCTTCAGACTCCACCAATTTTTTGAACCTACCCATCCCCCTACCCATCCCTAGAGACAACTAAGAGACTCGAAAAAAGAAGTTTAGAAGAGAGGAAGCGCAATTTAGAGAGAGAGAAGAAAACTTACAGAAATGAGGAAAAGCTCCTTGAACAGGCTTTTTGTGCTGAAGGGAGTCGTGAATTTGGTTGAAGACTTGACCGAATTCAGGATATGTGCTCAAGAACTCTTGAATGCGAAAGTAAAGAGGCAAACTGGCTCAAATGGGTATTTATACCCCTAATTAAAAATAACCGTGTGAATTTTCCCGCCTATAAAGTCAGGAAGATTGCCACCATTAGATTATCATCACATTATTGAATGTGAGGAGCACCTAGCCGCCTGAATTTAATGCGGGCGCGTTCCGCATATCGAAACGTCAGAGACGTGCCTTGAACAGGTAAAAAGACTCTGGCACTAATGGAGGACAAGACTTGATAAGCCATGACAAAGGCCCGAGGACATCAAAATCCTCCTTTCCGCCCGAGGAGCCTGACAGTAGGATTTTGAGGGGCTATTGTGGGGTCGGAGAATTTAGCAACCCTGACCCACTTTATGCTAGGCCCAAGGCCCGCGCCGAGGAGGAAGAAATGTCCGAGGACGAATCAAGGAAGCTTCAATTACCAAGAAGCACTGCTGAGGACAATCTTGTCCTCGGCCAGCCGAGATCATGGAAAGGAAGAGCAAAGCACCATCAGATGTAGCACTTCAGAGCGTCCCCAAAGGAAAGACAAGTACAACGGGTTAGTCATGGAAGCATGGTGGAGAAGCGATTCTAGGAAGAACTGTTACCTTCACATTAAATGCCCACAACTAACGTTCTGGCTGCATTAATGGAGAAGTAACCCCTGAACAGTGCTGCCATAGTCGCTGCAACCCACAGAAAGAATGGGAAGGTGACTAATGGGACAAGCACTCAAGTGGTGACTTGCATGACCAATAAATGGAGGGCCAAGATTAACCAAAGAGAGATATATAATGTAAGAAGTCCTCCAGAAAGTGGGACGGTGATTTTTAGAAAAAAAGAACACTGTAGCACTGGTAGGATCTTTGTAACCAAGTACCAACGAAATAATAAGAATTATACACTCCTAGGGCAGTGTTGAGGAGCCGAATTTCGTTCCTTAGATTATGTTCTCGTCCTACAATCCGCATATCACCATGTTTAGTTGTTGCAATCCTTATTAGGGCCTAGTTCTTGAACCCATACTCTACAAATTCATTGTATCGGGCTAGCTGGGCTTGAGTCCACTTCATTCAAGGAAAAGTGCTCAAACCTGGTCCCTACAAATGTCATAAGGGCATTCGTTTAAGAAATACTTTTGAAAACTTTTTAAAAGAAAGGGGAAAAAAAACTAATTTGTTTGGCAAATCTTTTATATTTTTCATAAAATTGGTATTAAAACTTTTCTAAAATTGCTTGATAACAAATACTCTAAAAACATCCATTAATTTGACAAATTTTAATTACTCATAGTTGTAAATTTCCTATGATTTAAAAAAAAAAAAAAAAAAAAAAAAAAAAAAAAAAACTGGACCACTAACCCATTGATATTTGAGAGTACTGTAATACCATGCGTGATATATGTGTTTGGATTCTTGTTCTGCCTTCCATAGATAAATAAATGGTAGATTTTTTGAACTAAAATCTTGTCTTCAATTCATGATTTCGGTTTTAAAAATGGTGTACAATTAATGCTAGCGCAATAAATAAAATTATATTTTTTTTATCAAATGAGAGAGAGAGAGAGAGAGAGAGAGAAATGCTATGTCCACTACATTTTTCACAATAAATCTTTAGTGATAAATTGTTATTGGCTGTTATTGGTGGAACAAAAAATAATTTCAGTGGTGAGTTCAAATTAAAATCAATAACAACTTAACACCAATGATTTGTTGTAAAAATGTTGTGAATGTAGCACTTCTAAAAAAAAAAAAAAGTAATACTCAAAAAATTTCACAACATTTTTCACAACAGTTAAGTTAAAAAAACTCTTGAGAAATGATGTCTACAACATTTTCACAACATTTTTACAACAAATCCTAAGTGGCAGGTTGTTACTGGTTCTTATTGTTGAGGTAAAAAAGTAATCTTAGTATTAGTTTCAAATTTGAACCAATAATAACTAACCACATGTGATTTGTTGTAAAAATATTATGGATGTAGCATCTCTCAAAACTCTTACTAGTTCTCATCTAAGTTTATCCCTAATATCACATTTTTACTTACCATTATTAGTATGTCCTATTTATAGGTGTGAAAAGTTTTGTAAATTTTTTTTATGTAAAAAAAAAAAAAAAACCCTTATGAGATTAATTAGAAATACAACTTCCACATTTTGAACTTTGGTAGTATTTACGGAGGAGCCTGGCAAATTACATTGTGTTCATGCTTCTACCTTTTCATTATACTACTAACCCAAAAAAAAAAAAAAAAAAAAAAAAAAAAAAAAAAAAAAAAAAAAAAAAAAAAAAAAAAAACTTAAATCAAATGGGAAAAAAAAAACTGTAACATTCTATTTCAACTAAAGAAAATGCTGCTTGTGGAGGTAATAGACTCCTTTGAGATCTTAAAATGGCAGGTTTTGATCAAATCAGCACAGGTGAAACAGACTGGGCACCATCAACTGGTGTTGAAGACCCGAATGGATGCATTTTTCCAACAGCAAAACTGTACCTATTCACCAAAATGTTTCAATACAGAATCATTTACATATCTGATTATCTAATGAGCTTATGCAGATAGCCGAACACACACAACTTAAAATAATGGTTAGCCTAGCAGGTAAATCTAATTTGTACTCAAACCTCAACACATCATACTTCTCACTTCACAACAACTGATCAAAAGGGGAAAATGTATTTATTTTAATCATTTGATCATGCTGTTAAAGATGACAGCAAATCAAGTGTCAAAGAGAAAATATAATAAAATATCAAGATAGCAAGAGGCATAGCATGCCTTCTCCTTAACTATCATTTCTCAGTAGTCCATCTTAACCTAAGTTTGAATGCTATCTTACTTGATCAAAATTTTGACGCCAAGATATCAAATTTTGGAGAGGCAATAATATCGCAACATCAACATAAATTAGAGAATGATCCACTATGTTGCACTCTATAAACTTCAAAGGATTATATCAAGAATGTTTAGAAATGATTATATCATAAACAACACAATCTATTCGTAAATAATCTGCATATTAAATCATAAACTCATTTAGTTAAATCATTATCTGTTACTATCTTTCAAGTTGAAAATATGAGTTTCATTTTGATCATTGAAAAAAATGCAATTCCTTTTATACCCAGTAAACTCTTCAGTCAAAATCGAAAAACAACAATCATTACCCAAAACAGAAACTCAATCACCCAAACTTTTCTCCAACTCCCATCGACCCCATTCTTCATCTAGCTTATACACTTTGAAATCAACTACTTTGGGACCATCACAGTCTTTAACATACCGGTTGGTATGTTCTACCCTCCTTTTTTCTTTATTAAAGTATCTATCAACAACATAGAGAACTTCACAAAACTCCTAGCCCCAGTTTTTGCAAAGCTTAATTTTTAGGCACTAAAGATAACAAAAACGGCTGAGTCATTTACATTAGTCCAAGGAGAAGTGGGAAATATAATTACATTTTTGGCAGACCTACATTCAATCTGAGTTTAAAACAAAAATCTTATCATATTAATATGGAATTGAAAGGAGTAGAAGTCAAAAGGATAAGAATGATAGTAGAGCTGGTGCCTTTAAAAAATCCCAAAGTTTTGTTGGCATGAGATTATGCTCAAGGATGAGAAGTGTGTCTAGATTGGCATTCTGCTCTACTACATATCATATTTGGTTTCAAAAGAATGCTAGTATTAATCAAGGAAGACTACCTTTTGAAGAGGCTATGGTCAAAATGATCAAGTGGGAAGTGAAGAACAGAGTTGAATGTAACAGTTACTGAAATTCTACTCAAAACAGAAGAATAGTAGCAGTTAATCCCTAAATATTTCACAACATAATTTTAAGCAATATGTTGGCTATTTAATCAAATTCAATAAGGGGAAAAAAAAACAAAATTTATTGTAAAAAAAAATTCATTGATTCTTTAAAACAAATATACATTCCTTTAAACAAATATACAATCAAATGGGGAACATGATTTTTTAGCACAAAAATTATTGAACGGCAAACTTGTTTTTTTCCTTCACATTTTCAAGGGCTAAACCTCTTGATGCCACCCTTTAAAAAAGTGGATTCAAAGTAAAGAGTATAACAGATCAAGTAACAAAAAAGCTGACATAGAGTATTGGTGCAGCAGGAAAAGAAGCAAAACAGAGTGGTGCCATTTGTTTGAGGATATAACAATTTAGGACTTTCATTAAGTGGTGTGAAACAGTAAATTTAGATATCAAAGAACAAATGGGTACCATTCTTGTCCATGCCGTAAGAATTAATATCCACAACAAAGCATGTAATTAAAGAGAATGAACATTCAAATTTCAATTCAAAGTCGAACTTAAAGAATTGATACATACCTTTCGTTGGTCTGTGTTCAGTTCCGATTATGTTAGCCACGGAGTTGCGCCGATCTCTATCTCCGTATCTAAAATCCCTAAATTGACAGCAACCCTAAAGAAAACAATAGGGTAAGAGATTAAACCAAAGCTAACCCGTCTATTTAGATAAATTAAACAAAACTACTCCTAACCCAAAAACCTAAATCATAACCAATCAAACCAAAATTCCTGAATCATAAATAATACCCAAATGAATCTCCCAACAGAAACCCCACTTTCTAAAACTAAAAACAAAACATATGGGCGGCGACTCTAACGGCCGATCCCTATCTTTGTATCTCAATACCTCTGGGACGAATGTTTGATCGCACGATTATCCACTGGATTGCAAGTTTTTTTTTTTTTTTTTTTTTCTTTTCTCCTTCCCTTTCTCTGTATCACAGTACTGATTGATTATCTAAGTCTGTCAGGGGGTGGCGATCCCACTTTCAAAAACCTAAAATCAAAATTCAAAGTAGGATTGGAAAAATTAAGAACCAATTGGAATCCAAATATCTACCAAAACTGAAAACCCAAAGAGTGAGAGAGAAAAACCTTAATGGCTAGTGCTCCAAAGAGAGAGATGATAGGCCACAAATTGAATGACCCCTTGTGATTTAAGCTAATTAATTAATTTAACCAAGTTATTAATTAATCAATTTATCATGCAAAATGCGTGGCAGCACAAAAAAATCACCGAATAACAAAATATGCAGCGGAAAATAAATAACACGGTGATTTGTTCACGAATGGGGAAAACCCTAACGGCAAAAACCCCACCGGGTGATTTTCAAGTCACCACTCCCGAAACTCCACTATTATCAAATCAAGCGGTTACAAATAAGGAATCCCAAGTACCTTACCAACCTACAGTTGAACCCTTACCCCAATACCCAATTGGACTTGATCTGTAGTGACAGTTCCCCCTTTTGATGCACGGCTCCCAAGTACGTGACTAACCAGATGCGCGGATCCCAGTACGCGACTTCAAACACCAACTTTAGGAAGAGAGGTTGGCTGCAAAGTTCTTCAGATCATCCTATGCGATGAAGATCAGGAAGATGCTTGGTCACAAAACCCTACGGTGCAAAATACACAGCAACTTCTTGAAGAAGATGAACTAGGTCAAGAACTTCGTCTTAGATCACAATTTGCTTGAACAAGGATTGCTCAATGCTTATGCAACTTGTGTCTATGTTGACGGCTCTTAAAACACTCATTAAATATGTTTAGGGTTAGAAGAAAAGAAGGCCCAAAAACACATTCACAGATCCCAAGAAAATCAGAATAGAAATCTGACTTTTTAATTCTCGACAGATAGCAGGTGTCGAGGTAGGTGTCGAGCAGGTGTCAAGCTTTAAAATCTGAGCACTTCAACTTGCTTTTTCTTGGACGGACTTGATGACTTCAATACTTGATCTTGAAATCTTGTTTCTTGAAGTATTAAAAACACCTAGAACTACCCAATTACAAGTAGAGTGCGTTTTGTCAAAGGATTAGCCAATTTACATAAAATATGACATATGTTCTTAACATGTGAACACATATGTCCTAACAAGAGAAAAAAAGGTGAATCAACAGCAAAATCAGTTTTCCAAATCAAAACCCCAGGGGGAAAAAAAAAAAAAAACTATGAAAGTAGACATTAGAAAACCGGGAAAGGCTTAGTGCTTTCTGTAATCCAAAATTAGGGAAAAAAATATCGAAAAATTGAGAAATCAAACATTTTCATGGAGAACCCAAAAACCCGAAACAAAAAGCAATCAAAACCAAAATCAAATCTAAATCTATCCAACAAAAAAACTCAATTAAAAGTAATATTTCATACCCAAATCTAAAAAAATGGAGAAAAACGTACCGGAGCCGGTTTCGACGATCTAATGGTGGTAGATATATAGCCTAACGGTGTTGATGCCCATAGATTTTTCTCTCTCTATGTGCTTGCAGCGGTGCTCTAAGTCTGGAGAGGGAACGGTTGATGGCTTATGAACTCTCTCGTTCTCTATCTGGGTGGCGTCCTTACGGTGATGGGAGAAGATATGGGTGGTGCCTCTCTCTATCTCTGTCTCTCTTTTCTCTCTGTCTCTCTTTCTCCTTTCTCCATGTTTCTTTCTTTTCTTTGTTTTTTTCTTAAGCAGTTAGTTTTCTTTCCTTTTATACCTAGAGGGCTCCAAACAGTGTTTTGACGGTGTGAAACAATATCATTTTTCGCTTTTAAACGGTATTTTAGCGTTACCAAATAATGTAATGTATCGCTTTTTTAAGTTATACGTGTCATAACCTCCTTAAAAGTCTTCTGCTATTATATATATATATATATATATATATATATAGATTTTATCTCTCTATGCATAATTTTTTTAGGTTGATTTTTTTTTTTTTTTTTTTTTTGGGTTTGAAATTAGGTGATAAATAATTTATTAAAAAAAATTAAAAAATATAGGAAATTTTCAATATTACAAATAATAATGGGTTGATAGTTTTTAAAATAATAGTGAAATTTTTTTGTATATATCTATAGTGAACTAAATAATTATTGAGAATGTGACGATATATCAAAGATGATAATTCTATATTTCAATGCATTTTTGAATTATGATTATAGTATTAATACTACAATTTTTGTTGTGGAGATTCTAAAAAAATTACAACAAATTAACCTAACCTCAAGTATAAATTCCTAACTACGCCCTTGACTATATACACTTGTTGAATCTATCTTTAAGTCTTTGACTATTTGTGATTGACATTTTTTTCTGTTGTCTGAAAACAATGCTCAATCTATGTTTTTCTTCAATTGTGCCAAGTTTTCAACAATGCCACTAACATAGGTCTCGATATTTAATCAAAGCTTCGAATTTTCACTAATGATTCAACAATTACAACCACAAACACAGGCCCTACCACCTTTTATTTTTTCCACAAATATAAGTCAAGAGAGCACTTTCAAATGTTCATACATGCATTGACTTTTAAGCTGGTACTCTAAGCAAAAAAAATAATTTATCCACTCCAACACTCTTTAACGACCCTTGGATGGAAAGAAAGGGAGGAAGAGTAAGGTAGAGTTGGCCGAAAATTGCCACGATTTTTGGCCAACTCTATCTTACTCTCCTCTACTCCAACCAATTTTCAGCTAATTAGATTTTTTTTTTTTTTTTTTTTTTTTTTTTTTTTTATGATGGATAACAAAATGTTTTTTGTTAACTTAAATTTTTTATTATATTGAACAGTATATAGTAGATTGGAAGAAAATAACTTCAAATCTCTTCTCCCATTTTTGTAACTATTAAATTATCTACCAAAAACCTTTAATTCAATTGACAATTCCTGATGTTTCCACCAAAAACGTCTAAGGTTCAAATACTCTAAATATTGAATTATCTCAAAAAAAAAAAAAAAAAAAAAACCTATCAAATTATTATTTTTTAAATAATAAATAAACTTTTAACTTTCTATGGTAATTTCACTAAGATGTTCTTTAACATCCAAACCATTTATAGTTAAATAGATGATTGCGATTTTATCACATAATCAACATTTAAATAAACATTAATTGACTTATATTTTTTAGTCTCTATTTAAAATATTTATGTGAAGACATATGTAAAAAATGCGGTTATAGACCCCACAGGCCTATATAGTTTTATGCTTAAATGTTATGTGATTCTCTCAAAGTTTTATGCTTGTCTTAAAGTTCTATGCTTGTCTACGTAGCAATTATTATTAAGATGTTTTGTGCTTATCTTAAACTTGATATGGATATTAATGTGGTCATTTGTTGTGTTGAGTTAGTAGCAATTGTGTTCAAATTTTGCACTTGTAAATTGCTTGATATGGATAATGGTGTGGACTATAAAGTTAAGCTAGTAGCAATTGTACTTATCTTTCATGTCAATACATAGTTTCAAAAAATGCCCAAAAAGGCCAAATACACTCATAATATACCGAGGTATGAGATGGCAAGATTGGATAGAATGAGGCAAAACCAAGAGATAATTGATGCTTTGGGATTGAAGCACATCTCAACTTCTCTAAAGGATTCTGCTCAATCCAATTGTGCAAAACGGAAAAGAAGTAGAGCTAGTATTGTGGTAGATGATGATTATGTATCACCTATTGGTGACAACGAGAATGATGTTGAGTCATCTAACTCTTTAATCTATAAGGTACAATAGATGTTCCATAGGGTACAATAGATAATAACTTTATTGTTATATTATTTGTAATGACTTTGTTGTTCCATTATATGTATGTTTCTAGTTACATATGGCACCAAGACGACTTACACGCTCACGAGGTGAGGCATTTATTCCGGTGGTCCAATCTACGGTTCAATCTACGGAAATACTTCTTGAAGCAAATCCTACTGGCCAAAGTTCTTCTAGTGCAGAGGCTACTGACGCATTAACTAGCACAACTGGTAATTACATAGAACATACTTAATTACAACTGAACATTGTCTTTACTATTGAGATTATACTTAATGAACATAGAATGTATAATTTTATAACATTGATAATTTTCAAATAGGATCTGCTAGCAGAAATACCCGTGGAACAACACGTGGTATAGCAGTATGGGAACTTGTTGAAAAAAGTGGTAAACTGCTAGTACGTATAGCTGCAGAGTATGATGCTCTTGTTGGGAAGAATGCGTGCAAGCTTGCCAATCAAATTGGCGTAAAAGTGCGAAGTAATTTTTCTAGTTACAACGTAAAAAATTGGAAAAGTGTTGATGCTGCTACTAGAGATGTGGTGCTTCAAAATATCGTGGTAAATTTATATTGATAACGTCTAACTCGTCTTTGTTGTCACTAAGTATATTAAATTCATATAATAATATTTTTATAATACATATATACTTAATTTTACAGGATCAGTTTGAACTTGAAGGAGATTCCAACTTGGTAACGAAAGCAATAAATACAAAATGTGGAAAATTATTGAGTAGCGGCTCTAACAAATTGTATCAGACTTATAAAAAGCTTGTACAATCTCATGGTTCTAACTATGCAAAAAGCCACCCGCCAAAGAATGCCACACCTGAGCAGTGGACTGGACTCATTGAAGGGAAATGGACCAATACAGACTAACTGGTAAATTATTTATGTGTATATTATTATTATTCAATATTTACTATATTATGTTGTCAAATGATTAGATTAATACTTAAATGAAGTAAATGTATACTGTTTTATTCATGATTTAATAAATATCTTGAATGTTCTTTATTAGGAAAAATTAAGAATTAACTCTGAAAATAGGAGCAAAACTTCAGGCAAACATAGATGCGGGACAAAGGCACTTGCTGTTAGGGTTAATGAGGAGGTGCGTGTTTTTCATTTTCTTAAACCTTAGTATATTACATGTTGTGATTAATTAACTATAAATAACTAACACTCGAATGTTAATTAATTAGACAAATAATAATGGGGGTCAAGTTCTTGAATTGGCAAAAATCTACAAAGATGTTCATTTTAATCCAAATACAAATAGGCAGATACACCATAAGGATGAAGCGACATATGTATGTGTATCATTCTATCCCTATTATTCCACCCTTATCATGTTTGTAAAGCTATTACATATGTAGTATTAATGTTGTGATTGCATTTTTTTTTTCTCTCTCTTTCAAATGGTAGGAAACTATTCTCAAAGTGCAAGAGGATCATTGTCAAGATCCTAATGCAATTCCCCTTACACAAGAGGAGATCTCAAACTTGATTTTTAAGAAGAAATCTGGTATTGTAAAAGGACTTGGCATAAGACCTTCCTCTTCTCTAGTAACCACTGCCTCATCTAGTTCCTCAGTGGAGTATATTCATCGGTTAGAAAATGAGATAATTGAGCTCAAAGAGGCAAGAGTTAGGGACGAAGAGGAGTGAGCTAAGGAGCAAGAGGCATGAGCTAAGCAAGATGGGGTTCAAAAGAATATTCTTAATTTTTTGAAGAGCAAGAGTTATGATGACGCTTTTACCTATTGGGGTGGTTCATCTTCAAGTTAAATCACTTATTGGTTAGTACTTTATCTTTAAGTTAAAACACTTCATTTTTTGCGTATCATTTGAAACTAATTGTTAGAAATATTTCTTATAAAATAGTTAATGTTTTTACTTTATGATTTTAATGTAGTAGTGTTTTTATATTTTTGCAGATTTCTTATTGGTGGCTTTAGGGGATTTACTTTTGGCATTATTTGAAGACATATGAGGACATCTTTTGGCTTTAGGGGGTTCTAATTATATTATGCTACATTTTTTGTATTGTTATAAAACATCTTAAGTTATTGTATGTGTTGCAAACAATTATTGTATGAAAGGAGTTTGAATTTGATACTTGTTTTAATTTTAACTTGTGGAATGTATGGATCGATTTTTTATAAATGTGTTGTTGAAATAAATGTGTTAATCAAATGTGAGGTTTTAATAATGTAATGATAGGTTACAGGTTAATATCAATGTCATGAAAATAATAAAAATAGAAAATAAGTTTTAGTGACAAATTTTTTCGTCACAAATATGGCAACAAAAAATTGTTTTAGTGACGAAATATTTTGTCACTAAATGCAGTGGAATTTTGTAAGAAATGGTTTTAGTGACGAAAATTTTCGTCGCTATATGTGCTTGAATTTTCTTAAAAATAGTTTTAGTGGCGAATTTTTTCGTCACTATATGTACCCGAAAATATTTTTAGTGACGAAATTGTTCGTCACTAAATATGATTTAATAAATTGAAATGGTTTTAGTGAGAAAAACATTTAGCGACGAAACGTTTTCGTCGCTAAAAGTTTTTTTTTTAAAAACAAATCGGACTTTTAGTGACGAAATTTTTCGTTGCCAGGACTTTTAGCGACAGGGCTACATTGACAAAACGAAATTTGTCACTAAAAGTCCAATTTCGTCACTAAAGGTTCTTAGTGACGAAAAACTGGACTTTTAGTGACGAATTTTTTCGTCACTAAAAATACATTTTATTGTAGTGATATAGTTACGGGATTTAGGCCACAGCTGAAAACGCAACTTAAAAAAACGCGATTATAGGCTGAATTGGCCTATAGCCACGTTTTCAATAGTTATCGCTGTGTTTTAAAAACATGGTTATAGGACATTTTTTTTGTAGTGCATCTATCCATATCATTCATTAAATGTTGAATAATTAGAATTTTAAAAACTCAATGCTAGAGTTAACATAAAAATTTGACAAGATCATAATCTGTTTTGCAATTTTTTTTTTTTTTCTCTTTCTTTTTTCTTTTGTGGATATAGAAACCCATCGCATTCTATATTACTCTTGAAAAAATTGTGAGTTTACTCTAAATAAAGGAAGATTCTTTTTTCTTTGTTAAAAAGTCAATAAAACATCCATCAGGGTCTAACGCTGTAAGCAGAGAAAAATGCCCAGCACCTCTTAAACTTTCAACAACTAGCTAAAACACCCCTTGAACTATTATATTGATCAATTTACTCCTTAAACTATACATAACTGGCAAATCAACACACCAGTTACTCTCTGTTAAAAACACAAACATAATACGCATGTGTATCCCATGTGAACTTTAAAATAACATATTACCAAGGATCGAATTGGGTGAGAGGAGAGAGAAACCTATAGCATAATAGAGAAAGAGAGACACGATCAAACCAAAAGAATATCGGTCACCAGCCGCCTCACCATCGACAACTACCATGGTTACTACCGTTGTTTGTCCAATCACCCACGACCTGCAAGAGAGGGAGACACTGTTCAGTACGTTTATTTTTGTTTCAATGGAAATTTGTTATTTTTCCCCTATTTGCTGGTTTGTTTTCTCTTTTTTTTTTTTTTTTTTTTTTTTTTTTTTTTTGGGATTTGGTTGATTTCAAACTTGGTGGTTTGATACTGAGTTCTCTTCTTGCTAGTTGTATACTGGGTTTTCATTAAAGATCTTGTGCGCATGATATGTTTGCAATATTGCTCTACGAAATAGTGTCCACTACACTGCATGTCATTTTGATTTTTACTTTATTTTCATAATATTTCTTACGGGTCTGGCATGGATTATGTGAAGTGGGTTTTCATTGTTTCTTTATTTTTAGTAGCAATATTATTATTAAGCAATACAGATGATTGAATTTTTTTTGTAAGTGGGAACACGTGCATCTCATATCTTTATTTTGTTAGTGTTTTAATGTTAGACTAACTAAAGTACTGATTTGACAAAAATGTATAGTTTAAGGAGTAAATTAGCCAATATAATAGTTCAAGGAGTGTTTTGGCTAGTAGTTGAAAGTTTTGGGGTGTATGGGCATTTTTTCCCTGTGAGTGTAGCTCTATGATGCTTCATTTACCACTTCTTTACTCTTTAGTAAAGGAGAATTTTCCTTAGTTAGATAAATTCGGCATTGATTTTTCTTTTCTTTCTTTTTTATTTTTTATTTTTTTGTTCGAAATGGGGATTATTTGATTAAATGAATTTTTAATTACAACCGCAGTGAGAGTTGGAAGAAGTCCAGCCGGAGGGTACTTGACATTGCCACCCAAAATTCCCTTGCATTATAATATCCTCGAAGTACGTGTAAGGTTGTTTCTAGTTGTTTAATGGATTTTGGAGCATAAGAGCACCTCCAGCAGCTTCTCTATATTTTTGTGCTGATTGGACAGTGAACAGTGACATTTACCTTTTACCTACCTGCTTTTTCAAATACATTTTCCAACAGATTTTCTATCTCATTTAAATATTATTTCTTCATTCATTATTTATTCAAATTTTAACACACATATCCCCTTACCCCTATCCCCACTCCTTTCTTTGCTAATTTTTTTATTCTGTTTTATTCTTTTGCTAATGAACAGTAGCACATCAGGTTTGGAGAATGACTGTTCATTAGCAAAAAACTTTTTGAGTTTTAAAGAAGCTGTTGGAGGACAATTTTTTGGTTTCATTCTCCATTATAGAGATTATTTTGTTTTTACCTAAGCTATTGGAGATGCTCTAAGGTTAAAACTTTAAGTCAGACTTTTTTATATTTAAATATTAATTAAATTATATTTATTTAACTTTTGATGCAATTGTTTTAAACTTGAAAATTTATTTTTCTTCCTTTTTGAAATTCAAAATTACTAATTAAATGTTTTTATTCGAGTTCCCTTAACATGATTTATAGCAGAAAATGTTTATGGATAAATGAAACATTATTTATAATAAAAAATTATAATTTAACTAAAATAAAATTTAAAGTATAGAACAATAGATCTCAGTTTTATGTAAATGTTTCAAAATCCTAAAAACAATCTAATTTATGACCCGAATCGCCCAATCTATTGTCCTGAGGAGATTTGGTTTCCAACCCCAATTCAAACCAAAAGGCCTTCTTGATCAAATTATAATTAAAGTATAAATATATAAGTATTATTTATTTCATAATACATGATTGAGTTGGAAGGGGCTCGTACATGTTCTATTGTGCATATAATCACTTTATACTTTAAACGAGTAAAATATTATTTACCACATAAGTCAATAAATTAATATTAATACAAAGTAATTATTTTAAATTCATAATTTCATTATAGTAACCTTTACACATATTTATATTGGATGGATAACTTATGGGAAACATGTAAAAATAAAATACAATTGTCTAAAGAGGTACTAATAGCACTAGTATGCAAGAGGCCAAAAAAGTTAAAAACCTACTTTATCTATCTTACCATCTCATTTTACAACTCACTCAACATCCTAGTTTCTATTTTACATATAACTTATTAAAATAATATAAACTACAACATTAAATAATATAAACAATTCAATTCTCTCTCTTCCCTCATCAAACCCATACAATCACTTTACTCTGTTCCTCTGTGTCGCTCTCTCAAGCAAACCTAGCAACAACCACCACATCTAGCAAACCCACCACTGCCAGCAACCACCTACCACCAAAGCTCAAGCACCACCACCACCAACCAATGACCAAACTTGAACCAACCAACCACCCCCACCCAAATCCTAACCCACCGACCCAAAATTGAAACCCACTGCCTCCAAATCACAACCCAATGCCACCCAAACCACCGCCAAAAGTCCAAACCGTGGCCACCCACATTGATCTGGCCAAACACCAATCCAAACCAACACCCAAAGTCCCACTACCCCAAACATCCACCAATCTAAACCACCCAAACAACCACCAAAACAACACCAAAAACCCACCACACCAACATCTAAAGCCACCCAAATGCCCAGCAACCATCAACCATCAAACCTAAGACCCACAACCCCTAACCCATTCAAACCCAAGCCTCAAACATCAATTCAACAAACCCATGCTCACAACGGCAAAACCTAGACCCACATAGAGCAAAGTCCACCACCCACGGTGAGCAAATCTCACCCACGACACACGGCAAGCAAAACCCAGATGTCTTTGTCACCCACCCATGACCCACTTCCCTAAAATCAAACATCAAACCCATGACCCATCCATGTCTATCTGAGAGAGATGGACCAAGATAGAGAAAGGAGTAAGAACAAAACAGAGAGTGGGAAAAGAGGGAGAGAGAGAGAGTTAGGTTGAGTGATGAGAGAAGAGAGTCAGGGAAGGAAAGATCTGGATCCGAAGAGAAATAAAATATTTTAAATGAAGTTTGTAACCAGCTACAGTGATGTTGCAAATGTACCATCTTACTATAGCTAGGTTGCAAATTTTTTTAGAAAAAGTTGTTGAGGTACAAATTTTCAGGCCCTAATTTTATTAGCCCACTCAACAAAATACCCATACAAGCGTCATAAATTATTTTGGGCCCTCACAAATATTTCTTACATATTACCCAATATTTCCCATACATTACCTAACTTGGGCTCTCACAAATATTTCCCATACAAGCCCCCCATAAATTATCTTGGGCCCTCACAAATATTTTCCATACAAGCCCTATAAATTACTTTAGGCCCACATAAATACTTCTCATACCATTATCAAAATTGGGCCATAAAAATATACTATCTTTACAAAAGCCCAAACTTATTTATCTTGTGGGCAAAACCCCAAAAGGTTCATACACTATTACTAAAGCCTGTTGGTACATGGTAACCTAAAGTTTGTTGCCACACGACACTCTTACAAAGCCCGTTGCTACGGGCAATTTTTTTACAAAGTCTCAAACTATTTACAAATAGCCCAAATATTATTTTGGCAACTATTCACACAAAGCCCAAATACTATTTTGGCAATTGTAAGGACACAATTTGGTTCCTAAGCCTAAAAGGTAAAGGGATCTTGGCCCAAAAAGCCCAATACATTGATTTGCAGAGAGTGAGTTAGAAAACTATAGGCTCTAACGAGTTGGGTAACAATTATAATGGATCCAGATGATAAGAAAGTAAAGATAGACTGATTTTATCTAAAGAAAGTCGTCCTTGGCACAATCTAAGGAGATCAGTTCTTGTATATATCTCTCCAATTTGATTACAGGCATAATTCTTGTTGGTACAGTGTTTTTCTCTTAATTCTCTGATCCCTATTCTCTAGGGCTTCTTTCCCTTTTATACTATCCTTTCTCTTTCATTTCCACCCTCCACATGTAGACCAAGTGGATGGCTTTGATCCTTGTCCCATCAGCACCTTCCTGAGGTCTCTGTGAATAGCTGTAAGGCTGATTATCACTATTTAGGCATCACTTCCACATTAATGCGGCCAGAGAGTTAATTACAGAGCATTTAATATGGTGGTAGCATCTTTCCCTCAAATATTTCTCACTTTCTTTTTACCTTATCCCTTCCCGGTGCTCATCCTTTCCATTAGAACCACCCTGAGCTTTGTCGTTGACGTCACACTAGCCCTTCTAACCACGACTTTATTAAGCCGAGGATTCACTTGTGCTCGAACCAGCTTCCTAAACCCTTATGACCAACCACCTTCGTCCATTCACCAGCCCGTACCTCTATATCAATGTTCCCTTATCCTCGGACAACTAAATGTACTCGAACAGGGCCCCCAGCCTGACATATATATAGATATATATTATTGGGCCTACCACGCCTACAGTAACCATTTACAAAAAGCCCAAATACTATTTTGGCAACTATTTACAAAAGCCCAGTATTATTTTGGCAACTATTTACAAAAAGCTCAAATACTATATTGGCAACTATTTACAAAAAGCCCAATACTATTTTGACAACTCCTACAAAAAGCTCAATATTATTTTAGCAACTTTTACAAAAAGTCCAATATTATTTTGGCAACTTTTACAAAAAAGCCCAATACTAATTTGGCAACTTTATTTTGGCATCTTCTATTATAAAAACCCAAAACTATTGGGCAAATAATTATTCTAACAAAGCCCAAATATTACTTGAAAAAAGAATTATATTATGCTCGATGCCCAAAACTATTCTTTGGCAAAAACATATTTTGATATACTAAATTCCCTAACTCATGGAAAACATAAATTACTTATGACATTATTACCCATATTTCAAAACTATTTCTCCTACAAAATTAATGGGAACTACGCTTATTTTTTCCATGAGAGACCCTAACAACAAAAGCCCATGTATATTACAAACCCATGACAAAACTATTCATTTTGTAGGGATGAACAAGCCCAAAGAAGCTCGATAACAAGGCCCAGCCGACACAGCCCGGCCCATGTGCTAATCTCAGCAACCAAAGCTCACTTGAGTAACTAAAATGGTTAGACTAGCCACAAGTTAAGTTTCAGCACAACTAAGCTGACAGCTAGGACCCACTACCATCACTTTCAGCTTATCAAATCATATAAAAAAGGGACATGTGTCTAGTTGAGCTTACATCGTTCCTTGGCAACTAGATTTTCATGATTACTAATGTGACATAAAGCTGTGCTAACAAGACATAAAGCTGTAAGGCTGAAGCCAACCATGCTCTCTCTCTTCTCTAACATAATCGGTCAAAGAACAAGGGGCAATCATTAACAAACCATAAACCTCTCGCAAGGAAAAAACCCTACTGGATGATTTTAAGTTCACCGCTCCTAAGAATCCACTGATCAACAATCAAGTAGTTACAAGTATAAGGAATCTTGCCAGCTACCCTAGCCTATCCCGAAATGCCAACCTACAGTTGAACCTTTGCTCCAATACCCAATTAGACTTGATCTTGTAGTAGCCTTCTTCCCTTTGATGCATAAATCTCCAATCTGTAACTTCCCATTTGCACGGATCTTAGTACGTGATAACCCTAGCAACTTGAACAGATATTATTGGCTGCAAAGTTCTTCACTTCATCAACAAAAAAGATCATGAAGTACTTGGTTACCAAACCCTATGGCGTACAAACACAGTAGCATCTCATAAAGAAAATAAATCTCTTAGTCTCTATATCCTTGTGTGACGACTCTTAAAGTACGCCTTATATATGTCTAGGGTTGTGAGAAAAGAAACCTTAAATAAATACAAAAGCTTGGGCTGAATTTTAGGTCTGGAAAACTAAAAATCGTAAGTCTCAATAGATCGAGCTGCTATCGAGCTATCTATCGAGGCATCTGTCGTGCTATCTGTCGAGACTTAATGAATGGTTTTTCTTCACTTGTTTCTTGGACCGATTTTCATGACTTTTAATACGAACACTTGATATGCTTTGAGCAACATATTTCTTGATGTATTAAACCCATCTTAGATCTACCCAATTACAAGTAAAGTGTATTTTGTCAAAGGATTAGCCAATTACATAAAATATGACCCTACCAATCTCCCCCTTTGGCAATCCGTGACAAAACCACAAACATAATTATGAGAGAAGTATCAAACAAAAATTCCATAATTAGTACAAAAGCCAAAAGTACATAAGCCTAACTAATACAATGAGCTCTTGAAAAACTTTGCAAGAAAAGAGATCATGGCATAATAGACTTGCAACCTATCTTATCTGAAACACTTAAACAAGATTCATCAAGGCATCAAGTGTGAAACATAGACAAGTTGTATACAAGAAGAAACATGTGTATAAAGAGAGAAAAGAAACAACATATGTGAGATAAGGTGAAGAACATACATCAGATATATATAGAAAGAAGCAATACAATGTATGAGTAAAAAGGTCACAAGACCATTGTACGAGTAAAGAGAAAAGATACAACAAAAATCTCACTACATCACTCAAAAACACTCTCCCCCCAACTAGTCTATCTCTATGCTAGCTCTCTCCCGAACAAAAAGACTACACTCATATATAAAACTACTCCCCCTTTTTGTCATGAGTGGCAAAGGGTGAATCACTAAGAGAGTGTCATCTTATCATCAATTTCGGAGGAAGAAGCATCATCATCATCATCTCCACCATCCGAAGAAGACTCAGTTGGCTCGGGTGAGGGAGAATGAGCAAAATCACTAAGGTGTGACTGGCGGCGAGCGATGCGACCAATCCTAGTGTTCATTTGACACATCTCATCAAAAAGATGGTCAAGACGACTACCAAAGTCAACACGCACAAGTTGAAGCTGATCCATGATGGTAGTGAGAGAAACCTCAACTTCAAAAGAAGAAAAGGGAGGAGAAGATGAGGAAGAGGGTCTAGAGGTAGAAGCAGCATCCATCGAAGTAGACTCCACATGAGGCCGCTTGGCAACCAGCTGTGCATCACTCCTCCAAATAGATTCCTTGCTGATGGCACCCATGACATAGAAAGGAGAAGAGAGAGGAATAGTGATGTGCATGTGTGAAAGGATGCATGTGATAGTTGTAGGAAAGATTAGCTTGTCACGAGTGGCAGTATCTCGATAGCAATCTATCATAGATTCTATCATGTGTGAAGGAAAATCTATAGAAAGATCTTCCATGAGAGAAGGAAGAAATCGAGCACGAGGCTCAGTGATACTGTTATAGTAAGACCGTGGAGTGAAAACAAAGGTCATCACCATATTAAGGATCTATAGACCATTAGCAAACTTAGTGGTGGAGAAATTTAGAGTTTCTCCTTACACCATGGCCTTCTCACAAAAGAGTGAGTTCATCTCGTCTCGAGAAACAAAACTGAGACGACAGTGACAAGGATAATTAGGACGATCAACCCTAGGAACATGTAATACCTCAGAAATGAACTCCAAGGTGACTACGATATGTGTACCTCGGAATACCGTAGTAAACCTACAGAAGTATCGATGGCATGCATGTTGGAGTAAAACTCCTGAATGAACACACCGGGACACCTCTTGGGTATCTCACATAGAGAAGCCCAACCCTGAGAGCTAAATGCACTAGGTAGAAGAGTGCTTGGAAAGTCAAACAGAATGACCTGGCGTTCCAAATGAATCGCCCAATCAAAGAAGTTCTCAAAGATGTCATCTCTGGCCTTCTCATCACGAAACCTCACAAAATCAGGAAGAGAAGGAGCAAAAGAAGAAGAGCAAGAACCATGACATCTTATCGGGTTCTTGAAGGGAACAGAATTTTTAGGTGCCCTGAGAAGGAAACTAAACCAAGAGAGAGAGAGAGAGAGAAGAGAAATAGAGAGACACAATAGGAGAATAAGGCACTAGAAAGAAGAAAAGAACGAAGTGCAATGCATGACAATTCATGAACTTGTTACGTGCTAAAGAAAATTGCATCATAGGTAAAAACCTAATCCAAACTACAGCACTCACAAAGTATAATCAGTCACACAATCCTAGAATGCATGAAACATTGTTATAATGAACATAGAATGTAATGTATGAGCATGTGAGATCAATTTAATAGAACCCAACCCAAAAATCTTAGCAAAACCACAAAACCACCCCCCCCCCCCCCCAAAAAAATTTCCCAAAACCTAAAACCTAGGTCACAAAAATGCATGAAAGATGAAGAGAAAGAAAGTTTAGAGAGACTTACCTGTAAAATGATTAAAGGATTAGACTGAAAACTTGATGGGTAGAGAGATTTGAGAGAAGAAATGGTCGTTTGGGTTGAGAGAAAAGAGAGAAGAATCGAGATATTTAAGTGAAGAGCAAGCCAGGTCAAACCTCGAGTATATATAGAAACAAGCAGCTCGATAGATCGAGAACGTATCGAGGAGGTTTCAAAAACTAAATCTCGATAGATCAAGGATGTAACACCCCAACTTAATTGCATAATTAATTTTATGGGTTTATATGCATGTTATTATCTTAATTACTTTTAAGTGCATAAAGCTTTGATTTTTGTAAAGATTATACATATTTAATATTTACACGAATATGTTAGGTTTCAGCCAGGTGGAAATCTTCCAAGTTCAAAGGAAATGAAATTGCAAGGTTTTCATCATTTCTGTATATTGTGGCTTTAATGCACGAAAATAAACAAGAATTCACGAAACAATTCTTGATAAGCCCCTTCAGTTTAGGTTGGTTCATGTTAGTATTGAGGTAAACTTGATATTAGCATGCCGGTCATGCTCTAAATCCTGAAGTACAGGTTTGGATCGTGACAGAGGAGGTGTCGAGCAGCTACTGAGCAGACAGAGACTTTGGAGAAGAGGCACGTGGATCAAGCTATCTGTCAAGAGGTATCAAGAAAACCCAAAAATTATCGATAGATCAAGAAGGTGTCGAGCAGTTATCCAGCTTCTATCGAGAGTTCAAAAAAGATGTTTTTCAAGGAAGAAAACAACAAGAGACGAATGCAACAAAAATAGACACCAAAACAATCAATAAAAGAGCATATTAAGCACTCAAACACATCATCAACTCTAGAAGCAAAGCATTCCTAGATTAAAAAAAAAAAGTGTATATATATATATATATATATAAAAGCACACTAAACAAGTCTAACAAATTTTATTTCAAAAACAAGTTTAGACAGTTCAGAGAGCATATACTACCACATGTATTCCTTGTGATAACTAAATCACATTGTACCTGTATAATAGTATCAAGAGTAGCAAAAAGTATACGTGTTGTGTGTGAAACTTTTGCAAGAGAGCATAAGTAAATCATTATATGAAGAGTAATGATATAAGAGGTTCAAATACATTCACACATAATCATAACTGTTTGATGAGGATTATCACCTTTGAGGTACATCATATAACTCTCACATCTCCTAAAAACACGCTTGCAACTATATATGAAAGCATTTTGACTCTTTTTGCTTCACGTGTTCTTTGCATATTTTTCTTTTAGACATAACATGACATAACACGCATGGGTAAGTAAGAGAGAAAAGAATTACCCAATTATGAAAGCCAAACATCTTATTTTTGCTGTGCAAGTGCTACACCTTACCGAGCATGGCTTATATGAATATCCACATATGTTGTATGATTAACGAGTTTTAGTGGTAAGATAGTTATTTATGCCGTTATCTTAGGATATTTTAATCATTCCCGTCAAAAAGAGTGATTTAAGATATGAAAGATAAAAGATTAACCAAATCATACAAATCACATGAAAGAGCTACAAAGCTCACATTGCTTAGTTGTGCATGAAAATGCTCATCTAAGCTACAAGAGATACAAAGTTAAGAACTTTGTTTTAATGCCCATCCAAGGTACACAAGTACCAGTATACATAAACACACACTATTTTTGTATTTTTCAAAATTTTCCCTTTCTTATTAAAAAAAAAAAAACCTTAAAACAAAGGATAAAGAAAAAAAACAAGTAAACAAAAAAAAGCATCTAAAACTAGACTACCTCAAACCACAACTCACACCATGCATGAGATCAGGAAAGTGAAGGAATCACTTGGAATATTTTTCCTTCCAGATGGGAAACCTGGATGGAAAGCCTTTCTTTTGCATGAACCTTTGTTTAGATGGATAAGGAAGAGTAACATGACTTTTAGGTTAAAGAGTAACATGACCGCCTTAAGAAGTTCTCCCAAAGGGGCTAAAGAAAGTTGGAGTTGATTTGGGTTCCCGAAAGATAACACACTATTGCCATGTTGAGTGGCTAACCACTTATAGCAATTTGGACAAGTGTGCCCAGATGCTCTACAATAGTGACAGCAATGAGGTTTCTTTGGTTGAGACTTCTTGTTGGTGGAGCGATGATTATTCTGCTTAGTCTCTTTCTTACCAACCTTAGGGGGTGCTCCTAGAATGGATTTTCCCTTATCACTTTTATCCTCACTCACATTTTTAGTCTTAGGATCAGTTACTTTAGAGTTATCATTACTAGCAGGGGGAACAAAAATAAATCTATTTAAAGCATCTGAAGGGGTATTGCAAGAAGAGAGAGAATGATCATACTCGAGACCTGTTTTGTCTGATGCAGATTTTTGGAAGTTGAGTATTTCATCCAACTTGGCACTTGAAGACCTTTCCAATTGTGCTTTTATTTGAAACAGTTTATCATCCAGTTTCTTGGTCTTTTTAAGAAAAAAGTTGTTCTCAAACCTCAACGCTCCAATGTTTTGATTAGCTTCATTAACCTTGGTGGAGAGTTCCTCTCGTTCCAACTCCACTTCACTAAGCTTTCTCGTAGCTAACCAGTAAAATTTCTCGTGCTTCTTAGAGACCTTGTACCATTTAGAGTAGGTAGTGTGGATGTCATCTTGCTCATCCATCTTCTCAAACTTTGATTCTATCAGCTCTTCTTCCTCATTAATTAATTCTATTGCTTCCTCAGTGGACTCAATAGTAGCTGTAAAAGCACTCACTGTCCCATCTTGATCACTTTCATCAGAATTCTGGTTCCGTATCACTCAAAGTGGCAGCTAGGGCATTGCTTTTGCCAATGGATTTGAGATACGTGAGACATTCTTGCTTCATGTGTCGAAATCCTTGACACCCGTAGCACTTTTGCCCAGTAGGAACATTATTGCCTTGACCAGCATCCTTAAATTTTCTTTTGCCTTTATCTTGGGATTTGAATTGAGAGAATCCAGATTGTTTGCGATCCTTGTCACTTGCTTTGACGTTCTCATTTTTGATGAACTTCTTGAATTTTCTGGTGATATAAGATTTGAGCTTAGTCTTCTTATCTTCAGATGACTCATCGTTATCATCATTCTTAACCTTCAAAGTAATGTTCTTGCCTTTGCTACCCTTGCCAACTCTTGCTAACCCCAGTTCATAGGTTTGCAAATTTCTAATTAGCTCTGTTAAAGGTATAGAGTCAAGATCCTTTGATTCTTCTATGATAGTAATCTTGGCATGAAATCTCTCTAGAAGAGATCTGAGGATTTTCCTAGCAATTTTGGGCTTTGGAATCTGTTCTCCAAGATTAAAGGTTGAATTCACTATGTCCTTGAGCTTGATATAGAATTCATCAAATGACTCATCCTCATCCATCCTTATTTCCTTAAAACTAGTAGTGAGCCTTTGGAGCTTGGAGTTTTTAACAGCTTTTGTGCCCTTATAGGTATTTTGAAGAATAGTCCATGCTTCCTTTGCATTGCTAGTAGAAGAAATCTTCTGGAATTATTCATTGGTCACAGTGCTAAACAAAGTATTCAGTGCTCTGCTGTTAAAATTTACAGCTCCGAACTTAGTATCATCCCACGTTATTGGTAGCTCTTCAGGTTTCTTCTAGCCAACTTCAACTCTAAGCCATACTTTCTCATCTAAAGACTGCAAAAAAGCTCTCATGCGTACTTTCCAATATGCAAAATTAGTACCATCAAATAATGGAGTAATAATCAAGGATTGCCCACGATCCATAACAATAGGGGTCATTGGATCACACGGCAATGATTAAAACCTAATCAGAGTGTGCCCGCTCTAATACCACTTGTTGGGTTAAGATAGCTTGACCTCGGTTAATTAATTAAATTACCCAAGTTGATTAATTAGGTTCAATCACATGCAAATCATGAAAGCACTAACAAATCACCAATTGAACTAAATGCAGCGAAAATTAAATTAACATAGCGATTTGTTGACAAATGGGAAAAACCTCTCGCGACGCAAAAACCCCATTGGGTGATTTGAAGGTCATCACTCTCACGAATCCACTAATCAACAATCAAGCAGTTACAAGTATAAGGAATCTTACCAACTACCATGGCCTATCCCAAAATACCAACCTACAGTTGAACCTTCGCTCTAATACCCAATTGGACTTGATCTTGTAGTAGCATTCTTTTCCTTGATGCACAATCTCCAATCTGTGACTAACCCTTTGCATGGATCCCAGTACGTGACTAACTCCAGCAACTTGAGCAAATGTTGTTAGCTGCAAAGTTCTTCACTTCATCAGAAATGAAGATCGGGAAGCACTTGGTTACAAAACCCCATGGCATACAAACGCGGTAACTTCTCACAAAGAAAATAAATCTCTTGGTCTCTGTATCTGCGTGTGATGGCTCTTAAAATAAACTTTATATATGTCTAGGGTTGTGAGAAAAGAAACCCTAAACGAATATAAAAGCTTTGGCCAAATTTTAGATCTGGAAAACTAAAAATTGTACGTCTCAATAGATCAATCTGTTGTCGGGCTATCTGTCGAGCTTCACATTAAGTCTCGATAGCAAGCATCTATTTTTCTATCTGTCAAGACTTAATGAATGGTTTTTCTTCACTTGTTTCTTGGACCAATCTTCATGACTTTTAATACGAACACTTGATGTGCTTTGAGCAACATATTTCTTGATGTATTAAACCCATCTTACATCTACCCAATTACAAATAAAGTGCATTTTGTTAAAGGGTTAGCCAATTACATAAAATATGACCTTAACAATGTACCAAGCACATGAACCCTAATGTGGAAACTTAGAGAAATGTGGTTTGGAAGGCACCAAGGAGATCTCTAGCAAAGTTTCCAGCAGGGGGCTCCAAGATTGACACTTGACTTGGGGTGACACAATTTGCCCTAGGAAGCTACAAATGTGAAACTTATAGTGCTAATTCTTTTGTGGAACTGCTAGGGAAGAATGTTGATCAGCTCTGGAAAGACTACAAAGCCAAGTATGCAAAATAAGGCTGCTGATTAAGAGCAAATCTATATGAATAAAATGTTGTATCATGCAATTACATAAAACATGAGATAAATAAATGTGCTTGGATTATTACTTATATTGCCTTCATGTACAGCAGTTCTTTTTTTTTTTTTTTGGTTTCTTTTTATTGGTTTTCTTTTTACCTTTCTCAGTTTGAAATTTGAACTATGCAAGATGCAATGCAGGTTCTTAAGACAATACAGCCAAGCATATATGCAACTTTCATTACAAGTTGAAAAATGAAAACAAAAACAAAAACAAAAACCTCGATGCAACTTGAAGGTCTTATCAATCTGTACAGTAGCTAATCTTTTTTAATTACAAGTTGTTTCATAGTTCTTTTTTTTTGGTTAAAAAGTTGTTTCATAGTTCAATAATAGCTCTTCTCATCCAAGATAAAACGAAATCTAATCAACATATATATATATATATATATGTAAGCAGTCCTCTAAAGCAAGCAAATATCATAACTAGCACACATACCCTTTCATGATTATTGCCCAAGACACAATTAAAGACTGATATTTCATATTCTCAAAAGCAAGCTAGCTTCCAAATAGCAACAATATCCTTGCTGCAAATTAAGGGGAGAAATTCCTGCTTTGCAAATTGAGCGGGGATCAGACATTATTTTCAGAGCCACCAATTCTCAACTTTGAATCCTCTTCACTTTGCTTCCTAAATTTCTTTTAACCAGGTGAAAATTTTCTCATGCTTCTAATAGCACCATTGAAATGTCTTAGTAACTTGATAATTAACTTCCTGATTAGCCAGGGGCGTAGTTAGGAATTTATACTTGGGGGGCCGGTTTGTTGTTGTTAACGTGTATAGTGTTGTGGGCTTTAGGCCCAACTAGATTACTTGTATAGCACTCTTACTTGTACTGAACTGATATGCCTCTTATATAAAGGCACTTGTGTATATTCTTTCATTGAGAAATACAATACAATTATTCAGTATTTCTAACAGTTGTAATTTTTTTTAGAATCTCCACAACAAAAATTGTAGTATTAATACAATAATCATAATTCAAAAACTTATTGAATACGAAATTATCAACTTTGATATATCATCACATTCTCAACAATTATTTAGTTCACTATAGATATATACAAAAATTTTACTATTATTTTAAAAACTATCAACCCATTATTATTTGTAATATTGAAAATTTCCTATATTTTAATTTTTTAATGAATTATTTAGCACCTAATTTCAAACCAAAAATAAAAATCAACTTAAAAAAATGATGACATAGAGAGATAAAATATATTATAAAATAGCAAGCAATACAAAAATTGAAGAACAAAATCTTGATAAACAAAACATATTCATTAAACAAATTAGAAACGCAAAAACTCATATGGTCAGATTCATATCATAATAAAAAAAAATAAAAAAAATAAATAAAAAAAACAAAATCATATGACCATTATCATATGTATAACAAAACTTAAATCTAAATGCCTATATGCTTGAGTTTATTTGGTTATGTTGAGAAGTGAGTTAACGTATTGACTTGAGAGAGGACATTGTAGGCTAGCAGCAATAGGGAGAAGTACTAAAGGTAGCTTCTTGAGATTGAGAAAAATGGAAAAAAAAAGGGTAAGTTTTTTGTTTGAAGAAGTGAGTAAATGATGCTCTTTTGGAACCGTTGTTATTATCCATTGGGTACGCAAAGAATCATTTGGACAACTGGGGCGCTAGTATATTATTTGAGGATTTTCCATGAAAATGTTTCCCTTTTGTTTCCAATTCTTGTGGTTCTGTCCAATCTTCTGTTTTGCCCTTCCTGCAGCCCAAATCTTCTTCCTCATTTGTTGTTCCTCATGATTCTATCATTCATATTCATCATTCCCTTAATGATGATTTGCTTGATGAGGTACTTGCAGAACCTCCTGATCCTGTTGTTGATCCTAATCCTCTTAGAAGGTCTTCTAGGGCTGTCAAACCACCTTCTTATTTACAGGCTTACCACTACAACCAGGTATCTTCTATCCTTGATGCCACTTCTCCTTAATCAGGTACTTCCCATCCTCTTTCTTCCCATGTTTCTTATCAACACCCCTCTCCTTCTTACAAGTCTTTCTGTTGCTTCATTTCTTCCCTTGTTGAACCAACTTACTTTTACCAAGCTACTTCTGACCCCCAATGGCAAGAGGCCATGACTGCTGAAATAGCTACACTTGAGGCTAATAATACCTGGACATTAACCCCACTACCTACTAGTAAGAAGCCTATATGTGTAAGTGGGTCTATAAAATTAAATACAAAGCTGATGGTTCAGTTGAGAGGTACATGGCAAGGTTAGTTGCTAAGGGGTTTACAGAAAAAGTAGGTGTGGATTATTTTGAGACATTTTCCCCTATGGCCATAATAGTTTCTATCAAAGTCCTTCTTGCTGTGGCTGCAATTCAGGGTTGGTTTCTTAGTCAATTGGATGTAAATAATGCATTTCTTCATGGTGAATTAGATTAGGAATTGTATATGGCTCTTCCACAAGGATGTCATAGCCAAGGGGAGGTTGTTTGTAAGCTCAATAAGTCATTATATGGCCTTAAACAAGCTTCTAGACAATGGTTTGCCAAGTTTTCTAATACCTTACTTTAGATTGGTTTCATTCAATCCAAAGTTGATTATTCTTTGTTTACTAGAAGGCAAGGTGATGTTTTCATGATTCTTTTGGTATATGTGGATGATGTCTTAATAGCTTGTAATAATAAGACTGAGATAGACAAGTTCAAGGTTATGCTAGATGATAAGTTCAAGCTAAAGGACCTAGGTGACTTGAAGTACTTTCTTGGGCTAGAGGTTGCTAGATCAGACAAAGGGATTGCTCTTTGTCAAAGAAAGTACACACTTGAGGTTCTTAATGATGCTGGTATGCTTGGGTGTAAGCCAGCTAAGACACCTATTGAGCAAAATCTCAGACTAAGTAAGTTGGAGGGAGAAGAACTTAAAGATCCAAGTAGCTATAGAAGGTTAATAGGGAGGTTATCGTATTTGACAATCACAAGACCAGACATCACTTTTGCTGTCCACAGACTTAGTCAGTACATGTCTAAACCAAGAAAACCACATCTGGATGCAGCATATAGAGTATTACAATACTTGAAAAGTGAACCAAGGAAGGGTCTTATGTTTTCCTCTAAATAGATTTACACTTGAAGGGATTTGCAGATGCTGATTAGGCATCCTACCCTGACACAATAAGGTCTGTAACAGGTTATTGTGTCTTCATTGGTGACTCTTTGGTGTCTTGGAAGTTAAAGAAGTAGTCTACAGTCTCAAGATCCTCAACAGAAGCTGAGTACAGGGCCATGGCAGTTGCCACATGTGAGATTGTGTGCATTTTATACTTTCTCAAAGACATTAGGGTTAAGCATGATATAGAGGCATCGCTGTTTTGTGACAGTCAGGCAGCATTGCATATTGGTTCTAATCCTGTTTTCCATGAGAGGACAAAGCATATTGAAATAGATTGTCATGTGGTCAAGGACAAGGTTTTCGAAAGGGTTATCAAGTTAAATCATGTTAGGACTCATTGCCAATTAGCATACATGCTTACCAAAGCTTTGGGTTACAATCAACTTTCTAATCTTGTTTACAAGATGGGAATGATAAACATACATACACCATCTACTCTTGAGGGGAAGTATTAGAGTGAAGATGGTAATGAGCACAAGGAAGCAACAAGAGCAGAGCATAAAAGAGCGTTGCAGTCTGTTCAGAACAAAACCACTGCATAAATGACAACAGATAGTGCTTGTACTGTGTAGATACAACTTGCAGTTTTAATAGTTGAATTAATGCTGTAAATGATGGCACGTGGGAATGTTAGTTATTACTGTGTGTGCACGTGTAGAGTTAGTTTTATTCTATTAGCAGCAGTTAGTCTGTTAGGCATGCTTTACTCATTGTATATAATACTCTGTACTCTTTCTTTTGCTAATTAATCAAATATAGAATTCTTTCTTCCATTTCTTGATACTGATCAGCTCTGGAAAGACTACAAAGCCAAGTATGCAAAACAAGGGTGCTGATTAAGAGCAAATGTATATGAATAAAATGATGTATCATGCAATTACATAAATCATGAGATAAATCATGGGCGGAGCCATGGTTTGACTTTAGGTGGGCAGTGGCCCCCCAAATTTTTTTAATATATATATATATATATATATATATATATATATTATATATGTGGGTACTATCTTTAGCAACTGTTGGGAAATTTAGACCCCGGTTGATAGAATTAACAAGTTTTAAACCCAAGTTGTTAATTAGATTTATTATGAATAAAAATTGTGAAAACAAACAAGCATCAATATCATGTCAAAATCATGCAGGGGAAAATAAATAAGACAATATATGATAACCCAGGAAAATCAATGAAACAAACTAGTTTCACAGTAAAAAATCTGGGAGGAAACCTTCTCGAAAAGCGATCCACTATAGTAAAGAGAAATTTCAGATCTAGTACAAAACCTTTGTCCCTATACTCTACAACCCCCATAGATGAACTCACAATAGAAACCTTCTACCGCTTCAGAACCTCTGAACTCTTCAATATATGAACGACACCCTTTTGATGCACAAATCCCAGCACGTGACTAACCAATTACACAGATCCCAATACATGATTTCAATCACCAACTCGAGAAGATTGTTGGCTGCAAAATTCTTCACTTCATCAATCATGAAGATCAAGAAACACTTGGTTACAAAACCCTAAGGCGTAAAGACGCAGTAGCTTCTTTCAGAGAGAATAAGGCATCGGTCACCTTTTGAATAATAAAGATAAAAAATGCTTCTTTCAGAGAGAATCAGGCGTAAAGGCACAGTAACTTCTTCGACAGATACAGCTATCGAGACGCTGTCAAGGAGCTGTCGAGGGGACAGGAGCTTTCTCAATCGATCCACCAGCTGTCGAGAAGCTATTAAGATTGTGATAGGAAGAAGTTGAAAATCCCGATAGATAGCCTAGCTATAAAGAGGTGTCGAGCAGCTATCGAGCTATCTGTCTGCAGGTGTCGAGCTATCTGTCCAGCTTTATTGAACAACTTTTCTTCACTTGTTTTTTGGTCCAATCTTCATGGCTTTAATACTATACTTGAACAACATGTTTCTTGAAGTATTAAACACATCCTAGATCTATCCAATTACAAGTAAAGTGCGTTTTGTCAAAGGAATAGCCAACTACATAAAATAGTGACATATATTTCTAACAAGTGAATCACATATGTCCTAACAATCTCCCCCTTTGGCAATCCATGACAAACCCATAACAAAAAAATGAACATATGAGAGAAGTCATAAATCACTTAACTTATATTCACTTGTTGAATACAGTAAAATCTATCCTAACACAAACTCTTGAAAAATTTTGCAAGAAAAGAGTTTATGGTAAGAAGACTTTGACAACCTGTATTTCTGAAACACTTTAAACAAAACTCATCAAGGCATCTTTGTGTGAAACAGAAATAATAGATTACATACAAATAATAAGAAGCATGTGCATAAAGAGAGAAAAGAAACAACACATGTAAAGGTAAGTGAAAAAAACATACATCAACATATAAAGAAAATAAGTATAATGTAATGTCCATTGTTGAGGACATATTTTTATGTAATTGGCATATCCTTTGACAAAACGCACTTTACTTGTATTTGGGTAAATCTAAGTAGGTTCAAGATGATCACTACAAGTGGTAAATTGAAGACATGAAGACTACTCAAGAACTGTTCAAGAAAAGTGCAAATCTGTAGGTCTCAATACCTTCTCGATAGAAGCTCGATCTGTCGAGATTCATTAAATCTCGATAGATGCCTCGATCGATCGAGCTTACGGATTTTCAGATTATAGCCAGCAATGTTTTATTCTAAAAGGCTATTTATTTATGGGTTTGTATAATCCTTATTGGACAAGGAAAAGCCCAAGGTTTGTGTAAACCTAATTAGAATAGGAGAGCCCATTAAACTCCTATTTAAAGGAGGTGGAAAAAGAAAAACCTAACCCTAGAGAGCTTCATAAGGTTTTCTTTTTGAAACCCTAGCCTCCTCCTACAGAAGAAAGAGTTCTTTTTGTGTTTCTTGTACGCCTTTGGGTTTTGTAACCAAGCAAAGTCTCTTGCACCAACATTGAAGATCTTATTGGTGTTTCTATGTGAAGCTGCTGCAAATCAACTACAACAATCAAGGGGTTGCTGTGGAGTTAGTCACGTACTTGGATTCGTGCAAAGGAGTAAGCCGCGTACTGGGATCCGCGCATCAAATTGGTTAGTCACGTACTTGGGAGCCGTGCATCAAAAGGGGGAACTGTTGCTACAGATCAAGTCCAATTGGGTATTGGGGTAAGGGTTCAACTGTAGGTTGGTAAGGTACTTGGGATTCCTTATTTGTAACTGCTTGATTTGATAATAGTGGAGTTTCGGGAGTGGTGACCTGAAAATCACCCGGTGGGGTTTTTGCCGTTAGGGTTTTCCCCATTCGTGAATAAATTACCATGTTATTTATTTTCTGTTGCATATTTAGTTTTGGTGATTTGTTTGTGCTGCCACGCAATTGCATGATAAATTGATTAATTAATAACTTGGCTAATTAATTAATTGATTTAATCACAAGGGGTCATTCAGTTTGTGGCCTAACAAGTGGTATCAGAGCAGGCACACTCTGATTAGGTTTTAATCTTTGCTGTGTGATCCATTGACCCCTGTTGTCATGGAAACTCTTGATTGTTTTGATTTGCATGATCTTATGCTGAATGATGATGATGATATTCAAGATGCCTATTGCAAGCTTTATAATTTTTGTATGAAATCTCTTGAATGTTCTACAAAATTAAAAGCTAAATTTAAAAAGGTCAAGCTTGAAAAAGATGATTTGATTGCAAAATTGAATGAAGCCAATAATTTGAATGAAATTTTTAAAAATCAAATTTTATCTTAGGTGGACAAAATTAATAGTTTGGAAGAGCAACTAGTTGAATTTAAAATTGAAGTTGAAAAATTAACTAGTGTCAAACTTGTTGTTGAGCCTAACTCAAAAGAAAAAGATTTTTATATTCCCCCATTTAAAAGGAATAATGAAGAGTTGAAGGCTAATATTGCTAGGATAGACAAAGGTAAAAATTCTGATGTTAACGCTGAAGTTTCTAAACCTATGTCTAAAACTCCTCCTAGGAAGAATAAAAATTTTGAATTTGTCCCCACTTGTCATCATTGTCATATTGTTGGTCATATTAGGCCAAATTGTCCTAAGTTAAGGTCTCTGTCAACCTCCAAGGTTAGACCTCCTTCTAGGAAACTAAGTAATTCCCAAACTACTCATGTTTGTCACCATTGTGGTGCTTCCGGTCACACTCGTCCTAATTGTTTCAAATTGTTTCCTCATAAACGAGTGTCAAATAGGTCTTATCCTTTGTCTAAAGGCTCTATACCTATTCTTGGTGAGTTATTAAAAGTTTTGAGCTTTTTGACTCAATTTCAGGGGAATTCTAATTCCTCTATGTCCTTTAGTAATCATACTAGGACACGTGCTTTTTCATCTTCACGGCCAAAGAGTCGTGCTGTGTGGGTGGTAAAGGATTCTAAGACTTAATTGTCTTTTCTGTTTGTCCTCTACTTTAATTCTTTCTATCTAAAGTAGGACTCTCTTTGCTTGATTTCTTATCTATTTTTGAAATCATGTTTTCATGCATCTGCACTCTTCTATCATGCCTTCATGCGTATGCATCTTTCTTTCATGCTTTGCTTAACATGTTTTTGTTTGTTTATTTTAAATTTTTCTTTTTTTTGTTTTTGATTAAAATAAAAAAAAATTTGAAAAATTGAAAAATACAAAAACAGTGTGTGTTTTGTGTATTTTGGTACTTGTGTACCTTGGATGGCCAATGAAACAAAGTTTTCTAAATTTTGTATCTCTTGTAGCTTAGATGAGCATCTTTATGCACAACTAAGCAAGTGAGCTTTGTGGCTCATGTTTGTGATGAGTAAGATTAGGTTATTTCTTAGACTTAACACTCATATCACTCTTTTTGACAGGTAGGACTAGAAAATCCTAAGAGAAAGGCATAAATAACCATCTCACCACTGTTGCCCGCCAATCATTAATGACATTTGTATGCTTCGGCATAGCAAAAGTGTGATGTCAATGACATTTGTGTGCTTAGGCATAGCATAATTGAAATGTCAAATATCAATAGGTATTTCTTTTCTTTCTCATAAGCCCATGCATGATATGTTTAAAAAGAAAATATGCAAAGAAATAAAAAGCAAAAAGATTAAAATGCTTCAAAAATGGTTGCAAGCGTGTATTCTAGGGGATGTGAGAGTTATAGGATGTACCTTGAAGGCGATAGTCCCCATAAAACAGTTATGATTGTGTGTGAGTTAAAGTTATTTTCTCATATCTCAGATTGTCATAACATGTATACACATATGCCATCTTGCGATGTTTTTCACACACAACACGCAATATTCTTTGCTACTCTTGATACATGTGCAGGTACAATGTGATTTGGCCATCACAAAGGTTTTACATGTGCTTTTGTATGCTCACTAAACTGTCATGACTTATTTTTGAAATATAAAATTTGTTAGACTTGTTTAGTGTGTGTGTGTGTTTTTGGGAGATCCATGTGCTTAAATTTTCATTGAGAGATGATTTTTGAGAGCTTTTTATGTTGTTTGGATTCTGGTTGAGGTGCTTGTCTTGATTGCATTCATGTCTATGTTTTTCACTTCTCGAAAAACTGCTTTTCACTGTTGGCTCGACACCTCCTCGACACCTCCTCGATACCTTGTTATCTGTCGAGATTCTCAAGACTTTTCTTATCACAATCTCGACACATCCTCGACACCTGGTGGATCGATCGAGAATTCTCCTGTCTCCTCGATAGCTTCTCGATACCTTGTCGATCGATCGAGATTTTATTCTTGTGTCTTTGGTTTATTCCTCCACAGATCCTCGACAGCTACATCTGTCGACGTCTATTTTGCTCGACACCTCTCGATCCATCGAGATCCCCTTGCATGCATTTCATTTCTTTTGTTTTGCATTTTTTTCCTTTGTGTCCATAGCATCTTGTTTTTCTTTTTCTTGTAGGTCTATTGTTCCTTGTTCTCCTCGTTCCCTCTTTGTCAATTTTCTATCTGTCTCTTGTCATGTCTTTTGGCTTCTTATGCCCTTTGACAATCGTGTCAAAAAGGGGGAGAAATTTGAGAATTGAATGTCATTCCTCAGGGGGAGTAATAAACTTAGGGGGAGAACTTCATGTTAAAGGAAGAAAGTTTTTGTTGTAACTAACTGAGGGGCAGAGTTAGTTTGATACACTTTGATATTGATATATTTTTTGTGTTGTGTATCTCTTGGTTTTGTAACCATTTACATACATCATGTGTTGCTTCTATATTTGATGATGATGTATGTGTTTCACTCTTTATCTCACATGTGTTGTTTCTTTTCTCTCTTTATACACATGTTTCTTGTTTATTTAACTTGTCATTATTTTCCACATGGTACCTTGATGTGTTTTGTTTAGTGCCTTTCAGGAAAGACAAGTTAAAGCCAAGTCAAGATTCCGAACCTTCTTCGTGCAGCAACTTCCAAGGTTCAAATCTTTTAGACTAGGCTTATTTATTCTGTAATCTTGAGTAGAATGTATTCTAGGACATTCAATGTACTCTTGTGGTTTTGTCACGGATTGCCAAAGGGGGAGATTGTTGAGGACATATTTTTATGTAATTGGCATATCCTTTGACAAAACACACTTTACTTGTATTTGGGTAAATCTAAGTAGGTTCAAAATGATCACTACAAGTGGTAAATTGAAGACATGAAGACTACTCAAGAACTGTTCAAGAAAAGTGCAAATCTGTAGGTCTCGATACCTTCTCGATAGAAGCTCGATCTGTCGAGATTCATTAAATCTCGATAGATGCCTCGATCGATCGAGCTTACAGATTTTTAGATTATAGCCAGCAATGTTTTATTCTAAAAGGCTATTTATTTATGGGTTTGTATAATCCTTATTGGACAAGGAAAAGCCCAAGGTTTGTGTAAACCTAATTAGAATAGGAGAGCCCATTAAACTCCTATTTAAAGGAGGTGGAAAAAGAAAAACCTAACCCTAGAGAGCTTCATAAGGTTTTCTTTTTGAAACCCTAGCCTCCTCCTACAGAAGAAAGAGTTCTTGCTGCGTTTCTTGTACGCCTTTGGGTTTTGTAACCAAGCAAAGTCTCTTGCACCAACATTGAAGATCTTATTGGTGTTTCTATGTGAAGCTGCTGTAAATCAACTACAACAATCAAGGGGTTGCTGTGGAGTTAGTCACGTACTTGGATTCGTGCAAAGGAGTAAGCCGCGTACTGGGATCTGCGCATCAAATTGGTTAGTCATGTACTTGGGAGCCGTGCATCAAAAGGGGGAACTGTCGCTATAGATCAAGTCCAATTGGGTATTGGGGTAAGGGTTCAACTGTAGGTTGGTAAGGTACTTGAGATTCCTTATTTGTAACTGCTTGATTTGATAATAGTGGAGTTTCGGGAGTGGTGACCTGAAAATCACCCGGTGGGGTTTTTGCCGTTAGGGTTTTCCCCATTCGTGAACAAATCACCGTGTTATTTATTTTCCGCTGCATATTTAGTTTTGGTGATTTTTTTATGCTGCCACGCAATTGCATGATAAATTGATTAATTAATAACTTGGCTAATTAATTAATTGATTTAATCACAAGGGGTCATTCAGTTTGTGGCCTAACATCCATAATGGTCACAAGACCTAAGGTACAAGAAGAAGGAGGAAAGCACTCCCCCTAACAAGATGAAACAAAACTCCCCCTTACAGAGGCATGTATTTCTCCCCCTAACATGTAGAATCTTAAAAAAAGAAACCACAAAGTCTCCATAATTTCTCCCCCTTTTTGTCATGATTGACAAAGGGTACAAGAAGCTAGAAAGTTTCACTCGAGAAACATGAAGATGATTAAGGATGATCCAGGGGGTACAAGAAATCCATATAAATGCATGAATGTAATGAAATAAGATGCTATGGATGACAAGATAAAAGAAATATGCAAAACATGTGAAAAACAAATTTCTCAACAAGAAAAATGTTAAGCACATAGATCCCAAAACAAACATACACACTAAACAAGTTTAACCAATTTTATATTTCAAAAATAAGTCAAGACAATTTAGTGAGCATACACTAACGCATGTAAACCTTGTGATGACCAAATCACATTGTGCATACATATGTATCAAGAGTAGCAAAGAATTGCGTGTTGTGTGTGAAAAACATCGCAAGATTGCATAAGTGTCAACTAGTTATGACGATTTGAGATATGAGAATCACTTTAACTCACACAATCATAACTATTTGATGGGGACTATCACATTCGAGGTACATCCTATAACTCTTACATCTCCTAGAATACATGCTTGCAATCATATATAAAAGTATTTTTGATCTTTTTGCTTTTTAATTTTTCTTTGCATATTTTTCTTTTAAGCAAACCATGCATGGACATATAAGAAATAGAAAAGAAATACCCAATTATGTTAAGCATTTGACATTCCAATTTTGCTATGCCGAAGCACACAAATGTCATTGACATTGCACTTTTGCTATGCCGAAGCATACAGATGTCATTTCATGATTAGCGGGCAATAGTGGTGAGATGGTTATTTATGCCTTTCTTTTATAATTTTCTAGTCATTCCTGTTAAAAAGAGTGATACGAGTGTTAAGTACAAGAGAATACTTAATCTTACTCATCACAAACACGAGCCACAAAGCTCACTTGCTTAGTTGTGCATAGAGATGCTCATCTAAGCTACAAAAGATACAAAGTTTAGAAAACTTTGTTTCAATGGCTATCCAAGGTACACACAAGTATCAATGTACACAAAACACATACTGTTTTTGTATTTTTCTGATTTTTTTCTTTTTATTTTTATTTTGAAAACAAAACAAAATAAAAACTAAATAACCAAACAAAAATAGACAAACAACATGAAAGCATGAAAGCATGAAAGCATGATTCCCAATGTAGATAAGAAATCAAGTAAAGAGAGTCCTACTTTAGATAGAAAGAATTAAAGTAGAGGACAAACAGAAAAGACAATTAAGTCTTAGACTCCTTTCTCACCCACACAGCACAAGTCTTTGGTCGTGAAGATGAAAAGGCACGTGTCCTAGTATGTCTACTAAAGGACATAGAAGAATTAAAATTCTCCTGAAATTGAGTTAAAAAGTTCAAAGTTTTTAATAACTCTCCAAACAAAGGTCTAGGCCCTTAAGAGGAATCCTGTGACCGTTTGGACACTTGCTTTTGAGGATACAACTTAAAGCAATTAGGACAAATGTGTCCAGCAACACCACAATGATGACAAACATGAGGTCTAATAAAGGATTTACAATTAGACAAATCCGTTTTAGATTTCATACCTTTATCACCTTTCTCAGATCGGAGCACAAAGACAGTCTTTGATCTAGAGGCCGTGGAAGAGGTGGGACCAGAGGAAACAGCATATCTTAAGCCAATCTTATCAGAACTAGGCTTTTGTGCACTCAATACCTCATCAAGCTTTGCACTAGACATCCTCTCTATTTGAGTTCTAGCTTGACTAAGCTCAACCTCAAGATTCTTGACCTTCTCTTCCAATGAGGTGTTCTCCACAACAAGAGTCTCAACTAACCTTGTAGTCTCATCTAGTTTGACTAACAGGTCAGCTTTTTCATTTTTTACTTCATTAAACTCTTTTCTACAAAGATGAGAAGTCTTTTCAGATTTTATAAATTTAGTGCATAGCTTATCATAGGCTTCTTGAAGGGTCACATGAAGCCTGGTGTACCTATCCAACAATAGCTTTTCTTATCCAAGAAAAAACAAAATGTAATCATCATATATATATATATATATATATATATATGTATGTATGTATGTATGTATAACCAGTCCTCTAAAGCTAGCAAATATCATAACTATCATACACACCCTTAAATGATTATTGCCCAAGACAAAGACTGATAATTCATATTCTCAAAAGCAAGCTAGCCTTCAGCACTTGATGGTTTACAATATCCCCTTTTTCTATTGTAAAATTAAGGGGAGAAATTCCTGCTGCAAATTAAGGGGGGATCAGACATGATTATCAAAGGCACCAAATCTCGACTCTCTGAATCCTCTTCACTCTGCTTCCTAAATTTCTTTTAACCCGGTGAAAATTTTCTCATGCTTCTAATGGCACCATCAAAATGTCTTACTGACTCCATATTTAAACTTCACGATTGGCAAGAGAACAACTTAACTATTGTTGACATACACCACCCAGCAACTTAAAATTTATTATAAATCTCATGTTAATGTAATGAAGATATTTGTACAATTATGTTAATCTTCACTTGACATTGTGGACAATTCTTATTTGGTTATGAAAACTATTATATTTTGTCATTTTTGAACGTGTGCACTTAACATTGTTAAAACTCTTTCCACATTAATTTTCTAAATATTTTGGTTTAAGATTACTAGACTTTTTATCACTTTACTGGATTCATGTCTTTATTCACCATAAAAAAACTCCAATTGTTGCTGTTAGAAGCAAAGAGCCAAAGACATGTAATCGTTCATTTTTCTTAACATAATTTGCATGTATATTTATTTATATTTACACCAATATAATTAAATCGCTACAGGAGTGGACAAGCTCAAATTCTTTGAGATTATTATTTTGCAACTAATCTTAATGCTTTAACTCTCTTTGGTAGATGCTACTAAACTTTCTTATTTATTTTAATTAACTATTAATTCATTGTTTAAGGGGAAGCACAACAGTAATCGTTTGGTGACCCATTGGCAAGAGGTTCGCATATGACTAACCCAAAATACGGATTCAGACTATTAATGTATCAAAGTACGACACATATTCAACAATTAAATCACGTTGAACATAAATAGAAACTCTAAATATCTGTTATTCAAGTCGATGGACTGCCCTAGAACCTGGTGTCCTGTTGTTATTGTCCTTCAGCAATTTGTCCTCAAGTCAACTTTTTTTTTTTTTTTTTTTTTTGAGAGGAGTCCTCAAGTCACCTAAGTTGGGCATGTTTTCTATGTGGAAAACCCAGGTTTTCTTTTTGTTATTTTATTTTATTTTATATATGTTCTGGGAATGAGAAAACTTGAGAAACGTCACTTTCCAATTTATATATAACACGGCTAGGACCTTTTTTTTTTTTTTTGGGGGGGTTAGGGATGGGACCTTTTCATTTATTTATTAATTATCATAGTGTGAGCAGGACTACTAAGGTATTTAATGATAGTATATTATCACACATAATGAATATTTAAATTTTAAATAAAACATAATTAAAAAAAAAATCTAAAACCAGGAAATTTAGACAGGTTTTCTCTCTAGGTTTTCTCTCTAGGCTTTCTTTGGAAACCCTAGAGGTGAAAAAGGGGGCTAGAATAGCAAAAGGGCTGCCATTAGGCAAACTTTCTCTCTGTGCAAACAATAGAAACGGTTCTTTTCAGAAGAAAACATGGAGATCATAGATAGGTGTGCAAAGTTAAAGCTGTCGTTGAGAGAAGATGTTGAAGTAGCAATCCACGCACCAATGACAGAGGAGGGTCTTGTCCTTATTGGTAAATTTTGTACTAAGCGAAAAATCAATCTGGAGTCAGTGGCCAGAGTATTGAGATCAGTTTGGAGAGCGGAACACAACTTCGAGTTCAGTGATCTGGGTGACAATAGGGTAATGTTCCTTTTCCAATCGAAGGATGATATGGATAGGGTGTTATTGCTCAGTCCGTGGTCTTTCGATAAATATTTGTTGATCCTTCATAAGATGATGCGTGGTGAGGCAGTGAAGGATATAAAGTTTGATAGGTCACCATTTTGGATTCAAATACACGAATTGCCCACAATTTGTCAGACTAAGGAAGCCGGAATGAGTATCGAAGCAACTTTTGGGGAGGTGGTGAAGGTGGATGCTAACAGGAAATGATTTTGCTTGGGGAATTGTCTACGTATAACGGTTATACTTGATGTCTCTTTGCCATTATGCCGTGGCCGTAAGGTGCGGTTGGGGGAATATGGTTTAAAATGGGTGGACTTTAGATACGAGAGGCTTCCTATATTTTGCTACTTGTGTAGGAAGATTGACCATGATGAGAGGGGTTGCTTGCAATGGATACAAACCAATGATACTCTAAGGCCAGAAGAGAAGCAATTTGGCCCAGGTTACACGCGCTGCAGGAAAAAAACCAGAAGCCCTAGCTCGTTATGGTAGAAAAACAAGGTGAAAACAAGTCCGGGGAAGGTGGAAGGGAGGTTTTGGAATGAGGATTGGCCAGAGTAGCGGTTTCAACGCTGGTGACGATGAGCGGGCATAATAAGCTATCAGAAGAGACGGGGAGGGTGGTGGCCTATAGGGCTGACGTGGAGAAAGACGTAACAACTCCAGCTCACGGGTGTATCAAAAAACCAGATTTTTCGCGTGTTTTGAATTTTGAACAGCAACTAAAGGAAATTGATGACGCTATTAACAGAAGCGTATCTGCCTTGAATTCAGTAACAACCCAAGAAGCACTCTTAGGTAAGGAAACTAACATGCAAGCCACGCACGTGGCCACGCTGGAGCTGGAAGAGCGACTGTAAGCAATTGGGCCAAATGTTGTTGTCTAAGCCCAACCACCCATGCTTGGGCCTCAAGGCACTTTACATAAGCCCATGCATGAAAGTAAGGAGAATTCGGGCTTGTTCCAATTTGCGGTTATTGGCTGAATTGGCCTATAGCCACGTTTTCAATAGTTATTGCTGTGTTTTAAAAACGCGGCTATAGGACGTTTTTTTTTTTTTTTTTTTTTTTTTTTTTTTTTTTTTTTTGTAGTGCATCTATCCATATCATTCATTAAATGTTGAATAATTAGAATTTTAAAAACTCAATGCTAGAGTTAACATAAAAATTTAACAAGATCATAATCTGTTTTGCATTTTTTTTTTTCTCTTTCTTTTTTCTTTTGTGGATATAGAAACCCATCGCATTCTATATTACTCTTGAAAAAATTCTGAGTTTACTATAAATAAAGGAAGATTCTTTTTTCTTGGTTAAAAAGTCAATAAAACATCCATCAGGGTCTAATGCTGTGAGCGGAGAAAAATGCCCAGACACCCCTTGAACTTTCAACAACTAGCTAAAACACCCCTTGAACTATTATATTGATCAATTTACTCCTTAAACTATACATAACTGGCAAATCAACACACCAGTTACTCTCTGTTAAAAACACAAACATAATACGCATGTGTATCCCATGTGAACTTTAAAATAACATATTACCAAGGATCGAATTGGGTGACAGGAGAGAGAAACCTATAGCATAATAGAGAAAGAGAGACACGATCAAACCAAAAGAACAACGGTCAGCAGCCGCCTCACCATCGACAGCTACCATGGTTACTACCGTTGTTTTTCCAATCACCCACGACCTACAAGAGAGGGAGACACTGTTCAATACGTTTATTTTCGTTTCAATGGAAATTTGTTATTTTTCCCCTATTTGTTGGTTTGTTTTCTCTTTTTTCTTTTTCTTTTTTTTTTTTTTTTTTTTTTTTTTTTGGGATTTGGTTGATTTCAAACTTGGTGGTTTGATATTGAGTTCTCTTCTTGCTAGTTGCATACTGGGTTTTCATTAAAGATCTTGTGCACACGATATGTTTGCAATATTGCTCTGCGAAATAGTGTCCACTACACTGCTTGTCATTTTGATTTTTACTTTATTTTCACAATATTTCTTACAGGTCTGGCATGGATTATGCCAGTTATGCATCTCATATCTTTATTTTGTTAGTGTTCTAATGTTAGACTAACTAAAGTACTGATTTCACAAAAATGTATAGTTTAAGGAGTAAATTAGCCAATATAATAGTTCAAGGAGTGTTTTGGCTAGTAGTTGAAAGTTTTAGAGTGTATGGGCATTTTTTCCCTGTGAGTGTAGCTCTATGATGCTTCATTTACCACTTCTTTACTCTTTAGTAAAGGAGAATTTTCTTTAGTTAGATAAATTCGGCATTGATTTTTCTTTTCTTTCTTTATTTTTTATTTTTTATTTTTTTGTTCGAAATGGGGATTATTTGATTAAATGAATTTTTAATTACAACAGTAGTGTGAGTTGGAAGAAGTCCAGCCGGAGGGTACTTGACATTGCCACCCAAAATTCCCTTGCATAATAATAGCCTCGAAGTACGTGTAAGGTTGTTTCTAGTTGTTTAATCAATTTTGGAGCATAAGAGCATCTCCAGCAGCTTCTCTACACTTTTGTGCTGATTGGACAGTGAAGAGTGATATTTACCTTTTACCTACCTACTTTTTCAAATACATCTTCCAACAGATTTTCTATCCCATTTCAATATTATTTTTTCATTCATTATTTATTCGAATTTTAACACACATATCCCCTTACCCCTATCCCTACTCCTTTCTTTGCTAATTTTTTTATTCTTTTTTATTCTTTTGCTAATGAACAATAGCACATCAGGTTTGGAGAATGACTGTTCATTAGCAAAAAACTTTTTGAGTTTTAAAGAAGCCGTTGGAGGACTATTTTTTGGTTTCATTCTCCATTATAGAGATTATTTTGTTTTTACCTAAGCTATTGGAGATGCTCTAAGGTTAAAACTTTAAGTCAGACTTTTTTATATTTAAATATTAATTAAATTATATTTATTTAACTTTTGATGCAATTGTTTTAAACTTGAAAATTTATTTTTTTTCCTTTTTGAAATTCAAAATTACTAATTAAATGTTTTTATTCGAGTTCCCTTGACACGATTTATAGCAGAAAATGTTTATGAATAAATGAAACATTATTTATAATAAAAAATTATAATTTAACTAAAATAAAATTTAAAGTATAGAACAATAGATCTTAGTTTTATGTAAATGTTTCAAAATCCTAACAACAATCTAATTTATGACCCGAATCGCCCAATCTATTGTGTGAGGAGATTTGGTTTGCAACCCCAATTCGAACCAAAAGGCCTTCTTGATCAAATTATAATTAAAAAGTATAAATATATAAGTATTATTTATTTCATAATACATGATTGAGTTGGAAGGGGCTCGTACATGTTCTATCTTACATATAATCACTTTATACTTTAAACGAGTAAAATATTATTTACCACATAAGTCAATAAATTAATATTAATACAAAGTAATTATTTTAAATTCATAGTTTCATTATAGTAACCTTTACACATATTTATATTGGACGGATAACTTATGGGAAACATGTAAAAATAAAATACAATTGTATCTAAAGAGGTACTAATAGCACTAGTATGCGAGAGGCCAAAAAAGTTAAAAACCTACTTTATCTATCTTACCATTTCATTTTACAACTCACTCAACATCCTAGTTTCTATTTTACATATAACTTATTAAAATAATATAAACTACAACATTAAATAATATAAATAATTCAATTCTCTCTCTTCCCTCATCAAACCTATACAATCACTTTACTCTGTTCCTCTGTGTCTCTCTCTCAAGCAAACCTAGCAGCAACCACCACATCTAGCAAACCCACCACTGCCAGCAACCACCTACCACCAAAGCTCAAGCACCACCACCACCAACCAATGACCAAAATTGAACCAACCAACCACCTAAACCCAAATCCTAACCTACCAACCCAAAATTGAAACCCACTGCCTCTAAATCACAACCCAATGCCACCCAAACCCCCACCAAAATTCCAAACCGTTACCACCCCCATTGATCTGGCCAAACACCAATCCAAACCAACACCCAAAGACCCACTACCCCAAACATCCACCAATCTAAACCACCCAAACAACCACCAAAACAACACCAAAAACCCACCACACCAACATCTAAAGCCACCCAAACACCTAGCAACCACCAACCATCAAACCCAAGACCCACAACCCACAACCCATTCAAACCCAAGCCTCAAACATCGATTCAACAAGCCCATGCTCACAATGGCAAAACCTAGACCAACGGCGAGCAAAGCCCACCACCCACGGTGAGCAAATCTCACCCACAACACACGGCAAGCAAAACCCAGATGTCTTTGTCACCCTCCCATGACCCACTGCCCTAAAATCAAACATCAAACCCACGACCCATCCATGCCGATCTGAGAGAGATGGACCAAGATAGAGAAAGGAGTAAGAACAAAACAGAAAATGGGAAAAGAGGGAGAGAGAGAGAGAGAGAGAGAGATAGGTTGAGTAATGAGAGAAGAGAGTCAGGGAAGGAAAGATCTAGGTCCGAAGAGAAATAAGATATTTTAAATGAAGTTTGCAACCAGCTACAGTGAGGTTGTAAATGTACCATCTTACTGTAGCTGGGTTGCAAATATTTTTAGAAAAGGTTGTTGAGGTACAAATTTTCAGGCCCTAATTTCATTGGCCCACTCAACAAAATACCCATACAAGCCTCATAAATTATTTTGGGCCCTCACAAATATTTCTCACATATTTCCCAATATTTCCCATATATTACCTAACTTTGGCTCCCACAAATATTTCCCATACAAGCCCCATCAATTATCTTGGGCCCTCACAAATATTTTCCACACAAGCCCTATAAATTACTTTAGGCCCACACAAATACTTCTCATACCATTATCAAAATTGGGCCATAAAAATATACTATCTTTACAAAAGCCCAAACTTATTTATCTTGTGGGCAAAACCCCAAAAGGTCCATACACTATTACTAAAGCCCGTTGTTACATGGCAACCTAAAGTTTGTTGCCACACGGCACTCTTACAAAGCCCGTTGCTACGGGCAATATTTTTACAAAGTCTCAAACTATTTACAAATAGCCAAAATATTATTTTGGCAACTTTTCACAAAAAGCCCAAATACTATTTTGGCAACTATAAGGACACAATTTGGTTCCTAAGCCCAAAAGGTAAAAGGATCTAGGCCCAAAGAGCCCAATACATTGAATTTGCAGAGAGTGAGTTAGAAAACTAGGCTCTAACGAGTTTGGTAACAATTATAATGGATCCAGATGATAAGAAAGTAAAGATAAACTGATTTTATCTAAAGAAAGTCATCTTTGGCACAATCCGAGGAGATCTGTTCTTGTATATATCTCTCCAATTTGATTATAGGCACAATTCTTGTTGTTACAGTGTTTTTCTCTTAATTCTCCGATCCCTATTCTCTGGGGCTTCTTTCCCTTTTATACTATCCTTTCTCTTTCATTTCCACCCCCCACATGTAGACCAAGTGGCTGGCTTGATCCTTGTCCCATCAGCACCTTTCTGAAGTCTCTCTGAGTAGCTGTAAGGCTGATTATCACTGTTCAGGCATCACTTCCACATTAATGCGGCCAGAGAGTTAGTTACAGAGCATTTAATGCGGTGGTACCATCTTGCCCTTAAATATTTCTCACTTTCTTTTTACCTTATCCCTTCCCGGTGCTCATCCTTTCAATTAGAACCACCCTGAGTGTTGCCGTTGACGTCACACTAGCCCTTCTAAACTTGGCTCTATTAAGCCGAGGATTCACTTGTGCTCGGACCAGCTTCCTAAACCCTTATGACCAACCACCTTCCTCCATTCACCAGCCCGTACCTCTATATCAATGTTCCCTTATCCTTGGACAACTAGATGTCCTCAAACAGGGCCCCCGGCCCAACATATATATAGATATATATTATTGGGCCTACCACGCCTACAGTAACCATTTACAAAAAGCCCAAATACTATTTTGGCAACTATTTACAAAAGCCCAATATTATTTTGGCAACTATTTACAAAAAGCTAAAATACTTTTTTGGCAACTATTTACAAAAAGCCCAATACTATTTTGACAACTCCTACAAAAAGCCCAAATACTAGGTTGTGTGTGAAACTTTTGCAAGAGAGCATAAGTAAATCATTATATGAAGAGTAATGATATAAGACGATCAAATACATTCACACATAATCATAACTGTTTGATGAGGACTATCACTTTCGAGGTACATCATATAACTCCCACATCTCCTAAAAAAGCGCTTGCAACCATATATGAAATCATTTTGATTCTTTTTGCTTCACATGTTCTTTGCATATCTTTCTTTTAGACATAACATGACATAACACTCATGGGTAAGTAAGAGAGAAAAGAATTACCCAATTATGAAAGCCAAACATCTTATTTTTGCTGTGCAAGTGCTACACCTTACTGAGCATGGCTTATATGAATATCACACATATGTTGTATGATTAACGAGTTTTAGTGGTAAGATAGTTATTTATGCCTTTATCTTAGGATTTTTTAATCATTCCCATCAAAAAGAGTGATTTAAGATATGAAAGATAAAAGATTAACCAAATCATACAAATCACATGAAAGAGCTGCAAAGCTCACATTGCTTAGTTATGCATGAAAATGCTCATCTAAGCTACAAGAGATACAAAGTTAAGAACTTTGTTTCAATGCCCATCCAAGGCACACAAGTACCAGTATACACAAACACACACTATTTTTGTATTTTTCAAAAATTTCCCTTTCTTATTAAAAAAAAAAAAAAAAAACCTTAAAACGAAGCATAAAGAAAACAAACAAGTAAACAAACAAAGCATCAAAAACTAGACTGCCTCAAACCACAACTCACACCATGCATGAGATTAGGAAAGTGAAGGAATCACTTGGAATATTTTTCCTTCCAGATGGGAAACCTGGACGGAAGCCTTTCTTTTGCATGAACCTTTGTTTAGATGGATACGGAAGAGAGTTGAAACCATTTAGGTTAAAGAGTAACATGACTGCCTTAAGAAGTTCTCCAAAAGGGGATAAAGAAAGTTGGAGTTGATTTTTGTTCCCGAAAGATAACACACTATTGCCATGTTGAGTGGCTAACCACTTATAGCAATTTGGACGAGTGTGCCTAGATGCTCTACAATAGTGATAGCAATGAGGTTTATTTGGTGGAGACTTCTTGTTGGTGGAGCGATAATTATTCCGCTTAGTCTCTTTCTTACCAACCTTAGGGGGTGCTCCTAGAATGGATTTTCCCTTACCACTTTTATCCTCACTCACATTTTTAGTCTTAGGATCAGTTACCTTAGAGTTATTATTATTAGCAGGGGGAATAAAATAAATCTATTTAAAGCATTTGAAGGGGTACTGCAAGAAGAGAGAGAATGATCATACTCGAGACCTGTTTTGTCAAAAGCAGATTTTTGGAAGTTGAGCATTTCATCCAACTTGGCACTTAAAGTCCTTTCCAATTGTGCTTTTATTTGAAAGAGATCATCATCCAGTTTCTTGGTCTTTTTAAGAAAAAAGTTCTCAAACCTCAACAATCCAATGTTTTGATTAGCTTCATTAACCTTGGTGGAGAGTTCCTCTCGTTCCAACTCCACTTCACTAAGCTTTCTCTTAGCTAACCAGTAAAATTTATCGTGCTTCTTGAAGACCTTGTACAATTTAGAGTAGGTAGTATGGATGTCATCTTGCTCATCCATCTTCTCAAACTTTGATTCTATCTACTCTTCTTCCTCATCAATTAGTTCTATTGCTTCCTCAAGGGACTCAATAGTAGTTGTGAAAGCACTCACTATCCCATCTTGACCACTTTCATCAGAATCTACTTCTGGTTCCGTATCACTCAAAGTGGCAGCTAGGGCTTTGCTTTTGCCAATGGATTTGAGATACGTGAGACATTCTTGCTTCATGTGTCCAAATCCTTGACACCCGTACCACTTTTGCCCAGTAGGAACACTATTGCCTTGACCAGCATCCTTGAATTTTCCTTTGCCTTTGTCTTGTGACTTGAGTTGAGAGAATCTAGACTATTTGCGATCCTTGTCACTTGCTTTGACGTTCTCATTTTTTATGAACTTCTTGAATTTTCTGGTGATATAAGATTTGAGCTTAGTCTTCTTATCTTCAAATGACTCATCGTTATCATCATTCTAAACCTTCAAAGTCATGTTCTTGCCTTTGCTACTCTTGCCAACTCTTGCTATCCCTAGTTCATAGGTTTGCAAATTTCTAATTAGCTCTATTAAAGGTATAGAGTCAGGATCCTTTGATTCTTCTATGACAATAATCTTGGCATGGAATCTCTCTAGAAGAGATCTAAGGATTTTCCTAACAATTTTGGGCTTTAGAATCTGTTCTCCAAGATTGAAGGTTGAATTCACTATGTCCTTGAGCTTGACATAGAATTCATCAAATGACTCATCCTCATCCATCCTTATTTCCTCAAAACTAGTAGTGAGCCTTTAGAGCTTGGAGTTTTTAACAGCTTTTGTGCCCTCATAGGTATTCTGAAGAATAGTCCATGCTTCCTTTGCATTGCCAATGGAAGAAATCTTCTTGAATTATACATTGTTCACAGTGCTAAAAAAAGTATTCAGTGCTCTACTGTTAAAATTTACAGCTTCGAACTTAGTATCATCCCACGTTATTGGTGGCTCTTCAGGTTTCTTCCAGCCTACTTCAATTGCAAACCATACTTTCTCATCTAAAGACTGCAAAAAAACTCTCATGTGTACTTTCCAGTATACAAAATTAGTACCATCAAATAATGGAGTAATAATCAGGGATTGCCCACGATCCATAACAACAGGGGTCAATGGATCACACGGCAATGATTAAAACCTAATCAGAGTGTGCCCGCTCTAATACCACTTGTTGGGTTAAGATAGCTTGACCTCGGTTAATTAATTAAATTACCCAAGTTGATTAATTAGGTTCAATCGCATGCAAATCATGAAAGCACCAACAAATCACCAATTAAACTAAATGCAGCGAAAATTAAATTGACATAGCGATTTGTTGACAAATGGGAAAAACCTCTCGCAACGCAAAAACCCAATTGGGTGATTTTAAGGTCATCACTCTCACGAATCCACTAATCAACAATCAAGCAGTTATAAGTATAAGGAATCTTACCAACTACCCTGGCCTATCCCAAAATACCAACTTACAGTTGAACCTTCGCTCTAATACCCAATTGGACTTGATCTTGTAGTAGCATTATTTCCTTTGATGCACAAATCTCCAATCTGTGACTAACCCTTTGCATGGATCCCAGTACGTGACTAACTCTAGCAACTTGAGCAAATGTTATTGGCTGCAAAGTTCTTCACTTCATCAGAAATGAAGATTGAGAAGCACTTGGTTACAAAACCCCATGGCATACAAACGCGGTAGCTTCTCACAAAGAAAATAAATCTCTTGGTCTCTGTATTTGCATGTGATGGCTCTTAAAATAAACTTTATATATGTCTAGGGTTGTGAGAAAAGAAACCCTAAACAAATACAAAAGCTTGGGCCAAATTTTAGATCTAGAAAACTAAAAATCGTGCGTCTCAATAGATTGAGCTGTTGTCGAGCTATCTATCGAGCTTCACATTAAGTCTCGATTGCAAGCATCTATTGTTCTATTTGTCGAGACTTAATGAATGGTTTTTCTTCACTTGTTTCTTGGACCAATCTTCATGACTTTTAATACGAACACTTGATATGCTTTGAGCAACATATTTCTTGATGTATTAAACCCATCTTAGATCTACCCAATTACAAGTACAGTGCATTTTGCTAAAGGGTTAGCCAATTACATAAAATATGACCCTAACAATGTACCAAGCACATGAACCATAATGGGGAAACTTAGAGAAATGTGGTTTGGAAGGCACCACGGAGATCTCTAGTAGAGTTTCCAGCAGAGGGCTCCAAGATTGACACCTGACTTGGGGTGACACAATCTGCCCTAGGAAGCTCTGATACTAGTGGCAGCCAACCAATATCATTAGCCTAATACATGCTCTAATCTCATTGGCTGAGGAAAATTAGCATTTATTGCTAAATCATAACCTCTAACTGCTATTACCCAAAATATCAAGAACACCTTAAAGCTGAACTTACCATACTTGGCCAAATCCTAGGAACAATTTTCTAAGGATTTTCTGAAGATTGAGACTGATTTTGGCAGAGATTATTTGCTAACCCCCCCCCCCCCTAAACTCAACTATAAATAGAGCCCTTTATCAACACCTCAATACATACCAATAGGAAAGAACAACTCTCTCAAAAACTTCTCTATTTTCCTCTCTCTCTCTCTCTCTCTCTAATTTTCTTATGCTATTAATGAGCTTCTGAGTTCTTAGTTTCAAAATTAGAAACTAAGCTCTTCAGCCCCTAGCTCACAAACACCCCTTACACCTCTACTCATAAGCTCTCATCCATCTCCCAACAGAAAGTCCCAGCAGCTTTACTAAATACTCTCTGTCTCTCACTACTCATACTTCCAAAATGACCCTCACTATTCACTACATATACTATATTCATGAGCATACCCTGGCATAATAATGATCTTGCTACGCTAGCTGGAATCTCTCTCTCTCTCTCTCTCTCTACATCTCACACTAAGCTTTCTCCATGAATTGTTATAATGGACCCTATGGTGTTTGTCTATTCCTTTACTATTGAAGGCTATAATGTATTTGTTACTATAGAGTTTTCCCTCATGTTGTTATAATGGAGGACTTTCTTTCAATGGATCCCTTAGATGATGATTTTGGAGATGTAGACACTCTCCTTAATTTATGAAATAATTAACGGCTGGAGATTTATCCTGTTTTGTCTTATATTACTGCTGGAATACTTTATCGCTAGAATATTTTACTGCTAGAATATTTTACTACTGGACTATTTCTTTATTATAGTAGGCTTTTCTGTTGTGCTAACATGTCTGCTGTAGGGAATGTTTTGGGCTATCCTATAGTCCTTGCCAGTCCTAACCTAGGCCCAAGGCATAAAATAAGGCGAATTTCTCAAAAGTTTCACCGATAGCCTTTGGGCTGTGCTTTAAGCCCATTGTCGAGTCTCGGTTTAGGCCTCTAATGCAACTACAATCTCATTTGTCAGTGGGAAAACTTTTTCGCCCCCAACAATAGCAACCCGGCAAGAGCATGTTTTTATGGGTTTGGTGGTTGTTAGGTTCTAAGGTCTTAGGATTTTATGTATTTAGAACTCTAATTTATAATGTTGGCAAACCATGATCAAAACAATGTATTTAGTCTTGTTTAAGTTTGCTCAAAGTTGGTTAAATATTGTAAAGTTGGAATCGAGTGACTGCAGAAGCATTGGGGCTTCTCGGCCTGGCTCGATCGATCGAAGGTTAGACTCGATCGATCGAAAGTCGGCCCAGATGCGTTTTTCTGCAGAATTCCAACTCAGCCCTAACTCTTTAAACGTTTAGGGTTTTATGTTTTTGCCCTAGGTATATAAGGCAAACCCTAGCTACGTTTTTCAGAGTTGCACAAGTTGTATTGTTGCTCATACATTGCGGTTTTGTGTAAATCTCTTGTGAGATCTAGAGGAGCTTTCCTTTACACAAAGCTTAGGGTTTTCAAGATTGAGATCACTTCAACATCTTGATGATCAACTTGGTTGTTGCCTTTGAAGCTTAAAGATAAACAAGTGAGGAGCTTGTAGCTGATTGAAGGAATACAAAGAAAGAAGTAGTCCGTGGACTCGGAGCCTGCGCGTGGTCGTGTCAGGAAGTTACTACTGGTGTGTAGCATTAGGAAGTCAAGCGGGGAGCTTGTAAGTCCTTTTGTAAGAACTTCAATTCTTTCTTAGTGGATTCCGTTTTGCCTTGAGGATCGGTGGGTAAAATCCTCCCCAGGTTTTTTACCGGTTTGGTTTTCCTGGGTGATCATATCTTGTGTTATTTATTATTCCGCTGCTTTATATGCTTGATATGATTATTTGATTGTTTTAACCTAGAATTGTTTAATTTGACTAAGTAACAACTTGGCTAATTAATCTAGGCTACGCAATCTAATTGTGGTTTAAGGGGTCTAAATTTCCATCAAGTGGTATCAAAGCGGGTAGCTCTTCTTGTTTTAGATCTTTTGATCTAAGAGCTGATCCTTGACCCCTGTTGTCATGGATAATTTAAAGTGTCTTTCTGATCATGTTTCTGCTCATGCTTCTGCTGATTTTGTTGATACCTGTGATGTTTTGAATAAAAGGGACACTATTGTTTCTGCTGATTTTTTTGATGCTTTTGAAACTCTTCGTAAGGAATTATCTAAATCTTTGAAAATTTCTAAGAGATTGAAGGAAGAGTTAAAATTGGCTAATCTTGAAAAAGAGGAATTGCTTGTTAGATTAGTTGAATCTAACAAAAAGAATGAATTTTTGAGAAATCAAATTTCCTCTTAAGATGAGAAGATGAAAAGCTTGGAACAAGAGTTAGCTGAGTCTAAAGCTAAACTTGAAAATTTGATTAGTACCAAGCCTGTTGATGATAACAGAATTGTTTCTGTTTCTCTTAAGCCTAAAACTGAAAAAGTTTATATCCCTCCTTTTAAGAGGAATAATAAAGAAAAGGCTTATTGTGCTAGGTTAGACAAAGGTAAAAGTTCTGATGTAGGCGCTGAAATTTCTAAACCTAAGTCTAAACCTACTGCTAGAGAGCATAAGAAATCTGTTTTTGTGCCTACTTGTCACCATTGTGGTGTTGTTGATCATATTAGACCAAACTGTTCTTTGTTGAGGCAAAAACTGAAATCTGAGACTAGACTTACTGTTAGGAATACTGATGTTCCTAAATTTGTTCCTGTTTGTCACTTTTGTGGTGTCTCCGGTCACATTCGTCCTAATTGTCATAAGTTGAAACTTAAGCATTCTGTATGTCAATCTAGGATATGTGATGATATTTCTCCTGCCATAAGTCCATATAAATTGTTTCATATGCTTTTGAAAAATTTGAGCTTGTTGGCTTGTGAAAGGAATTTGCAGGATTTCAGTCTCTCTCAGAAGATTGGTGTAATTCCTCAAATACACTCTGCTTCTCATGGATTTTCACCTACAAAGCCGAAGACTCGTGCTATATGGGTGAGAAAAGATCCTTTAAGGTGAGTGTTGCTGACTTGTCCCTGTTTTAATTCTTTCTATAGTTTGTGGACATGTCTTGTTTCTGTTTTTGGTTGTTTTGTTTTTTCTAGGTTGTTTTTTTTTATTAAAAAAAAAATCCAAAAACATTGAAAAATTTTCAAAAAGACAAAAATATTTTATTTTGTGTCTTGTTTTATTTTTCTTGAAGATTACATGAGTTTTGATATCTCTCTCTTGATTTAGAACATGCTTGACATTGTGGAGAAACTTGAATAGTTTGTGCTAAGCTATTTTTGATTTTGTGTGAGGATATACTAGTTTGTACATGTACTCATGGGTTAATTAAGAAATTGATATTTCTTGTTTGTGTACCCTCTATAGCTTAGTTAAGCACTGTCATGCATTGCATTTGCATTGTTCATTTAGCATAATATGTGTTTTTTGTTTTTGGTCATAAATTTTTTTCAAAATCTCAACAAGTGGTTATAACGTTTGTTAAAACCAAAAAGATTTTTGTGTTTTGTATTATAGATCTTGGATTTATAATCAAGGATTGGCCATATTATTTTTACATAACATGTTTATGTACCTTGTCTAGCTTGGATGAGCTTATTTTATTGCACTTGATTAGTTGAAGCTTTGTAGTGCATGTTATGAGGGAAAGATGTGTGTGGTTATTAATCACTTTGTCTTGATCTTGAAGTCATATGTTATTTGACTGTCGGACTTGATCCTTTTGAGAAAGGCATAAATAACCATCTCACCACTGTTCACTAGCCAATCATGAACACCTTAGTGCATATCATAAGATTTAGTGCTCGAGAAAGTGTAGCACATGCACAAAAAGAACATAAGGTGTAGCCTCAAATTAAATTAAAAACTGGTGTGTACTATTAGGCTTGATGCCAATTCACTTAATTCAATCCGGTGTGTACTATTAGGCTGAATGCCATTTCATATATAAATAAGAGGCAAAATTAAAAGAAACTTACATGATTGCAAGCTTTTGATCTAGGAGATGTGGGAGTTATAGGATGTAACTCTTTAGGTGATAGTCTCTTTTAATTCTATGTGATGAATTGTGTAGACTTTGTGCTTGATTGCCATTCACATATCACCTCACATGTATCTCAAGTCTTTGCTAGTTTCACACACTACACAAGTTACTCTTTGTTAAACACTGTACATGCTAGTGTGTGTGTTCTTGGTCTGACCAACCAAGTTTGAAAAATTTCTTGAGATTTGTATACAACATACTTGTTGCTTGAGAAAATTAATTTGGAAGATGATTGAAAATTGTGTCTGAGAATTGGGTTTAAAATTTTGGGTTTTTGAAGATGCATTCCATCTCATACTCATGCATTTTGTATTCATTGTTCAAATGCTTTGAGGAGTTGTTTCAAAATTGGGTTTGCAATTTTTCAAAACTGTGTTTTTCCCAAAAATAAGTGTGTTTTTGCCCATTTTGATCGATCCAACCTAATTTTCGATCGATCGAAAAAGTGCCTCAGAAAGTGCTAAAACGACTGTCACTTTCGATCGATCGAATGTAATTTTCGATCGATCGAACATCGTGAAGAAGCTTTTTTAAAAAGGGAAATCTGACTTTTTCAAAGTATCAAAATTTTTCAAAAACCTTTCTTTTTCTCTCTCCGACGAGGCAAGACCAATTCTTCAAGTTTTTGTCGTTTTTTTCCGAACTTTTTGCATAATCCCTCTCTCTTCAAGCCGGTATGTCCTTTTTACCCTTCCTTTTCAATTAATTTTCATGATTTCATGCATTTTTCATGCATTTTAGAAGGTGATTTTCGGACTTTTCTTTTTGGGATTTTTTGATGATTCGGACCTAATCATGTGAAATTGATCAATGGGTTTTGTTGGGGACACCCTATAGACTTGTTCTTGATTGATTAATTTGATCAATTTTGTGTTTTGTAGAAAACTTAAATTTCTAGGGTTTATAATTGATCCGAATTGGGGCTTTTTGTGAAATTGGGATTAATTGATGAAATTGGCTTGTGTAATTGATGTAATTGGTTATTATATACTGTTTCCAAGAGTGTATAATGATTGATTCATCAATTTGATGCAAAAAAATTTTCAAGTGGTTCTCAATTTTTTTAGGGTTTTTATTAAGAAACTCTATGTTCAAGCCAATTTTGTGAAAATTGAACTTCATTTGATCCTGGTTACTGCATTAGTTCATGCATCATAACATTGTTAATGTTCATGCATCATATAGATTTTTATTCTATATTTTTGTTGTGCTAACTTGCAGTCTGCCCTTGGTTTTATTTTCTGTTCTTTTTGGTTTTCTCTTGTGTCTCTGTCCAGTTCCTTAGCACCATGCCTAGGAAGACTAGAGCACGTAGGACCATCTCCACTCCTACTCCACCCTCACCTACCTTTGATTGTGAGCGGTTCCCCAGTGAGAAAAACCAAGAGATCTTTGAGACTTTAAACCTTAAGAGAAAGATTTGGGCTGAGCGTTCTGTTCTTTTAGATGAGGTTGTTCCTGCCATTAGGGCAAATTTTGAGCGTAGGGGTTGGTTACCTTTGTTAGCCGTGTCTGACCCTCCACCTCCGGTTCTCTTGATTAGAGAGTTCTTCTCGAATCTCTCTGTCCGCATCTATGATTCCAACACTCTAGTTAGGAGTTGGATACGAGGTGTAGAGTACTCCATTACTCCTCAAGTAGTGGCTGATGCTCTAGAGGTACCGTTGGTTAGGGATCCTGTCTATCCCTATGATGAGTCACCTGAGCTGAGTGATGTCATGTCTTACATCACTGGATCTTCTATCCAGTGGGGTTCTGATCCTCGGATCACCACCGTTGAACTTCCTGAGACTACCTACCTATTCTTTAGGATAGCCTGTCATTCACTCTGGCCCATTTCTCATCTGCACACCATTCCTCTTGAGAGGTGTGTTTTTCTGTACGCTCTTGTTACAGATGCTCCTATTAGTTTTCCCTATCTTTTTCTTCGTTCTTTGAACGAAGTTTATAGGAGTTCATCTACTGTCCATGCCCTTGTTCATCCTATTTTCATTCATAGGATTCTACTTTATCTAGGTTTAGAGGACTTCCCTGCTTCTGAGCCTATTCATATTATCGGTCCTATAGGTGCATCTTTTCTTAGACAGAGGGCCGCTCATTTTCGAGTTGGTTCTAAACACCCTAGGTCTGATCCTTCTAGTAGCGCTCCTCCTCCTCCTTCTTCTACAGGTCCTGCTGGTGAGGCTGTTCCAGATCCTGTAGGTGCTGCTGCTGTTCCTCCACCTCCTGCGGCTGACTTCGATGTTCGTCGTACGTTGGAGACTGTCATGACCGTTCAGGCGGCTCATGGTCAGCTTTTGGTGGATCTGTTCGACGAGATTCGTGCTCTGCGAGCGGATTTGGCGCATCTTCGTTCTTCCTCACCACCTCCTTTTGATGATGGCCTATGATGCCCTTTGGCATTCCGTCACAAAAAAGGGGGAGTAGAGTTTTTGACTTGTAGAGGCGATTTTGTTGTAGAGGCGATTTTGTTGATAGGGGGAGATTTTTGTGTTAGGGGGAGATATTTTTTGTTAGCATGGGATATTTTTGTGGAGTTTATTTAGATTGTATCTAGGTGCTTCACTTTGTATATCATTTTTGGGATATTCATGTTAGGGGGAGTAACATTGATTGATATATTGATATACATGTTTCTTTTGATTCTTGTTGTCTTTATGATTCACTGCTTATTGATTTATATTTATGAGTTGCTTCATTGATATATTTCTTTATTTTGTGTTGTGTGAATCTTACAAGAATATTATACCTGTTTATATACTATTTGCTGCCACACATGCGTTTATGTGTTTGTTGAGTATTTCAGGAATATACAGGTTGATTCGACAAAGTTGCTGTCTACACTTGCAACCGATGGATAGTAGTTAGGTTGAACTTTTGTTTATGAGCATTATTATGTAAAGGGCTATTTACTTGTAAACTTTGAGCTATTATTGTGTGTTTTGTCACGGATTGCCAAAGGGGGAGTTTGTTAGGTTCTAAGGTCTTAGGATTTTATGTATTTAGAACTCTAATTTGTAATGTTGGCAAACCATGATCAAAACAATGTATTTAGTCTTGTTTAAGTTTGCTCAAAGTTGGTTAAATATTGTAAAGTTGGAATCGAGTGACTGCAGAAGCATTGGGGCTTCTCAGCCTGGCTCAATCGATCGAAGGTTAGACTCGATCGATCGAAAGTCGGCCCAGATGCGTTTTTCTGCAGAATTCCAACTCAGCCCTAACTCTTTAAACGTTTAGGGTTTTATGTTTTTGCCCTAGGTATATAAGGCAAACCCTAGCTACGTTTTTCAGAGTTGCACAAGTTGTATTGTTGCTCATACATTGCGGTTTTGTGTAAATCTCTTGTGAGATATAGAGGAGCTTTCCTTTACACAAAGCTTAGGGTTTTCAAGATTGAGATCACTTCAACATCTTGATGATCAACTTGGTTGCTGCCTTTGAAGCTTAAAGATAAACAAGTGAGGAGCTTGTAGCTGATTGAAGGAATACAAAGAAAGAAGTAGTCCGTGGACTCGGAGCCTGCGCGTGGTCGTGTCAGGAAGTTACTACTGGTGTGTAGCATTAGGAAGTCAAGCGGGGAGCTTGTAAGTCCTTTTGTAAGAACTTCAATTCTTTCTTAGTGGATTCCGTTTTGCCTTGAGGATCGGTGGGTAAAATCCTCCCCAGGTTTTTTACCGGTTTGGTTTTCCTGGGTGATCATATCTTGTGTTATTTATTATTCTGCTGCTTTATATGCTTGATATGATTATTTGATTGTTTTAACCTAGAATTGTTTAATTTGACTAAGTAACAACTTGGCTAATTAATCTAGGCTACGCAATCTAATTGTGGTTTAAGGGGTCTAAATTTCCATCAGTGGTTAAAATAGCAACTGAGAATTTTTACACACTCCATGCTAATGGGGTAATAAGAATTGGGAAAAGTCAAAAAGTAATTAAATCATATTAAAAAGAAAAATTGTATAACAAACTAACAAAGGAAACATGCGGATGTGGATGTGAGTTGATGATTTGATTTTAAGATTAGGGTTATTTACATGTCGGTCAGATAAATTAATGCTATATTAACTAGGGCTTTACTAATAGAAGGGACATTCTTTTATCTAAGGGTCTTGGATCACTCACATCAAATGACATCAAATGGTGCATAATAAATATATATATATATATATATATATATATATATATGTATATCAAAGTAAATAAGAGCAATTAATGAAAGCAATTTAGAACCGTCCAGTATGGCGGTAATCCGTCCAAGGTGGCGGTAGCAACAAGTAAGATAATGAACATTATGAGAACAGGATGGAGATGAATCCAGTCAACAGGCTCTTCTTTCTGATGAAGGTATTGCTGATACTCAACCTAGTCTCATTAGTATTAACCAAATTCTTCCCCCAAAATGGTTCACAAAAGTAAAGATTTTTGTTTCCCATGATTATCATTTCACTGTTATTGCTATGATTGATTCTGGTGCTGATAAGAATTGTATTCAGGAAGGATTGATTCCTTCGAAATATTTTGAAAAATCAACTGAAAAATTGGTTTCTACCACTGGTTCTCAAATGAAAATCAAATATGAATTGAATAATGCCCATATTTGCCATGATGATGTCTGTTTCAAGATTCCTTCTGTTCTTGTTAAAAATATGACTGATAAAGTGATTCTTGGTTTGCCATTTATAAATGCTTTGTATCCTTTCCTTGTTGATAATGATGGTATTACTACTGATCCTTTTGGACAGAAAGTAAAATTTAAATTTGTTTCAAAACTTGAAATTGATATTAATGATGCTTTAGACCTGTCTTATGATTCTCCTGCTACATGCTTCACAGACAATTTTGAAGGTAATCCTAGTAGGTCCAGATTATCTACTATTACCAATGGCTCTAATATTCCTAATGATTCTTTGCAGGAATCAAGCACTGATGCAAGGATAAATACCACTAATAAGTGGGATAGTATTAGTATTTATACCACTAATAAGTGGATTATTATGGCTCCCTTGAATGAGAGGAAAAACAAAGGAAAAGCTCCTGCACAGGATTTTTTCCAAAATGAAATGCATGAAGGTGCATCTTCTAGGGTAAAACCTAGTGGATCAACATCCCTTCGAGGGTATGTACCGGCAACGGTGTCATATTCCAGTGGAGATATGCTTATTGCTTTGCAGGAAGTTTTATCTAGAAATTTGCAATTTCATAATGGAGTCTATAGTGAGCTGCCAGACTCCGTTAAAATTATTCTTGATAACCTCTATTCTGCTTTTACCCAAAACCATTACAAATTGTTTGAAAAAACCCTCCAAGCTCTTGAAATCCACCTTGTTAACCTTTCTGCTCAAAATGAGGCTTACCTAAGCCATTAGGTTAACCTTATTTCAGAAAACCCTCTTACTTCAGCTAATGACTTTGCTTCAAACCTTGTTTCAGAAATTGGGGCTTTTAGAAGCCAACCTGTTAACTATCCAAATACTACAAATGATCCTTACACTAGTCAACTCTTTGGCAAAGAGGATATCCATTCAAAGGATAAAATGACTATAATGGGCACCGATTATTCTAGATTGAGCCTTAAGTCCCAATCTATGTTAAGAAGTGCTTTTGCCAACTTTCCTTCAGATATACAATCACGTATACTGAGAAGCAAGGCTATGTTTAGGTCTTTCGACCTATGGTTCAAATGTTTCAAGAAACTTGTTACAGCCACTATTCCTGATCCTGATGAACTTGATGAAGGTGATAATGTGTTTATCCAGTTGGAATGGGAAGAACACTTTGGGAGTACTCTCAGAGTGTATGAAAAAACACACCGATTTCCTGGTCTCCTAATTAATTATGATGATGGTTACTTTGTTGTTGATGATGATGATGATAGAGATCCTAACTGGCTTTCCCATATGTTTGAATATGGCTTTATCAGATTTCTAAAATTAACAAGCCATTATCAAGCCAGTCAACTTCCTCAAATTATTCAAGATGCCATTAAAAAATTTACTGGTCCTACTATTTCCATCAGATGTTGGAGTACTTTGCCTAGATGGGAAAGAGATAACTGGATGAATGTCCAGCCTTCGAAACATCTAATTCTCATCAATGGTCATACTCATCAGGGGCAATGGCTTGAAGGAAATCCTCATTTGTCCTTTAAAGATCCTTATGCTCTTGCAAAATGTTGGGGAAACTATTTTAATAATCAAATTATTGAAGTTGCTCAGAACCTGTGGAAGGATTATCATTTCATGGGAAGCACTGATAGAATTTCTGTTTTTGGTCCCAGGCCACATGTTGATGCTATTGCTCATTTGCGTATTGCAGATCATTATAATCCAAAGAGCCTTCTCATCCCAGGAAGAAGACCAATGGATGAGCCAATTTTATATTGTGGATTTTGCAACCGATATGCTATTTACCATGAGCACGAATGTGATTCTCCACAAGGTCCTTTTGATCCATTTGATGGTTATCCATCTGATGCTCCTTCTACTGATTGATTGTGTGGTCCTCAGATTATTGTTGCTACTGTTATTGTTGCTACTATTCCCTATTTGTCTAGCCAGCATAATGGCCACTATTCAACTACATGCGTACATGGTGATATTCCTATTAACCTTTGTCAGAGATTTTGCTAGTGATGTTCAAAGAAATATTCCTATTGACCTTTGTCAGAGATTTTGCTGATCTTATGCCTAGTGAAGAAATATTCCTATTGACTGAAGAAATATTCCTATTGACCTTTGTCAGAGATTTTGCTGATTTTATGCCTCACATGTTGGAAGTATTGCATGCTCCTGAAGATTCCCATCATAGTGCGAATTTAGCTTCTTTTGATGGCTTCTTTTAAGGACAGAAATGATGTGGCCTAGACCTAAAAATGAAGGTCTAGACCTTTGAGAGAGATGCTCCTGATCATTTCATGTTCCCTCCATGACTCGGAGTCAAAAAAGAAAAAGACTCACTTTTCACTATTCATCTGACACTATTCACCTGTCACTATTCATCTGTTACTATTCATGACACTGTTCACTCCGAATTTTGCCTATTTAAGGGGGGTTGTCCCTTATGTTAAACTCAGAAATTTTAATGAGTTTTCAAGAACTTTTTTGTTAGAACTTCCTCTAGAGAGAGTTTATCTTCTTTGAGAGAGTTCTCCTATTATCTTGTTGACTACAACCTTGTTCACCATAACCTTGTTCATACAAACCTTGTAACTAGGACTAGTTCAAGTTTTGTAACTGTTAACCTCAACTGTTGAGATCTTGTATTGACTACTACTACTGTAAGTGTTTTATCTACTTTCAATAAAGTAGTATTTTCAGTTAATGTTTATTATACTATTTGTTGCTACCGCCACCTTGGACGGATTACCGCCATACTGGACGGTTCTAAGTTTCTTTCATTAATTACTTTCAATTATTTTGATATATACTGCTTGGCTAGTTCTACCGCCTTATTATTGTTCTTACATTACTTGCTTACATTTACTTTCACAATATTATTCAAAGTAAATAAGAGCAATTAATGAAAGCAATTTAGAACCGTCCAAGGTGGCGGTAGCAACAAGTAGTAAAATGAACATTAACTGAAAATACTTCTTTATTGAAAATAGGTAAACACTTACAGTAGTAGAAGTCAATACAAGATCTCAACAGTAGAGGTTAACAGTTACAAAGCTTGAACTAGTCCTAGTTACAAGGTTTGTATGAACAAGGTTATGGTGAGCAAGGTTGTAGTCAACAAGATAATAGGAGAACTCTCAAAGAAAGCTTCTAAGGAAGTTCTAACAAAATAGTTCTTGAAAGTTCTAATTCTCCCAAGAAAGTTCTGAGTTTAACATAAGGTACAACCCCCCTTAAATAGGCAAAATTCGGAGTGAACAGTGTCATGAATAGTAACTGATGAATAGTGACAGGTGAATAGTGACAGGTGAATAGTGTCAGATGAATAGTGAAAAGTGAGTCTTTTTCTTTTTTGACTTCGAGTCATAGAGGGAACATGAAGTGATCAGGAGCATCTCTCTCAAAGGTCTAGACCTTCATTTTTAGGTCTAGGCCACATCATTTCTGTCCTTAAAAGAAGCCATCAAAAGAAGCCAAATTCGCACTATGATGGGAATCTTCAGGAGCATGCAATACTTCCAACATGTGAGGCATAAAATCAGCAAAATCTCTGACAAAGGTCAATAGGAATATTTCTTCAGTCAATAGGAATATTTCTTCACTAGGCATAAGATCAGCAAAATCTCTAACAAAGGTCAATAGGAATATTTCTTTGAACATCACTAGCAAAATCTCTGACAAAGGTTAATAGGAATATCACCATGTACGCATGTAGTTGAATAGTGGCCATTATGCTGGCTAGACAAATAGGGAATAGTAGCAACAATAACAGTAGCAACAATAACAGTAGCAACAATAATCTGAGGACCACACAATCAATCAGTAGAATGAGCATCGGATGGATAACCATCAAATGGATCAAAAGGACCTTGTGGAGAATCACATTCGTGCTTATGGTAAATAGCATATCGGTTGCAAAATCCACAATATAAAATTGGCTCATCCATTGGTCTTCTTCCTGGGATGAGAAGGCTCTTTGGATTACAATGATCTGCAATACGCAAATGAGCAATAGCATCAACATGTGGCCTGGGACCAAAAACAGAAATTCTATCAGTGCTTCCCATGAAATGATAATCCTTCTGCAGGTTCTGAGCAACTTCAATAATTTGATTATTAAAATAGTTTCCCCAACATTTTGCAAGAGCATAAGGATCTTTGAAGGACAAATGAGGATTTCCTTCAAGCCATTGCCCCTGATGAGTATGACCATTGATGAGAATAAGATGTTTCAAAGGCTGAACATTCATCCAGTTATCTCTTTCCCATCTAGGCAAAGTACTCCAACATCTGATGGAAATAGTAGGACCAGTAAATTTTTTAATGGCATCTTGAATAATTTGAGGAAGTTGATTGGCTTGATAATGGCTTGTTAATTTTAGAAATCTGATAAAGTCATATTCAAACATATGGGAAAGCCAATTAGGATCTCTATCATCATCATCATCAGCAACAAAGTAACCATCATCATAATTAATTAGGAGACTAGGAAATCGGTGTGTTTTTTCATACACTCTGAGAGTACTCCCAAAGTGTTCTTCTCATTCCAACTGGATAAACACAAATTGAATAATGCTCATGTTTGTCATGATAACATATGTTTCAAGATTCCTTCTGTTTTGGTCAAAAATATGACTGATAAAGTGATTCTTGGTTTGCCTTTCATAAATGCTTTGTATCCTTTTCTTGTTGAACATGATGGTATTACTACTGATCCTTTTGGTCAAAAAGTAAAGTTCAAATTTGTTTCAAATCTTGAGATTGATATTGATAATGATTCCAACCTGATCCATGCAAAAATTAAACATCTTAGCTTTCTTCAGCAAGAAGTCAGATATAAGAAAATTACTGAACAGCTTTCTAATAAACTGTTACTATCAAAGATTGACAGTTTTCAAAAAATGTTAATTGATGATGTTTGCTCTGATGTTCCTAATGCTTTTTGGCATAGGAAGAAACATATCGTTGACTTGCCTTATGTTAAAGATTTTGATGAGAAAAACATTCCCACTAAAGCTCGTCCTATTCAAATGAATGCTGAAACTGTTGAATTCTGCAAAAAAGAAATCCATGATTTGCTTGAGAAAAAACTGATTAGGAATAGTAAGTCCCCTTGGTCTTGCTCTGCTTTCTATGTTCAAAAGAATGCTGAAATTGAGAGAGGAACTCCTCGCCTGGTTATCAACTATAAACCGTTGAATAAGGTTTTAGAATGGATTAGGTACCCTATTCCCAATAAGAATGACTTGGTCCATAGGTTGTGTGAGGCTGTAGTGTTTTCCAAGTTTGATATGAAATCTGGGTTCTGGCAAATCCAGATTAATGAGAAGGATAGGTACAAAACTGCTTTTACCACTCCTTTTGGTCATTACGAGTGGAATGTGATGCCTTTTGGTCTTAAGAATGCTCCTAGTGATAATTTGAGGAAGTTGACTGGCTTGATAATGGCTTGTTAATTTTAGAAATCTGATAAAGCCATATTCAAACATATGGGAAAGCCAGTTAGGATCTCTATCATCATCATCATCAACAACAAAGTAACCATCATCATAATTAATTAGGAGACCAGGAAATCGGTGTGTTTTTTTCATACACTCTGAGAGTACTCCCAAAGTGTTCTTCCCATTCCAACTGGATAAACACATTATCACCTTCATCAAGTTCATCAGGATCAGGAATAGTGGCTGTAACAAGTTTCTTGAAACATTTGAACCATAGGTCGAAAGACCTAAACATAGCCTTGCTTCTCAGTATACGTGATTGTATATCTGAAGGAAAGTTGGCAAAAGCACTTCTTAACATAGATTGGGACTTAAGGCTCAATCTAGAATAATCGGTGCCCATTATAGTCATTTTATCCTTTGAATGGATATCCTCTTTGCCAAAGAGTTGACTAGTGTAAGGATCATTTGTAGTATTTGGATAGTTAACAGGTTGGCTTCTAAAAGCCCCAATTTCTGAAACAAGGTTTGAAGCAAAGTCATTAGTTGAAGCAAGAGGGTTTTCTGAAATAAGGTTAACATAATGGCTTAGGTAAGCCTCATTTTGAGCAGAAAGGTTAACAAGGTGGATTTCAAGAGCTTGGAGGGTTTTTTCAAACAATTTGTAATGGTTTTGGGTAAAAGCAGAATAGAGGTTATCAAGAATAATTTTAACGGAGTCTGGCAGCTTACTATAGACTCCATTATGAAATTGCAAATTTCTAGATAAAACTTCCTGCAAAGCAATAACCATATCTCCACTGGAATATGACACCGTTGCCGGTACATACCCTCGAAGGGATGTTGATCCACTAGGTTTTACCCTAGAAGATGCACCTTCATGCATTTCATTTTGGAAAAAATCTTGTGCAGGAGCTTTTCCTTTGTTTTTCCTCTCATTCGAGGGAGCCATAATAATCCACTTATTAGTAGTATAAATACTAATATTATCCCACTTATTAGTGGTATTTATCCTTGCATCAGTGCTCGATTCCTGCAAGGAATCATTAGGAATATTAGAGCCATTGGTAATAGTAGATAATCTGGAACTACTAGGATTACCTTCAAAATTGTCTGTGAAGCATGTAGCAGGAGAATCATAAGACAGGTCTAAAGCATCATTAATATCAATTTCAAGTTTTGAAACAAATTTAAATTTTACTTACTGTCCAAAAGGATCAGTAGTAATACCATCATTATCAACAAGGAAAAGATACAAAGCATTTATAAATGGCAAACCAAGAATCACTTTACCAGTCATATTTTTAACAAGAACAGAAGGAATCTTGAAACAGACATCATCATGGCAAATATGGGCATTATTCAATTCATATTTGATTTTCATTTGAGAACCAATGGCAGAAACCAATTTTTCAGTTGATTTTTCAAAATATTTCGAAGGAATCAATCCTTCCTGAATACAATTCTTATCAGCACCAGAATCAATCATAGTAATAACAGTGAAATGATAATCATGGGAAACAAAAATCTTTACTTTTGTGAACCATTTTGGGGGAAGAATTTGGTTAATACTAATGAGACTAGGTTGAGTATTAGCAATACCTTCATCAGAAAGAAGAGCCTGTTGACTGGATTCATCTCCATCCTTGTGCTCATCTTGTTCATTATCAGACTTATTTTGATCAATTTTCAACATTAACAATTCTTGTTTGAGATTATGATTATCACTTTTAATATTTTTAAATTCAAGTTTTAATTCACTTATCTCTTGTTTAACAGTATTAATTTCACATTGGAGATCATTAACAGTTAAATCTTTGGATTTCTTCTTATTAAATCTTTCCAAAGTTTCTTCAAAACTTATTGTTGATTTAAGTTTTTTACCAGTTTCATCTTTTAACAAATTTTTCTTAAATTTATCCAAATATTCTTTTTGTAATTCAGGATTCTCAATTTGACCAATCAATTTAATTAACAAGCTTTCATTTTCTTCACCTTTAGTGAGAACATTAACAGTCTTAACAACATTGCAACAGGAATCTCTACAACCAAGTTTAATATTAGGAGAATCAGAAGAATCATCAGTAGAATGATAGCAAGAATCAGAAGAAGAAAAATCATCTTCCCAAGAATCAGACGAATTGTGTGATTCAAGGATTCTGAATAATTCTTCTTGATCATTATCATCAATTTTCAACATGTTAAACTTGTTTTTTAACTTACCAGGTTTTTGTTTACAATCTTTACTAAAATGACCAGGTTTTCCACAATTGAAACATTTACCTTTACCTGATCGTTGGTTAACATGTTTTTTAGAAACATTTTTCTTTTTAACATAGAAATCATTAAAATTAGTTTTATGTTTTTTATGGTTATAATTTTTGTAACTTTTATCATGTCTTTTACCCTTTTGCTTAGAAGGAGCAATAGAGGGTAAACCATATTGTTCACAAAAATTACCCATTTCATATTTAGCTTTTCTTTTATTTTTTTAATTGGTGTTTTAACAGTTTTTCATCATTGCACATATTAATTCCAAGTTTTTTAATAGTGCTTAAAATATCACCATAAGTTAAATTATCGTAGTCAATAGAATCATTTTTACCAATTAATTCTTGTTTTACCTTATGAGCAAAGATAGGAGGCAGACCGTCAATAAACTTTTCTTTCCAATTAGGCTTGAAACAGTCCTTCCTCTGCATCACTCTGGAAAGGAAAACATCTTGGTATCATCTATAATCAGACATAGTAAGGCATCTCAAATTATTTAACAAATCAGAAATTCGAGATGAAACATTAGATGGAATACCAACAAAATGTTTGATAATAGTATAAATCAAGGTATTAACACCATCAGGAACACCTCGACCAATACGATCATCAAAAATAGGCAAGCCTTCATCATTCTTTTTAACAGCATGTTTAATAGAATCTCTGGATTCTTCTGTGAGATATGAATCCCACCATCCACGAAGAGTACCAGAAAGCCAGTAGTAAGAAGGTCAACAATTTCAGATTGTTCAAAATCATGATTATTTTGATAAGCAGTGGCAACCATGGACATATGTCCCATTTTGTTAATAATTTCTTGTTCAGAAAAGCCATCAATATTCCATTCATAAATTTTATCAGCAGAAACAGAAAACTAAGTTTGAAAAGCTCTTTCTTCAAACTGCAAATCAGGAGGAGTAGGTTTTGAATACCAATTCCTAGTAAGAAACATGGATTTGGGATTTCCAACAAATCTTTTAATTTCAGGTAAACAATCATCAAAAACCTTTTTGGCAAGAACAGAAGAAACAGTATCAGAATCTGAGTTTTCATCAAAAACAATTTCATTTTTTGAAATAGTTCTAGCAACAGGAGTACTTGTAGAAGTACCTTCAGTTTTAACCTTTAAATCAGAAAGCATTTTGTCAACAGTTTCAAGAAGTTTAGACTGAGAGGTTCTAAACTTGAATTTGTTATCATGACTAGGTAAATTAATCAAAGGTTCCTCAGTCTTGATAGAAACAGGTTTTCGAACAGAAGCAGGTTTTTCAACAGAAACAGTTTTTTCAACAATTCTTTCTTCAATACAGTCAAGTTGTTGACCAATAATATGCAAAGATTCATTAGTAAAATTTTTTTGTTCAATAAGGCTAACAACAGGAGTTTGATCATCAGCTATTTTGAAAGGAGTAGCTTTACCATCAATTTTGTCAGTAGTCACCAAAATAGTCTCAAGAGGTGGATGACTAGATTTGACAATGGTTTTGTCAGGTTTAACAAAATTAGATTTCTTTATCACATTCAAATAATTTTTTGAAGCTTCATCTTTTGAAACATAATAGTTTTCAAGAAAATCAAAGAACAAAATATGTCTTTTCAACTGGTTCATTTTTTCCAACCATTTTCTTTTAACACGATTTTTCTCAGATTGAGCAAAATTATTTTGGTAAATTTTTCTTTTTGGTCTGTTCTTAGGAAACATAAATTCATCAAACAAAGGAGCCATGTCAACTTTAAAATCTTCATTTAAAACATTCAAAACTCTTAAATGGTTAACAGGATTTTCAATAGGAGGGAAATCAGAATCAGATGGACAAATAGAATTAGCATCGTCTTCTTCTTCGGTAGCAAGTTTGCCATACGGAGAGGAAGATTCAACTTTAGTAGAGTAGAAAACAGAGCTGACTTGAGATTTGTCACTAGAAACACCTTTTAACTTCAAATCAGTGGGTTTTTCAAAATTCTTTTGCAGAAACTCATTAACATCATGATCTCTTTTTGAAATACTTTCAGATCCAGCAAAGGAATGTCTTCCTTCGTTGATCCTCAAGGGTTGATTGTTTTGAAAACATATTTTAACAGTACCATCAAGATATTGTTGAATATTTGTGAGATCTAGCTCATCAAAAACAGGTTTAGGAACAGGGGATTCTTGGTTCAACAACCATTCAGTAGGAAGCTAAATATCTTGCCATTGAATCATTTTTGGAACTTGAATTTTAGCATCAGAAGTTGAACATGTGATTAACATTGTTTTACCAGAGGGTTCTCTAGGATTCAAACAACAAGGATTTAACTGAGTACCCAAAAGTCTGTAATAAATGCGATAAATCAAATCAAAAGGTTTACTACCTTCATCCATGATATAACCAGAAGAAGCAATATTCAGAGTCAATGCTTTAACAATATTAGGATCATCCAAAGTAAGAGTAATATCAGGATAACAGTTAAAGTAAACAGGACCATCATACAAAGAAGCAGTGATCATACCAAGAATGCTATCTTTAAAAACCTTAAATCTAGCATCTCGTAAACACATGAGAATAGAAGTATTAATACCCTTTCGGGTGAGTGGTTTAACAGCAACTTGAACCATACCAATATGCAAATAACTGAGTTTTTTAGCAATGAAATCATTAATATTTTTCTTGGAAAACAGGCAACATTTTTCATGCATTTTTGAAATAGAAAATATTTGTTCAACAGTTCTAACTTTGTAAACAGGATGAAACGCAGTTTCAATCCAACTAGTTTTGTAAACAGTTTTAGTATCAACTTTAGGAATGTTCCATTTTCGGAAATCAGGGATCTCATGATCTTCAACAGTGTGATCTTCTTCATTCACAATATCAGGAGGACAACCAATCCTAGAGCTGACAGAGGAGTTGGATCTCCACAACTTATCCATATTATCCTAATTTTAACACTAAATTATCATGTTTTTCTCACAACCGTTGCATTTCGTAACACATACCCTAAGCAACCCTATACCACACACATGCCCTACACGCCCTCCTGGCTCAAACGGGCCTTACAGTCAGGTTCTAGGAATTCACTTTACACCTAGGGTGGCGCCAACGACGGCAAGAAGGGAACACAACAACGGAGCACCAAAGGTTTGGACAGACACGAACAAGGCACAGAGAACACAACACACACTATCACTGGCCAGAAAAGAGTGGCTCTGATACCATAAAGGGGAAAGGATTATCATTTCATGGGAAGCACTAATAGAATTTCTATTTTTGGTCCCAGGCCACATGTTGATGCTATTGCTCATTTGCGTATTGCAGATCATTGTAATCCAAAGAGCCTTCTCATCCTAGGAAGAAGACCAATGGATGAGCCAATTTTATATTGTGGATTTTGCAACCGATATGCTATTTACCATGAGCACGAATGTGATTCTCCACAAGGTCCTTTTGATCCATTTGATGGTTATCCATCCGATGCTCCTTCTACTGATTGATTGTGTGGTCCTCAGATTATTGTTGCTACTGTTATTTTTGCTACTATTCCCTATTTGTCTAGCCAGCATAATGGCCACTATTCAACTACATGCGTACATGGTGATATTCCTATTAACCTTTGTCAGAGATTTTGCTAGTGATGTTCAAAGAAATATTCCTATTGACCTTTGTCAGAGATTTTGCTGATCTTATGCCTAGTGAAGAAATATTCCTATTGACTGAAGAAATATTCCTATTGACCTTTGTCAGAGATTTTGCTGATTTTATGCCTCACATGTTGGAAGTATTGCATGCTCCTGAAGATTCCCATCATAGTGCGAATTTGGCTTCTTTTGATGGCTTCTTTTAAGGACAGAAATGATGTGGCCTAGACCTAAAAATGAAGGTCTAGACCTTTGAGAGAGATGCTCCTGATCACTTCATGTTCCCTCCATGACTCGGAGTCAAAAAAGAAAAAGACTCACTTTTCACTATTCATCTGACACTATTCACCTATCACTATTCATCCGTTACTATTCATGACACTGTTCACTCCGAATTTTGCCTATTTAAGGGGGGTTGTCCCTTATGTTAAACTCAGAACTTTTAATGAGTTTTCAAGAACTTTTTTGTTAGAACTTCCTCTAGAGAGAGTTTATCTTCTTTGAGAGAGTTCTCCTATTATCTTGTTGACTACAACCTTGTTCACCATAACCTTGTTCATACAAACCTTGTAACTAGGACTAGTTCAAGCTTTGTAACTGTTAACCTCTACTGTTGAGATCTTGTATTGACTTCTACTACTGTAAGTGTTTACCTATTTTCAATAAAGAAGTATTTTCAGTATACATACATATATATATATATATATATATATATATATATATATATATTGTGTAAATATTAACTAGGGATTTACACATTCTTGTAAAAAAAAACTACTTACATTATATAAGTTAAAATTGTGTAAATATGTACTGTTGCTACAGTAATCATATAATAAATTTATACTAATACTTTTTATTTTTTATTTTTCTTTATGTATCCTAATGTTGAAAGAAGAGATTAGATGATTGTTGTTGTGTGTGACAAAAGATAAATAATAAAAAAAAATAAGAAAATTTTGATATTTTAATTAAATGTAGTATAATATAAATTATCTAATGTAAAATATTTTAAAAAATAAATATGTAAAATAGAAGAAATAATTCATTTGACTAAAATAAACAAAAATTTTTACACGAGCTTTCTAAGTGGCCTGTACGAGCCGGCCCTGCGTGTGTATACGGTTCAGTGTATGTATGTGTAATAGTCAGCAATCTAAACTATCGTTGATCTGGACTAGAACCTGGTGTCCTGTTCAGCAATTCTTCCAAGTGTCATCTTATTTTTTGCTAGAATGTCTACAAGTCATCTAAGTTGGGCTTGTTTTCTCTGACAGATACCAAGTTTTTTGTGTTCTAGCTACTAATTATGACGTTGGTAATTGGCCTATACTGGTTTTTCCAATGACTTTCCCTCTCTCCGAGGGTTGATAATATCAATCTAGACATGCCAAATTCCAATTAAAGATTTGAGTCATTTGACTAGTTATCAATCCTTATCCAAACTGACTGTGGAAAGAAGGAAACTTATCATGAAACCCCAATTTTCAACCTTTCATTTATAGCGTGAACGTACTGGACCTAGTGGACTATGACCACCGATTCAAAGGACCTTTATTTAAAACTAAAATGGTTGAAATTGTTATGTACACCGATTATTTTCTTTTGCAATGAAAAGGTGATCGAAGATTGCTAGAAAAATAGATGGAGATTAATTTAGGGTATTAAATAAGGATGAAGATCCTCTCCAATTATTAAGATAATTTTATTATCAAATTCCCAAAATACTACTATTCATTCATATTTGAAATGTGAACTAGATAATTGTCACGTTTTCATTATATATATATATATATATATATATATAATTATTAAAATGGGTGGGGAAGGGGAGATTCCAAAACGTAGTTCTCTTTATTAAGAAAACTAAACAATGTTGAAAAATGAAAACAAAAACAAAAACAAAAACCTCGATGCAACTTGAAGGACTTATCAATCTGTACAGTAGCTAATCTTTTTAATTACAAGTTGTTTCATAGTTCTTTTTTTTTTGGGGTTAAAAAGTTGTTTCATAGTTCAATAATAGCTCTTCTCATCCAAGATAAAACGAAATCTAATCAACATATATATATATATATATATATATATATATATATATGTAAGCAGTCCTCTAAAGCAAGCAAATATCATAACTAGCACACATACCCTTTCATGATTATTGCCCAAGACACAATTAAAGACTGATATTTCATATTCTCAAAAGCAAGCTAGCTTCCAAATAGCAACAATATCCTTGCTGCAAATTAAGGGGAGAAATTCCTGATTTGCAAATTGAGCAGGGATCAGACATTATTTTCAGAGCCACCAATTCTCAACTCTGAATCCTCTTCACTCTGCTTCCTAAATTTCTTTTAACCAGGTGAAAATTTTCTCATGCTTCTAATAGCACCATTGAAATGTCTCAGTAACTTGATAATTAACTTCCTGATTAGCCAGGGGCGTAGTTAGAAATTTATACTTGGGGGGCCGGTTTGTTGTTGTTAACGTGTATAGTGTTGTGGGCTTTAGGCCCAACTAGATTACTTATATAGCACTCTTACTTGTACTAAACTCATATGCCTCTTATATAAAGGCACTTGTGTATATTCTTTCATTGAGAAATACAATACAATTATTCAGTATTTCTAACATTTGTAATTTTTGGCTATGGCGAAACTCAAAAGGGGTATCGGTGTTATGATCCTGTCTCTCATCGTCTTCGTATCTCCCGCAATGTTGTCTTTTGGGAACATCGCCTCTTTGTCGAGCTCTCTCACTTCCGTGCCTCCCTATCTTCTTCCTCTGTCTTAGATCTTTTTCCAAATGAGGCACATATTCCTTCTGTAGCTGCTTCTGATCCTCCTATAGTTACTCCAGATTCTCCTGTAAACTTCTCTGGCCAACCACCAGATATCACTGATCCCTTTCCTAGTTCATCCTTTAATGAATAGGTGGAAGATAAACAGGTCAAAGACCAGCTACCCAACCCCAACCCTGAGCTTGGGTCCCCTGCTCCTGCTCCACCTGAAGATCTTGCACAAGACATTCCACCTCGTCACTCAACTCGGGTAAGATCTATTCCTACACATTTACTTGACTATCATTCTTACACTGCCTTTGCTACACTGCACAAGCCTCACACCTATCGTGAAGCTTCCACTGACGCTTTATGGCAGATTGCAATGAAAGAGGAACTTGATGCATTATCTAAAAACCATACTTGGGATTTGGTGACACTCTCCTTTGGGAAATCTGTGGTTGGTTGTAAGTGGATCTACCAGATTAAGACTCGCTCTGATGGGTCCATTGAGCGCAACAAATCTTGTCTTGTTGCAAAAGGTTTTATATAGGAGTATGGGATTGATTATGAAGAGACCTTTGTTCCGGTTGCTCGTATCTCATCTATTCGTGCCCTCTTAGCAGTTGTTGCTGCCAGTAAATGGAACCTTTTTCAGATGGATGTCTAAAATGCATTCCTTAATGGGGATTTAAGTGAAGAAGTTTATATGCAACCTCCTCCTGGTCTCTCTGTTGACTCAAACAAGGTTTGTCACATTCAACATGCACTTTATGGCCTTAAACAAGCTCCACGAGCTTGGTTTGCCAAATTCAACTCTACCATCTCTCGCTTGGGTTATATGGCCAGTCATTATGATTCTGCCTTATTTCTTCGTCGCACTGACAAAAGCACTATTTTACTTCTCCTGTATGTGGATGATATGATCATAACTGGTGATGATCTCAGTGGCATTCAAGAACTAAAGGATTTTCTCAGTCAGCAGTTTGAGATGAAAGATCTTGGACATCTCAGCTATTTTTTGGGTCTTGAAATCACTCATTCTATAGATGGACTTTATATTATTCAAGCCAAGTATGCTTCTGAACTTTTGTCTCGAGTTGGACTCATTGATAGCAAGACTGTTGACACTCCAGTTGAGCTTAATGCACATCTAACTCCTTCAGGGAGGAAACCTTTGTCTAATCCCTTTCTTTACAGACGCTTGGCTGGTAGCCTAATTTATCTCACTGTCACTCGTCCAGACATTTCTTATGCTGTTCACCAGGTGAGCAAGTATCTATCTACTTCACGATCGACTCATTATACTGTTGTTCTGCACATTCTTCGATACGTAAAAGGCACTCTATTTCATGGTCTTTTCTACTCTGCGCAGTCCCCTCTTATTCTCCGTAAATTTTCTAATGCTGATTGGGCTGGAGATCCCACTGATCGCAGGTCCACCATTGGCTATTGCTTTCTTCTTGGTTCTTCTTTGATTTCTTGGTGAAGCAAGAAACAAACTCATGTGGCCCGCTCTAGTACTAAAGCAGAATATCGTGCCCTTGTTGATACCACATCTGAGCTTCTTTGGCTACGATGGCTTCTCAAAGACTTAGGTGTATCTACATCCTCTACTACTCCTCTTTATTGTGACAACCAGAGTGCCATTCATATTGCTCACAATGATATCTTCCATGAACGGACTAAACACATTGAGATCGATTGTCATTTTATTCGTTATCATCTTGTCCATGGTGCTCTCAAGCTGATCTCAGTCTCCTTTAAAAATCAACTTGCAGATATCTTCACCAAGTCACATCCTAAGGGACGCCTTCATACTTTGGTTGACAACCTCATGTTGGTCTCACATACACCTTGAGTTTGAGGGGGGCTGTTAACGTGTATAGTATTATGGGCTTTAGGCCCAACTAGATTACTTGTATAACACTCTTACTTGTACTGAACTCATATGCCTCTTATATAAAGGCACTTATGTATATTCTTTCATTGAAAAATACAATACAATTATTCAGTATTTCTAACAATTGTAACTTTTTTTTAGAATCTCCACAACAAAAATTGTAGTTTAATACTATAATCATAATTCAAAAATTTATTGAATACGGAATTATCAACTTTGATATATCATCACATTCTCAACAATTATTTAGTTCACTATAGATATATACAAAAATTTTACTATTATTTTAAAAACTATCAACCCACTATTATTTGTAATATTGAAAATTTCCTATATTTTAATTTTTTAATGAATTATTTAGCACCTAATTTCAAACCAAAAATAAAAATTAACTTAAAAAAATGATGACATAGAGAGATAAAATATATTATAAAATAGCAAGCAATACAAAAATTGAAGAACAAAATCTTGATAAGCAAAACATATTCATTAAACTAATTACTCATATGGTCAGATTCATATCATAATAAAAAAATAAAAAATAAAAAACAAAAAAACAAAACCATATGACCATTATCATATGTATAACAAAACTTAAATCTAAATGCCTATATGCTTGAGTTTATTTGGTTGTGTTGAGAAGTGAGTTAACGTATTGACTTGAGAGAGGACAGTGTAGGCTTGCAGCAATAGGGAGAAGTACTAAAGGTAGCTTCTTGAGATTGAGAAAAATGGAAAAAAAAAAAGGGTAAGTTTTTTGTTTGAAGAAGTGACTAAATGATGCATTTTTGGAACCGTTGTTATTATCCATTGGGTACGCAAAGAATCATTTGGACAACTGGGGCACTAGTATATTATTTGAGGATTTGTGGACATTGTGTCATATATTTATTGGACTATGTTGAGATCTTAGGAATAATTTTTTGGGGGTTTAGGAATTAGGCCGGCCCCCCCTTCCCACCCCACCCCAACGCCCGCCCACCCCCCCCCCCCCAAATAAGCAATAAGGTAGCTCCGCCCCTGCGATTAGCGAAAGAGAAACTTAACTATTGTTGGCATGCACCACCCAGCAACTTAAAATTTCTTTTTAACTCTCATGTTATTGTACTGAAGATATTTGTACAACTATGTTAATCTTCATTTGACTTTGTTGGACTCTTCTTAATTGATAATGAAAACTATTATATATATTTTTGTCATTTTTGAACATGTACACTTAACTTTTGTTATACTCTTTTCACATTAATTTTCTAAATATATTGGTTTAACATTACTAGAAATTTTTATCACTTTACTGGATTCAGGTCTTTATTCACCATAAAATTACCTATTGTTGCTGTTAGAGGCAAAGACATGTAATCGTTCACTTTTCTTGACATAATTTGCATTTATTTATTTATCTTTACACCAATATAAATCACTACAGGACAAGCTCTAATACTTTTAGATTACTATTTTGCAACTAATCTTAATGTTCTTAACTCTCTTGCTAGATGCTACTAAATCACCCGAAAACTCAAAATATCAGTTATTCAATTCTTTGGTCTTCCCTTGATTCTGGTGTCCTGTTGTTTTTGTCCTTATGCAATTTGTCCTCAAGTCACCTAAGTTGGGCACGTTTCTATGTCGAAAACCAAGGTTTTCTATTTGTTATTTTATTTTATTTTATATATGTTCTGGTTTTAGATTATGATGTTGTAATTGTCATATTCAGTTTTTTCCACTCTAGACGTGCCAAATGCCAATTAAAGACGACAAGTTGTCAATTGTAAACCTTATGTTAGAACCCCTCTTAAATGATTGTAGGAACCTGATGAAAACTTTTACTAACTGCCCAGTGGTGTATGTGTATAGGAAAGCTAATAGTTGTGTTGACAAACTAGCTAAAATGGGAGCTGATCTTATATCAGACTGCCTCTTTCTGAATGACCCACCGCCTGGGTGGATGATTTGTTGGCTAATGACAAAACCGAGCATGTTTGTACCAGATTTATTGTTCCTTAGTTATAATTATATACCCAAAAAAAATTATCATGGGTCCTTGTCCAAACAATTAACATGGTGGAAATGAGAAAAGTTAAGAAAGCTTAGATGGGGCTTCGTCCTTCTCTATTATTTATTAACTATCAAACTGTGAGCAGGACTATTACGGAATTACATGATATGATAGTTTTTTTTTTTTTTTTTTTCTTTTTCTGATACCAAACAAAATAAGAGTTCATACATGGTTATATAGAGCAGGATTGTACCACCTATGATACAAAGGTGTGTTTACTACTTGTTTAGCAAAACACCACGCAGCCTTAACTACTACATGAGGAACAACTAAAGTATTACAAAATAAACCATGTTGAGAAAGAAAGTTCAGATCAGCTATCCTACTACTATCCAGCCAATCTGTGCTTTTCCTCGATTTTTAAACTTGATGGAGATTAACCCTGTCGGTTAAGAACAAAACGTGCTAAATGCCATAGCTTTTAGCTATGATACCAGCTTCTACCATTGCTTCAAGTAGAGCTCCTATTGCTGTGTTGGCAAGACTGCAATTAACCCCTGAAAACATTTCTTCTCCTTGCGTATTTACAGCTACAAAAGCGCATGTACTCCTTTGTGGCTTCGTTCTTCTTGCTTCAGCTGATTTGATGATGAGCTGATATTGCCCTGCAGCTGTGAGATGGGCTGACTTGGTTGCTCTAAGCTCTCTAGTATGATGAAGTTGACCTGCATAAGACTTCTTGTACCTGCAAGATAGATTTTTGGCTATTGGTATAACCTCTAAGGGATCTGGGTTCAAGCCTTGGTGAAGCACTCTGTTTCTATGATTCCAAATTAACCACAAAACAGTAAACATTGATTGAAGGATGACCAAGCTTTGATCTTCAGTATTTATGCAAGAGATGATATAGTCTTTTAGCCAAAACTGAATAGACACATTGGTGATCTCAGAAATGTGCAGACCAAGATCCGATCCAAACCAACAAGCTCTAGAAAAACTACATAAGAGGAACAGATGTGTAGGAGTCTCTTCATCAGAATTACATAAGGGGCAAGTGTCATCATTACTGATTCCTATGTTATGTAGAGTGGCCTTGGTAGCTAAGCTGTCATGGAGAAGTTTCCACACAAAATTGATAACCCTTAAGGGAACATGGGCTTTCCATATTGTAGCTCATATCTTCCTTTCCTACTGGGGTTGTTGTGACCCAAAAAATCTTTAGTTAACAACTCATAAGCTATCTTAGTACTGTAATTCCCATTCATTGAGTACTTCCACATAAGCCTATCCTTAGAGGCGTTGGTTTTGGAAATGGGCATTTGCAAAATGTTGACTGCTTTAGGGAGATGGTATAAGCTCCTAATTAAATCCACTTTCCAACTTCTAGAATTATGATCAATAAGATCTCCTACTATGTCTGTCTATAAAAGTGGAAGAAAAGAACTATCCCTTAAGTTTGGTGACCAATCAGGATGTGTAAGGGGTATATCAAAACCATTTCCAACCAACCATCTGCCCTTTCTAAGAATAGGATCACCTTGCTAAACAATATTTTTCCTTACCCAGGAGTGGTGAGCAATTTTAGAGCTACTCGGCTTCCTAGAAGGAGGTCTAACCTTAGAAGTTAACAGAGACCTTAATTTAGGACAATTTGGCCTAATATGACCAACAATATGACAATGATGACAAGTGGAGACAAATTCAGAATTTTTATTCTTCCTAGGAGGAGTTTTAGACATAGGTTTAGAAACTTCAGCATTAACATCAGAATTTTTACCATTGTCTATCCTAGCAATATTAGCCTTCAACTCTTCATTATTCCTTTCAAATTGAGGAATATAAAAATCCTTTTCTTTTGAGTTAGGCTCAACAACAAGTTTGGCACTAGTTAATTTTTCAACTTCAGTTTTAGATTCAACTAGTTGCTCTTCCAAACTTTTAATTTTGTCCACCTGAGATGAAATTTGATTTTTAAAATTCTCATTCAAATTATTGGCTTCATCTAATTTTGCAATCAAATCATCTTTTTCAAGTTTGACCTTTTTAAATTTAGCTTTTAATTTTGTAGAACATTCAAGAGATCTCATACAAAAATTATAAAGCTTGCAATAGGCATCTTGAATATCATCATCATCATTCAACACAAGATCATGCAAATCAAAACAATCAAGAGTTTCATTACAACAGGGGTCAATAGATCACACAGCAAAGATTAAAACCTAATCAGAGTGTATCTGCTCTTATACCACTTGATAAGCCACAAACGAATTGACCCCTTGTGATTAATTAACCAATTAATTTAACCAAGTTTATTAATTAAGTTAATTAACATGCAATTGCGTGGCAGCACAAACAAATCACCAATAAACTAAATATGCAGCGAAAAATAAATAACACGGTGATTTGTTCACGAATGGGGAAAACCCTAACGGCAAAAACCCCACTGGGTGATTTTTAGGTCACCACTCCTGAAACTCCACTATTATCAAAACAAGTGGTTACAAGTAAAAGGAATCCCAAGTACCTTACCAACCTACAGTTGAACCCTTACCCCAATACCTAATTGGACTTGTTCTGTAGTGACAGTTCCCCCTTTTGATGCACAGCTCCCAAGTACGTGACTAACTAAATGCGCGGATCCCAGTACACAACTTCAATCACCAACTAGAAATAAGAGTTGGCTGCAAAGTTCTTCAGTTCATACACATGATGAAGATCAAGAAGATGCTTGGTCACAAAACCCAAAGGTGCACATACACAGCAACTTTTTCAGAAGAGATGAACTAGGTTAAGAACTTCATCTTCGGTTACAATTTGCTTAAACAGAGTTTGCTCAATGCTTGTGCAACTTGTGAACCCTTTTACAGCTCTTAAAACAATCCTTTTATATGTCTAGAGTTAGGAGAAAAGAAGGCCCAAAGACACATTCACGGATCCCAAGAAATCATATCAGAATTCTATTTTTTATAAACCTCGATAGATAGAAGCTATGTCGAGACACGGGGTTGAAACAGCTTATTGAAGCTCGATAGATGCAACTGTCGAGCTAGCTGTCGAGCTTTAATGAATCTGCACTTTCAGCTTGTTTTCTTGAACAGACTTGAAGGCTTCAATACTAGATCTTGAAACACAGTTTCTTGAAGTATTTCAACACATCCTAAATCTACCCAAATACAAGTAAAGTGTGTTTTGTCAAAGGATTGCCAATTACATAAAAGTATGACATATGTTCTTAACATGTGAATCGCATTTGTCCTAACAATCTCCCCCTTTGGCAATCTGTGACAAAACCACGAAAAACAAATGAGCATATGAGAGAAGTCATAAATGACTCAACTCATATTCACTTGTTTAATACAATAAAATCTATCCTAACACAAACTCTTGAAAAACTTTGCAAGAAGAGAGTTTATGGCAAGTAGATTTTGACAACCTGTATTTCTGAAACACTTTAAACAAAACTCATCAAAGCATCTTTGTGTGAAACAGAAATAATAGATTGCATACAAGTAAAGAAACATGTGTATAAAGAGAGAAAAGAAACAACACATGTAAGAGGTAGGTGAAAGAAACAACATACATCCATATAAAGAAAGAAATAAGTACAATGTATGTCAGAATGATCACAAGATCAAATGTACAAGAACAATGTATCTATATAAGAAAGAAAAGAAAAGATACATCATATCCTCACTACATCCCTCAAGTGTCAACACTCCCCCTATCAAAAATGTCCTATACTAACTCTCCCCCTAAGATGACTACTCTTATATCCCAAAATTACTTCCCCTTTTTGTCACGAGTGACAAAGGGTAGAGTGTCAAGCAGACATCTCATCAGAAGAGCTAGCATCTCCATCATCATCCGAAGCGTCATCATCATCACCTCATCATCATCAACCTCAGCATCAGAATCAGAAGCCACTGGAGGAGGTGATGAAGGAGTAGCCTCAGGAGCAAAACCACCCATGGTCGCCTAACGTCGTGCAATACGACCAACATGAATGTTCACCTGATACAACTCAGTAGAAAGCATATCAAGGCGAGCATCCATGCGCTACAGCTGCGCCATGATGTCTCCAAGAGATACATCGCCCATAGAAGAGGAGGGAGCAAATGTAGACGGATCAGATCGAGAGGGTGCCAAATGAGATGGAGTTGAACCGGAGGGAGGAGCTGCTGACTCTTGTCGTGACCTAAACTGAGCCTCACTACGTTTTACGATAGCAGCATCTTTGGCACACATGACAGAGAAATGATCAGAGGAGGGAAAAGGAGTAGAAAAATGGCATAAGATCCTCGTGATAGCAGAAGGAAAGATGAGCTTATCATGGGTAGCCGTATCCCTAAACACATCTATAATGGAAAAAATAAAATGTGAAGGAAAATCTATAATGAGGTGCTTTAACAAAGAAAGCAAAAATCGAGCATGAGGCTCTATGATAGAGTTATAGTGAGAGAGTGGGTGCAACACAAAAGTTTTAGAGCTACTCGGCTTCCTAGAAGGAGGTCTAACCTTAGAAGTTAACAGAGACCTTAATTTAGGACAATTTGGCCTAATATGACCAATAATATGACAACGATGACAAGTGGAGACAAATTCAAAATTTTTATTCTTCCTAGGAGGAGTTTTAGACATAGGTTTAGAAACTTCAGCATTAACATCAGAATTTTTACCATTATCTATCCTAGCAATATTAGCCTTCAACTCTTCATTATTCCTTTTAAATGGAGGAATATAAAAATCCTTTTCTTTTGAGTTAGGCTCAACAACAAGTTTGGCACTAGTTAATTTTTCAACTTTAGTTTTAGATTCAACTAGTTACTCTTCCAAACTTTTAATTTTGTCCACCTGAGATGAAATTCGATTTTTAAAATTCCCATTCAAATTATTGGCTTCATCCAGTTTTGCAATCAAATCATCTTTTTCAAGTTAAAACAATCCTTTTATATGTCTAGGGTTAGCAGAAAAGAAGGCCCAAAGACACATTCACGGATCCCAAGAAATCAGATCAGAATTTTGATTTTTATAAACCTCGACAGATAGAAGCTGTCAATTAACTGTCGAGCAGGTGTCGAGACACAGGGCTGAAACAGCTTACTGAAGCTCGATAGATGCAACTGTTGAGCCAGCTGTCGAGCTTTAATGAATCTGCACTTTCAGCTTGTTTTCTTGAATAGACTTTAAGGCTTCAATACTTGATCTTGAAACACGGTTTCTTGAAGTATTTCAACACATCCTAAATCTACCTAAATACAAGTAAAGTGCGTTTTGTCAAAGGATTAGCCAATTACATAAAAGTATGACATATGTTCCTAACATGTGAACAACATATGTCCTAACAAATGGCATTTTAAAAAGTATGGAATAGCAGTAATATTAAACTGATCATATTCTCTTAAAAAATTTCAATTTGAATCCTATACCTTTTCAAAAGGTTTTGAATAAAACCTTTCATTAATTTTTCTAACATCATTGACAAAAATGTTGTCATTTTAAATTTGTAAAACAGCAAAATGGTGTCATTTTCTATCAGCGGTGTTACCTTATATAATACAAGATTTTTCTCCATTGAATTTTACAATCGGTCAAAATTTCAGAAGTGGCATATCTTTTCGGATTCAGATTCTCTAGAGTTCCTAGGGTACTCTACCAAGTAGATTTCCTTAAATTTTAACCGTTCTTTAATGATTTAATGGTCTAGATTTTGCCATGTCAGCATTCCATTAATAATAATCTTAATTGTTTTATTTTCAACATTATTATTTTATTTTAAGAGTATTGTTAGTGGAATGCTGATATGGCAAAATCTAGATCATTAAATCATTAAAGAACGGTTAGGATTTAAGGAAATCTATTAATAGAGTACTCTAGGAACTCTAAAGGATCTGAATCCTATCTTTTCCAAGATATATATATATTTTTCAAGTATTGAAATGAGAAAGAGTTGAGGTCAACTGCTGCATTCAATTTTGTATGCCTGTAGGCTGTAGCCTTATAATTAATGTGTTTTTAAATATTAAGAAGTAATTAAAAATCTTGTAGTTTAGTGGTATTGTTTGGTCTTCTTTATAAGGAGCAAGTTCAAATCAAAATTTTCCACTTATTCTAATGATTGAATTATCAAAAAATCAAAATAGACAGAGAACACACCATGAAAATATCAACTCTAAATTATCATAAAATATTGAAAAAATAAATTGTAAAATACTATTTTGGTCTCTAAACTTTATTAAAAGTTTGTTCTTCGACTCTGAAATTTTAAAAGTTAATTTTTTTGTCTCTAAACTATTTTGGTCCATAAACTTTGTGTATATAAATCGCAGAGCGGTGCTCTATGCCTTGTACAAAACCTAGTAAAAGAACAACACAACTATGGCTCACAACATGTTTTTCCTCTCTTTCCTCGTAACCCTACTCATAGCCATGCATGGCCTCTATGCAGTTCAATATGTTGTCACCAACAATGCTTGGAGGACTCCTGGTGGAGTTCGTTTCAAAAATCATATTGGGTTTGAATATAGTAAGCGAACAATGAAAACTGCCACAGATTTCGTATGAAATCACTTCCAGCAAAACAATATTGCGAACAGAAAGAACGTGGTAATAGTGAGATTGTTCATCAATGTAATGGACGGAATTGCAAGTACTTTCATCGGCGACATCCGTGTTAGTGCACAGTACAACAACGGCTATTCTGGAAATGTGAGAATCGAAATCACAGGAGTTATATACCACGAAATTACACACGTATGGCAGTGGAAAGGAAATATGCGAAGTACACCACCCTAGGTTTGATTGAAGGAACTGCTGATTATGTGAGGTTGAAAGCAGGGTATGCACCTAGCCATTAGGTGAAGCCTGGGCAAGGTAAAAGATGGGATCAAAGCTACGATGTTACGGCTCGATTTTTGGACTATTGCAATTGTCTTAGAAATGGGCTTGTGGCTGAATTGAATAAGAACTTGAGGACTGGTTATTATGCAAATTTTTTTTGTCGAACCGCTAGTGAAGAATGCTGATTATCAGAGTGAAGATGGTAATGAGCACAAGGAAGCAACAAGAGCAGAGCATACAAGAGCATTGGAGCCTGATCAGAACAAAACCACTGCATAAACAACATCAGATAGTGCTTGTACTGTGTAGATACGACTTGTAGTTTTAATAGTTGAATTAATGCTGTAAGTAATGGCACATGGGAATGTTAGTTATTACTGTGTGTGCACATGTAGAGTTAGTTTTGTTCTGTTAGCAGCAGTTAGTCTGTTAGGCGTGCTTTACTCATTTTATATAATACTTTGTACTCTTTCTTTTGCTAATTAATCAAATACAGAATTCTTTCTTCCATTTCTTGATATGGTATCAAAGTAAATTCCCAAATCTTTCTAGGGTTTTGCATTTTCTTTCTTCAATTTTCTTAGTTTCTTCTTCAATTTTCTCGAGAAAACACTCTGTTTTGAGAAAATTTCCTTTTTTTGCCAACAATGGCTTCCGTTGCAACTACTACAACTACAATTGGTTCTGCCAATGGATCTACACTTGAGAATCCATCATCTTCTTCACAAGATTCTCCAGTGGATGATCCACTGTTCTTGCATCATGCTGAGAATCCAAGCTTAGTGCTTGTTACACAGCCCTTAACTGGTGGAGAAAACTACTTAGCTTGGGCTAGAGCTGTGAGGAAGGCTTTGCTCACCAAGAACAAATTGGGTTTCATTGATGGGACTTTGACTCTCTCATCATCTTTGGTGTCTACTCCATCTGTGCAAGCGTGGATTAGGTGTGGTAATATGGTTGGGACCTGGTTGACCAATTCAATTTCTCCAAAGCTTCACGCAAACATCATATATGAGGACACTGCCTTAGAAATCTGGAATGACTTGAAGAATCATTTTGCCCAAACCAATGGACCAAAGGTCTTCAATCTTCAAAAGGAAATTGCAGAATTACATCAAGGTGAGATGTCCATTACTGATTTCTTTACCCAATTGAAGGTGTTTTGGGATCAATTGCAAAGCCTTAGTCCTTTCCCCTTATGCACTTGTGGAAAGTGTGTATGCAATATCAACAAAAGGCTTCATGATTTACAAATTAGCGAGTTTGTGATGAAGTTTCTAATGGGATTGAATGATTCTTTCTCCCAAGTTAGGACCCAAGTGTTGCTTATGGATCCAATTCCATCTTTTAGCAAGGTTTATTCTTTGCTAATCTAAGAAGAAACACAAAGATCAATCCCACATGGTTCCAATCTGCTAAAGTACCAACTGATCATATTAATCACGGTTCCAATCTTGTTAATTATGGTGGGAAAGGCAAAGATAGACCTATCTGTACTCATTGTGGTAAGACTGGTCATACTGTGGATAAGTGCTACAAGTTACACGGGTTTCCACCAGGTTTTAAATTCAAGAATAAGCCTTCCATGGCACACCATGTATCCTCAAGTTCAAGTTCATATTTTGCTTCTCTAATGCATCAACCTTCTGCCTTTACACCTAAGTAGTGTCAGCAGCTATTGGCTTTGTTTGGTGCATCCAAATCCTCTCTTGCAGTAACAACTCCAACATCAGAGACACCAATGGCCAATGCAACTTCTTCTTCCAACATTACCAATGTGGCAATGGCGAGTACTGATTTTTCTCACAGTGTTTTTGCTACACATGTGGTTAATAGCATAGCTTATAGTCCTAATACTTGGGTGTTGGATACTGGTGCCACTGCCCATTTTGTATGTTTAATTGACTTGTTAACTTCAATTACTGCTACTAGACAGTCCTTGGTTCAATTGCCTAATAGGGAATTAGCACAAGTAACTCATGTTGGGACTGTTGTTTTGTCATCTTCCCTTATTCTCAAGAATGTTCTTTGTGTTCCCTCTTTTACTTTTAATCTCTTATATGTTAGCACTTTGACTCATTCTCAGCCATATTGCCTTGTTTTCCTATCTGCTTATTATTTTGTTCAGGACCTTACCTCTTGGAAAACCATTTGGGGTAGGCAAGGCACTTGATGGTTTATATTTGTTGCAGTCTGACAACCTTCAGCATTCATCTGCTTCTTCTCTTGCTGCCTTCTTAGCTGCCTACAACATCAGTGATGTTTCTAGTCCCCTTATTGTAGCAACTTCCACACATGTTGATCATTCTTTTTCTTCCCTCTGGCATGGCAAATTAGGTCACCCCTCTGACATCGAACTCAATGCTTTGTGTCATGTAATTCCTTCTTTAAAACCTTAATGTAATAAAGGTTAACAAATTTTTCCTATGGCAAAACTTAAGAGACTGTCTTTTCCTTTTCATAATAATATCAGTAATTGTGCTTTTGATTTGGTTCATATGGATGTATGGGGACCATATTCAACTCCTACTTTGGATGGCTTCAAGTATTTTTTTTTAACTGTTGTAGATGATGCTACAAGAGCTACATGGTTATTCTTAATGAATTCTAAATCTGAAGTTAGGTAGTTATTTTCTTCTTTCTATACTATGGTTCATACTCAATTTGGCCTAAAAATCAAAGCTATTAGGACTAATAATGCTAAAGAGTTTGATATGTTTGATTTTCTTAATTCTTATGGAATTATTTATTAGCATAGCTGTGTTTACACTCCAAAACAAAATTCTGTTGTGGAAAGGAAACATCAGCACCTTCTTTCAATAGCTAGAACTTTACAAATTTAATCCCAAGTTCCTATTAAGTTTTAGGGTGACTGTGTTTTACATGCTGCCTATCTCATTAACAAGTAGCCTTCTCGTTTGTTGCATGCTAAAACTCCTTTTGAACTTCTTTTCCACAAGGTTACATATTTTAATCACCTTAAGGTTTTTGGTTGCTTGTGTTTTGCCTCAACTATTGCTCATACAGGGACCAAATTCTCTCCAAGGGCAAGGAAATGTGTCTTTCTTGGTTTTCCTTACAATGTTAAGGGGTATAAAGTTTTTGATATTGAGTCTCATACTATCTTTGTTTCTAGGGATGTCATCTTCCATGAACATGTTTCCCTTTTGTTTCCAATTCTTGTGGTTCTGTCCAATCTACTGTTTTGCCCTTGCCTTGTGTTCCAGCTGTTAATCCTATGTTTGATACCTTCTTGCAGCCCAAATCTTCTTCCTCATTTGTTGTTCCTCATGATTCTATCATTCATATTCATCATTCCCTTAATGATGATTTGCTTGATGAGGTACTTGCAGAACCTCCTGATCCTGTTGTTGATCCTAATCCTCTTAGAAGGTCTTCTAGGGTTGTCAAACCACCTTCTTATTTACAGGCTTACCACTGCAACCAGGTATCTTCTATCCTTGATGCCACTTCTCCTTAATCAGGTACTTCCCATCCTCTTTCTTCCCATGTTTCTTATCAACACCCCTCTCCTTCTTACAAGTCTTTCTGTTGCTTCATTTCTTCCCTTGTTGAACCAACTTACTTTTACCAAGCTACTTCTGACCCCCAATGGCAAGAGGCCATGACTGTCGAAATAGCTACACTTGAGGCTAATAATACCTGGACATTAACCCCACTACCTACTGGTAAGAAGCCTATATGTGTAAGTGGGTCTATAAAATTAAATACAAAGCTGATGGTTCAGTTGAGAGGTACATGGCAAGGTTAGTTGCTAAGGGGTTTACACAAAAAGTAGGTGTGGATTATTTTGAGACATTTTCCCCTGTGGCCATGATAGTTTCTATCAAAGTCCTTCTTGCTGTGGCTGCAATTCAGGGTTGGTTTCTTAGTCAATTGGATGTAAATAATGCATTTCTTCATGGTGATTTAGATTAGGAATTGTATATGGCTCTTCCACAAGGATGTCATAGCCAAGGGGAGGTTGTTTGTAAGCTCAATAAGTCATTATATGGCCTTAAACAAGCTTCTAGACAATGGTTTGCCAAGTTTTCTAATACCTTACTTTAGATTGGTTTCATTCAATCCAAAGTTGATTATTCTTTGTTTACTAGAAGGCAAGGTGATGTTTTCATGATTCTTTTGGTATATGTGGATGATGTCTTAATAGCTTGTAATAATAAGACTGAGATAGACAAGTTCAAGGTTATGCTAGATGATAAGTTCAAGCTAAAGGACCTAGGTGACTTGAAGTACTTTCTTGGGCTAGAGGTTGCTAGATCAGACAAAGGGATTGCTCTTTGTCAAAGAAAGTACACACTTGAGGTTCTTAATGATGCTGGTATGCTTGGGTGTAAGCCAGCTAAGACACCTATTGAGCAAAATCTCAGACTAAGTAAGTTGGAGGGAGAAGAACTTAAAGATCCAAGTAGCTATAGAAGGTTAATAGGGAGGTTATCGTATTTGACAATCACAAGACCAGACATCACTTTTGCTGTCCACAGACTTAGTCAGTACATGTCTAAACCAAGAAAACCACATCTGGATGCAGCATATAGAGTATTGCAATACTTGAAAAGTGAACCAAGGAAGGGTCTTATGTTTTCCTCTAAATAGATTTACACTTGAAGGGATTTGCAGATGCTGATTAGGCATCCTACCCTGACACAATAAGGTCTGTAACAGGTTATTGTGTCTTCATTGGTGACTCTTTGGTGTCTTGGAAGTTAAAGAAGTAGTCTACAGTCTCAAGATCCATAACAGAAGCTGAGTACAGGGCCATGGCAGTTGCCACATGTGAGATTGTGTGGATTTTATACTTTCTCAAAGACATTAAGGTTAAACATGATATAGAGGCATTGCTGTTTTGTGACAGTCAGGCAGCATTGCATATTGGTTTTAATCCTGTTTTCCATGAGAGGACAAAGCATATTGAAATAGATTGTCATGTGGTCAAGGACAAGGTTTTCAAAAGGGTTATCAAGTTAAATCATGTTAGGACTCATTGCCAATTAGCATACATGCTTATCAAAGCTTTGGGTTACAATCAACTTTCTAATCTTGTTTACAAGATGGGAATGATAAACATACATACACCATCTACTCTTGAGGGGAAGTATTAGAGTGAAGATGGTAATGAGCACAAGGAAGCAACAAGAGCAGAGCATAAAAGAGCGTTGCAGTCTGTTCAGAACAAAACCACTGCATAAATGACAATAGATAGTGCTTGTACTGTGTAGATACAACTTGTAGTTTTAATAGTTGAATTAATGCTGTAAGTGATGGCACGTGGGAATGTTAGTTATTACTGTGTGTGCACGTGTAGAGTTAGTTTTGTTCTATTAGCAGCAGTTAGTCTGTTAGGCATGCTTTACTCATTGTATATAATACTCTGTACTTTTTCTTTTGCTAATTAATCAAATACAGAATTCTTTCTTCCATTTCTTGGTACTGATCAGCTCTGGAAAGACTACAAAGCCAAGTATGCAAAACAAGGGTGCTGATTAAGAGCAAATGTATATGAATAAAATGATGTATCATGCAATTACATAAATCATGAGATAAATCATGGGCAGAGCCATGGTTTGACTTTAGGTGGGCAGTGGCCCCCCAAATTTTTTTAAAATATATATATATATATATATATATATATATATTATATATGTGGGTACTATCTTTAGCAACTGTTGGGAAATTTAGACCCCGGTTGATAGAATTAACAAGTTTTAAACCGAAGTTGTTAATTAGATTTATTATGAATAAAAATTGTGAAAACAAACAAGCATCAATATCATGTCAAAATCATGCAGGGGAAAGTAAATAAGACAAGATATGATAACCCAGGAAAATCAATGAAACAAACTAGTTTCACAGTAAAAAATCTGGGAGGAAACCTTCTTGAAAAGTGATCCACTATAGTAAAGAGAAGTTTCAGATCTAGTACAAAACCTTTGTCCCTATACTCTACAACCCCCATAGATGAACTCACAGTAGAAACCTTCTACCGCTTCAGAACCTCTGAACTCTTCAATATATGAACGACACCCTTTTGATGCACAAATCCCAGTACGTGACTAACCAATTACACGGATCTCAATACGTGACTTCAATCACCAACTAGAGAAGATTGTTGGCTGCAAAATTCTTCACTTCATCAATAATGAAGATCAAGAAACACTTGGTTACAAAACCCTAAGGCGTAAAGACGCAGTAGCTTCTTTCAGAGAGAATAAGCCATCGGTCACCTTTTGCATATGTTCTTATTGCATTCTCTTATGTGACAGCCTCTAAAATAAGCCTTATATAGGTCAGGGTTATGAGAAAGGAAACCCTACACATACATGTCAACATGGGCCGAAAATCAGATTTGAAAATTTGAATTCCCGTAACCTCGATCGATTGAGAGGTGTCGAGGAGGTGTCGAGCTTTAAACTTCGACAGATACAACTATCAAGAAGCTGTCAAGGAGCTGTCGATGGGACAAGTGCTTTCTCAATCGATCCACCAGCTGTCGAGAAGTTATTAAGATTGTGATAGGAAGAAGTTGAAAATCTCGATAGATAGCCTAGCTGTAGAGAGGCGTCGAGCAATTATCGAGCTATCCGTCCGCAGGTGTCGAGCTATCTGTCCAGCTTTATTGAACAACTTTTCTTCACTTGTTTCTTGGTCCAATCTTTGTGGCTTTAATACTATACTTGAATAACATATTTCTTGAAGTATTAAACACATCCTAGATCTATCCAACTACAAGTAAAGTGCGTTTTGTTAAAGGAATAGACAACTACATAAAATAATGACATATGTTCCTAACAAGTGAATCACATATGTCCTAACAATCTCCCCCTTTGGCAATCCGTGACAAACCCACAACAAACAAATGAACATATGAGAGAAGTCATAAATCACTTAACTTATATTCACTTGTTGAATACAATAAAATCTATCCTAACACAAACTCTTGAAAAACTTTGCAAGAAGAGAGTTTATGGTAAGAAGACTTTGACAACGTGTATTTCTGAAACACTTTAAACAAAACTCATCAAGGCATCTTTGTGTGAAACAGAAATAATAGATTGCATACAAATAATAAGAAGCATGTGCATAAAGAGAGAAAAGAAACAACACATGTAAGGGTAGGTGAAAGAAACATACATCAACATATAAAGAAAATAAGTATAATGTATGTCAATAATGGTCACAAGACCTAAGGTACAAGAAAAAGGAGGTAAGCACTCCCCCTAACAAGATGAAACAAAACCCCCCTTTGTAGAGGCATGTATTTCTCCCCCTAACATGTAGAATCTTAAAAAAAGAAACCATAGAGTCTCCATAATTTCTCCCCCTTTTTGTCATTATTGACAAATGGTACAAGAAGCTAGAAAGCTTCACCCGAGAAACATGAAGATGATCAAGGATGATCCAGGGGGTACAAGAAATCCATGTAAATGCATGAATGTAATGAAATAAGATGCTATGGATGACAAGATAAAAGAAAGATGCAAAACATGTGAAAAACAAATTTCTCAACAAGAAAAATGTTAAGCACATAGATCCTAAAACACACATACACACTAAACAAGTTTAACCAATTTTATATTTCAAAAACAAGTCAAGACAATTTAGTGAGCATACATTAACACATGTAAACCGTGTGATGACTAAATCACATTGTGCCTACATATGTATCAAGAGTAGCAAAGAATATTGTGTGTTGTGTGTGAAAAATATCGCAAGATTGCATAAGTGTCAACTAGTTATGACGATTTGAGATATGAGAAAATCACTTTAACTCACACAATCATAACTATTTGATGGGGACTATCACCTCCGAGGTACATCCTATAACTCCCACATCTCCTAGAATACACGCTTGCAATCATATATAAAAGCATTTTTGATCTTTTTGCTTTTTAATTTTTCTATGCATATTTTTCTTTTAAGCGAACCATGCATGGGCATATAAGAGATAGAAAAGAAATACCCAATTATGTTAAACATTTGACATTCCAATTTTGCTATGCCAAAGCACACAAATGTCATTGACATTGCACTTTTGCTATGCCGAAGCATACAGATGTCATTTCATGATTGGCGGGCAACAATGGTGAGATTGTTATTTATGCCTTTCTTTCATAATTTTCTAGTCCTTCCTGTTAAAAAGAGTGATACGAGTGTTAAGTACAAGAGAATACTTAATCTTACTCATCACAAACACGAGCCACAAAGCTCACTTGCTTAGTTGTGCATAGAGATGCTCATCTAAGCTACAAAAGATACAAAGTTTAGAAAACTTTGTTTCAATGGCTATCCAAGGTACACACAAGTACCAATGTACACAAAACACATACTGTTTTTATATTTTTCTAATTTTTTTTTCTTTTTATTTTTATTTTGAAAACAAAACAAAATAAAAACTAAATAACCAAACAAAAATAGACAAACAACATGAAAGCATGAAAGAAAGATGAATATGCATGAAAGCATGATAGAAAGGTGCAAATGCATGAAAGCATGATTCCCAAAGCAGATAAGAAATCAAGTAAAGAGAGTCCTACTTTAGATAGAAAGAATTAAAGCAGAGGACAAACAGAAAAGACAATTAAGTCTTTGGCCGTGAAGATGAAAAAGCACGTGCCCTAGTATGTCTACTAAAGGATATAGAAGAATTAAAATTCTCCTAAAATTGAGTTAAAAAGTTCAAAGCTTTTAATAACTCTCCAAACAAAGGTGTAAGTCCTTGAGAGGAAACCTGTGACTGTTTGGACACTTGCTTTTGAGGATACAACTTAAAGCAATTAGGACAAATGTGTCCAGCAACACCACAATGGTGACAAACATGAGGTCTAATAAAGGATTTACAATTAGACAAATCAGTTTTAGATTTCATACCTTTATCACCATTCTCAGATCGGAGCACAAAGACAGTCTTTGATCCAGAAGCCGTGGAAGAGGAAGGACCAGAGGAAACAACATATCTTAAGCCAATCTTATCAGAACTAGGCTTTTGAGCACTCAATATCTCATCAAGCTTTGCACTAGACATCCTCTTTATTTGTGTTCTTGCTTGACTAAGCTCAACCTCAAGATTCTTGACCTTCTCTTCCAATGAGGTGTTCTCCACAACAAGAGTCTCAACTAACCTTGTAGTCTCATCTAGTTTGACTAATAGGTCAGCTTTTTCATTTTTTACCTCATTAAACACTTTTCTACAAAGATGAGAAGTCTTTTCAAATTTTATAAATTCAGTGCATAGCTTATCATAGGCATCCTGAAGGGTCACGTGAAGCCTGGTTTACCTATCCAACAATAGCTTTTCTTATCCAAGAAAAAACAAAATATAATCAACATATATATATATATATATATATATGTATGTGTGTGTGTGTATGCATAACCAGTCCTCTAAAGCTAGCAAATATCATAACTATCATACACACCCTTACATGATTATTGCCCAAGACAAAGACTAATAATTCATATTCTCAAAAGCAAGCTAGCCTTCAGCACTTGATGGTTTACAATATCCCCTTTTTCTATTGTAAAATTAAGGGGAGAAATTCTTGCTGCAAATTAAGGGGGGATCAGACATGATTATCAAAGCCACCAAATCTCGACTCTCTGAATCCTCTTCACTCTGCTTCCTAAATTTCTTTTAACCCGGTGAAAATTTTCTCATGCTTCTAATGGCACCATCAAAATGTCTTAGTGACACCATATTTAAACTTCACGATTAGCAAGAGAACAACTTAACTATTGTTCGCATACACCACCCAGCAACTTAAAATTTATTATAAATCTCATGTTAATGTACTGAAGATATTTGTACAATTATGTTAATCTTCAATTCGTTGGACTGCCCTAGAACCTGGTGTCCTGTTGTTTTTGTCCTTCAGCAATTTGTCCTCAAGTCAACTTTTTTTTTTTTTTTTTGAGAGGAGTACTCAAGTCACCTAAGTTGGGCATGTTTTCTATGTGGAAAACCCAGGTTTTCTTTTTGTTATTTTATTTTATTTTATATATGTTCTGGGAATGATAAAACTTGAGAAACCTCACTTTCCAATTTATATATAACACGGCTAGGACCTTTTTTTTTTTTTTTTGGGTTAGGGCTTGAACCTTTTCATTTATTTATTAATTATCATAGTGTGAGCAGGACTACTAAGGTATTAAATGATAGTATATTATCACACATAATGAATATTTAAATTTTAAATAAAACATAATTAAAAAAAATCTAAAACCAGGAAATTTAGACAGGTTTTCTCTCTAGGCTTTCTCTGGAAACCCTAGAGGTGAAAAAGGGGGCTAGAATAGCGAAAGGGCTGCCATTAGGCAAACTTTCTCTCCTTGCAAACAGCAGAAACGGTTCTTTTCAAAAGGAAACATGGAGATCATAGATAGGTGTGCAAAGTTAAAGCTGTCGTTGAGAGAAGATGTTGAACTAGCAATCCACGCACCAATGACAGAGGAGGGTCTTGTCCTTATTGGTAAATTTTGTACTAAGCGAAAAATCAATCTGGAGTCGTTGGCCAGAGTATTGAGATCGGTTTGGAGAGTGGAACCCAACTTCGAGTTCAGTGATCTGGGTGAGAATAGGGTAATGTTCCTTTTCCAATCAAAGGATGATATGGATAGGGTGTTATTGCTCAGTCCGTGGTCTTTCGATAAATATTTGTTGATCCTTCATAAGATGATGCGTGGCGAGGCGATGAAGGATATAAAGTTTGATAGGTCACCATTTTGGATTCAAATACACGGATTGACCACAATTTGTCAGACTAAGGAAGTCAAAATGAGTATCGGATCAACTTTAGGGGAGGTGGTGAAGGTGGATGCTAACAGGAACGGATTTTGCTTGGGGATTTGTCTACATATAAAGGTTATTCTTGATGTCTCTTTGCCATTATGCCGTGGCCGTAAGGTGCGGTTAGGGGAATATGGTTTAAAATGGGTGGACTTTAGATACGAGAGGCTCCTATATTTTGCTACTTGTGTGGGAAGATTGACCATGATGAGAGGGACTGCTTGCAGTGGATACAAACCAATGATACTCTACGGCCAGAAGAGAAGCAATTTGGCCCATGGTTACGTGTGCTACAGGAAAAAAACCAGAAGCCCAAGCTCGTTACGGTAGAAAAACAAGGTGAAAACTGGTCTGGGGAAGGTGGAAGGGAGGTTTTGGAATAAGGATTGGCCAGAGTAGTAGTTTCAGCGCCGGTGACGACGAGCAGGCATAATAAGCTGTCAGATGAGACGAGGAGGGTGGTGGCCTATAGGGCTGACGTGGAGAAAGGCGTAACAACTCCAGCTCACAGGTGTATCGAAAAACCAGATTTTTCGCATGTTTTGAGTTTTGAATAGCAACTAAAGGAAATTGATGACGCTATTAACAGAAGCGTATCTGCCTTGAATTCAGTAACAACCCAAGAAGCACTCTTAGGTAAGGAGGCTAACATGCAAGCCACGCACGTGGCCACGCTGGAGCTGGAAGAGCGAATGTAAGCAAGTGGGCCAAATGTTGTTGTCTAAGCCCAACCACCCACGCTTGGGCCTTAGGGCACTTTACATAAGCCCATGCATGAAAGTAAGGAGAATTCAGGCTTGTTCCAATCTGCAGTTATAGGCTAAATTGGCCTATAGCAACGTTTTCAATAGTTATTGTTGTGTTTTAAAAACGCGGCTATAGGACTTTTTTTTTTTTTTTTTTTTTTTTTTTTTTTTTTTTTTTTTTTTGTAGTGCATCTATCCATATCATTCATTAAATGTTGAATAATTAGAATTTTAAAAACTCAATGCTAGAGTTAACATAAAAATTTGACAAGATCATAATCCGTTTTGTTATTTTTTTTTTTCTTTCTTTTTTCTTTTGTGGATATAGAAACCCATCGCATTCTATATTACTCTTGAAAAAATTGTGAGTTTACTCTAAATAAAGGAAGATTTTTTTTTCTTGGTTAAAAAGTCAATAAAACATCTATCAAGGTCTTATATTGATCAATTTACTCCTTAAACTATACATAACTGGCAAATCAACACACCAGTTACTCTCTGTTAAAAACACAAACATAATACGCATGTGTATCCCATGTGAACTTTAAAATAACATATTACCAAGGATCGAATTGGGTGAGAGGAGAGAGAAACCTATAGCATAATAAAGAAAGAGAGACACGATCAAACCAAAAGAACAACGGTCACCAGCCGCCTCACCATCGACAGCTACCATGGTTACTACCGTTGTTTTTCCAATCACCCATGACCTGCAAGAGAGGGAGACACTGTTCAATACGTTTATTTTCGTTTCAATGGAAATTTTTTATTTTTCCCTATTTGTTGGTTTGTTTTCTCTTTTTTTTTTTTTTTTTTTTTTTTTTTTTTGGGATTTGGTTGATTTCAAACTTGGTGGTTTGATACTGAGTTCTCTTCTTGCTAGTTGTATACTGGGTTTTCATTAAAGATCTTGTGCGCACGATATGTTTGCAATATTGCTCTGCGAAATAGTGTCCACTACACTGCATGTCATTTTGATTTTTACTTTATTTTCACAATATTTCTTACGGGTCTAGCATGGATTATGTGAAGTGGGTTTTCATTGTTTCTTTATTTTAGTAGCAATATTATTGTTAAGTAATACAGATGATTGAATTTGTTTTGTAAGTGGGAACACGTGCATCTCATATCTTAATTTTGTTAGTGTTTTAACGTTAGACTAACTGAAGTACTGATTTGACAAAAAATGTATAGTTTAAGGAGTAAATTAGCCAATATAACAGTTCAAGGAGTGTTTTGCCTAGTAGTTGAAAGTTTTGGAGTGTATGGGCATTTTTTCCTTGTGAATGTAGCTCTATGATGCTTCATTTACCACTTCTTTACTCTTTAGTAAAGGAGAATTTTCTTTAGTTAGATAAATTCGGCATTGATTTTTCTTTTCTTTCATTTTTATTTTTTATATTTTATATTTTATATTTTTTATTTTTTTGTTCGAAATGTGGATTATTTGATTAAATGAATTTTTAATTACAACCGCAGTGAGAGTTGGAAGAAATCCAGCCAGAGGGTACTTGACATTGCCACCCAAAATTCCCTTGCATAATAATAGCCTCGAAGTACGTGTAAGGTTGTTTCTAATTGTTTAATGAATTTTGGAGCATAAGAGCATCTCCAGCAGTTTCTCTATATTTTTGTGCTAATTGGACAGTGAACAGTGACATTTACCTTTTACCTACCTACTTTTTCTAATACATCTTCCGACAGATTTTCTATCTCAGTTAAATATTATTTCTTCATTCATTATTTATTCAAATTTTAACACACATATCCCCTTACCCCTATCCCCACTCCTTTCTTTGCTAATTTTTTTATTCTGTTTTATTCTTTTGCTAATGAACAGTAGCACATCAGGTTTGGAGAATGACTGTTCATTAGCAAAAATTTTTTTGAGTTTTAAAGAAGCTGTTGGAGGACTATTTTTTGGTTTCATTCTCCATTATAGAGATTATTTTGTTTTTACCTAAGCTATTGGAAATGCTCTAAGGTTAAAACTTTACGTCAGACTTTTTTATATTTAAATATTAATTAAATTATATTTATTTAACTTTTGATGCAATTGTTTTAAACTTGAAAATTTATTTTTCTTCCTTTTTGAAAGTCAAAATTACTAATTAAATGTTTTTATTCAAGTTCCCTTGACACGATTTATAGCAGAAACTGTTTATGAATAAATGAAACATTATTTATAATAACAAATTATAATTTAACTAAAACAAAATTTAAAGTATAGAACAATAGATCTCAGTTTAATGTAAATGTTTCAAAATCCTAACAACAATCTAATTTATGACCCGAATCGCCCAATCTATTGTCCTGAAGAGATTTGGTTTCCAACCCCAATTCGAACCAAAAGGCCTTATTGATCAAATTATAATTAAAGTATAAATATATATGTATTATTTATTTCATAATACATGATTGAGTTGGAAGGGGCTCATACATGTTCTATTGTACTGATAATCACTTTATACTTTAAACGAGTAAAATATTATTTACCACATAAGTCAATAAATTAATATTAATACAAAGTAATTATTTTAAATTCGTAATTTCATTATAGTAACCTTTACACATATTTATATTGGACGAATAACTTACGGGAAACATGTAAAAATAAAATATAGTTGTATCTAAAGAGGTACTAATAGCACTAGTATGCGAGAGGCCAAAAAAGTTAAAAACCTACTTTATCTATCTTACCATCTCATTTTACAACTCACTCAACATCCTAGTTTCTATTTTACATATAACTTATTAAAATAATATAAACTACAACATTAAATAATATAAACAATTCAATTCTCTCTCTTCCCTCATCAAACCTATACAATCACTTTACTCTGTTCCTCTGTGTCTCTCTCTTAAGCAAACCTAGCAACAACCACCACATCTAGCAAACCCACCACTGCCAACAACCACCTACCACCAAAGCTTAGGCACCACCACCACCAAACAATGACCAAAATTGAACCAACCAACCACCCCCACCCAAATCCTAACCCACCGACCCAAAATTGAAACCCATTGCCTCCAAATCACAAACCAATGCCACCCAAACCCCCACCAAAAGTCCAAACCGTTGCCACCCCCCCATTGATCTGGCCAAACACCAATCCAAACCAACACCCAAAGACCCACTACCCCAAACATCCACCAATCTAAACCACCCAAACAACCACCAAAACAACACCAAAAACCCACCACACCAACATCTAAAGCCACCCAAACACCTAGCAACCACCAACCATCAAACCCAAGACCCACAACCCACAACCCATTCAAACCCAAGCCTCAAACATCGATTCAACAAACCCATGCTCACAACAGCAAAACCTAGACCCACGGCGAGCAAAGCCCACCACCCACGGTGAGCAAATCTCACCCGCGACACACGGCAAGCAAAACCCAGATGTCTTTGTCACCCACCCATGACCCACTGCCCTAAATTCAAACATCAAACCCACGACCTATCCATGCCGATCTAAGAGAGATGGACCAAGATAGAGAAAGGAGTAAGAACAAAACAAAGAGTGGGAAAAGAGGGAGAGAGAGAGAGAGATAGGTTGAGTAATGAGAGAAGAGAGTCAGGGAAGGAAAGATCTGGATCCGAAGAGAAATAAAATATTTTAAATGAAGTTTACAACAATCTATAGTGAGGTTGTAAATGTACCATCTTACTGTAGCTGGGTTGCAAATTATTTTAGAAAAAGTTGTTGAGGTACAAATTTTCAGGCCCAAATTCCATTAGGCCACTCAACGAAATACCCATACAAGCCTCATAAATTATTTTGGGCCCTCACAAATATTTCTCACATATTACCCAATATTTCCCATATAGTACCTAACTTGGGCTCTCACAAATATTTCCCATACAAGCCCCATAAATTATCTTGGGCCCTCACAAATATTTTCCATACAAGCCCTATAAATTACTTTAGGCCCACACAAATACTTCTCATACCATTATCAAAATTGGGCCATAAAAATATACTATCTTTACAAAAGCCCAAACTTATTTATCTTGTGGGCAAAACCCCAAAAGGTCCATACACTGTTACTAAAGCCCGTTGTTACATGGCAACCTAAAGTTTGTTGCCACACTGCACTCTTACAAAGCCTGTTGCTACTGGCAATATTTTTACAAAGTCTCAAACTATTTAAAATAGCCCAAATATTATTTTGGCAACTATTCACAAAAAGCCCAAATATTATTTTGGCAACTGTAAGAACACAATTTGGTTCCTAAGCCCAAAAGGTAAAAGGATCTAGGCCCAAAGAGCCCAATACATTGAATTTACAAAGAGTGATTTAGAAAACTAGGCTCTAACGAGTTGGGTAACAATTATAATGGATCCAGACGATAAGAAAGTAAAGATAGACTGATTTTATCTAAAGAAAGTCGTCCTTGGCACAATCCGAGGAGATCAATTCTTGTATATATCTCTCCAATTTGATTACAGGCAAAATTCTTGTTGTTACAGTGTTTTTCTCTTAATTCTCCGATCCCTATTCTCTGGGGCTTCTTTCCCTTTTATACTATCCTTTCTCTTTCAATTCCACCCTCCACATGTAGACCAAGTGGCTGGCTTTGATCCTTGTCCCATCAGCACCTTTCTGAAGTCTCTATGAGTAGCTGTAAGGCTGATTATCACTGTTCAGGCATCATTTCCACATTAATGCGGCCAGAGAGTTAGTTACAGAGCATTTAATGCGGTGGTAGCATCTTTCCCTCAAATATTTCTCACTTTCTTTTTACCTTATCCCTTCCCGGTGCTCATCCTTTCCATTAGAACCACCCTGAGCGTTGCCGTTGACGTCACACTAGCCCTTCTAACCTCGGCTCTATTAAGTGGAGGATTCACTTGTGCTCGAACCAGCTTCCTAAACCCTTATAACCAACCACCTTCCTCCATTCACCAGCCCGTATCTCTATATCAATGTTCCCTTATCCTCGAACAACTAGATGTCCTCGAACAGGGCCCCCGGCCCAACATATATATAGATATATATATTATTGGGCCTACCATGCCTAAAGTAACCATTTACAAAAAGCCCAAATACTATTTTGGCAACAATTTACCAAAAGCTCAAATACTATTTTGGCAACTATTTACAAAAAGCCCAATACTATTTTGACAACTCCTACAAAAAGCCCAAATACTAGGTTGTGTGTGAAACTTTTGCAAGAGAGCATAAGTAAATCATTATATGAAGAGTAATGATATAAGAGGATCAAATACATTTACACATAATCATAACTGTTTGATGAGGACTATCACCTTTAAGGTACATCATATAACTCCCACATCTCCTAAAAACACGCTTGCAACCATGTATGAAAGCATTTTGACTCTTTTTGCTTCACGTGTTCTTCACATATTTTTCTTTTAGACATAACATGACATAACACGCATGGGTAAGTAAGAGAGAAAAGAATTACCCAATTATGAAAGCCAAATATCTTATTTTTGCTGTGCAAGTGCTACACCTTACCGAGCATGGCTTATATGAATATCACACAGATGTTGTATGATTAACGAGTTTTAGTGATAAGATAGTTATTTATGCCTTTATCTTAGGATTTTTTAATCATTCCCGTCAAAAAGAGTGATTCAAGATATGAAAGATAAAAGATTAACCAAATCATACAAATCACATGAAAGAGCTACAAAGCTCACATTGCTTAGTTGTGCATGAAAATGCTCATCTAAGCTACAAGAGATACAAAGTTAAGAACTTTGTTTCAATGCCCATCCAAGGCACACAAGTACCAGTATACACAAACACACTATTTTTGTATTTTTCAAAATTTTCCCTTCTTATTAAAAAAAAAAAAAAAAAAAAAAAAAAAAAAAAAAAAACCTTGAAACAAAGCATAAAGAAAACAAACAAGTAAACAAACAAAGCATCAGAAACTAGACTGCCTCAAACCACAACTCACACCATGCATGAGATCAGGAAAGTGAAGGAATCACTTGGAATAATTTTCCTTCCAGATGGGAAACCTGGATGGAAAGCCTTTCTTTTGCATGAACCTTTGTTTAGATGGATAAGGAAGTGAGTTGAAACCATTTAGGTTAAAGAATAACATGACCGCCTTAAGAAGTTCTCCAAAAGGGGCTAAAGAAAGTTGGAGTTGATTTTGGTTCCCGAAAGATAACACACTATTGCCATGTTGAGTGGCTAACCACTTATAGCAATTTGGACGAGTGTGCCCAGATGCTCTACAATAGTGACAACAATGAGGTTTCTTTGGTTGAGACTTCTTATTGGTGGTGCGATGATTATTATGCTTAGTCTCTTTCTTACCAACCTTAGGGGGTGCTTCTAGAATGGATTTTCCCTTATCACTTTTATCCTCACTCACATTTTTAGTCTTAGGATCAGTTACCTTAGAGTTATCATTATAAGCAGGGGGAACAAAAATAAATCTATTTAAAGCATTTGAAGGGGTATTGCAAGAAGAGAGAGAATGATCATACTCGAGACCTGTTTTGTCAGATGCAGATTTTTAGAAGTTGAGCATTTCATCCAACTTGGCACTTGAAGTCCTTTCCAATTGTGCTTTTATTTGAAACAGTTCATCATCCAGTTTCTTGGTCTTTTTAAGAAAAAAGTTGTTCTCAAACCTCAATGCTCCAATGTTTTGATTAGCTTCATTAACCTTGGTGGAAAGTTCCTCTCATTCCAACTCCACTTCACTAAGCTTTCTCGTAGCTAACTAGTAAAATTTCTCGTGCTTCTCGGAGACCTTGTACAATTTAGAGTAGGTAGTGTGGATGTCATCTTGCTCATCCATCTTCTCAAACTTTGATTCTATCAGCTTTTTTTCCTCATCAATTGTTCTATTGCTTCCTCAGTGGACTCAATAGTAGCTGTGAAAGCACTCACTATCCCATCTTGATCACTTTCATCAGAATCTGCTTCTGGTTCCGTATCACTCAAAGTGGCAGCTAGAGCTTTGCTTTTGCCAATGGATTTGAGATACATGAGAAATTCTTGCTTCATGTGTCCAAATCCTTAACACTCGTAGCACTTTTGCCCAGTAGGAACACTATTGCCTTGACCAGCATCCATGAATTTTCTTTTGCCTTTGTCTTGGGACTTGAATTGAGAGAATCTAGACTGTTTGCGATCCTTGTCACTTGCTTTGACGTTCTCATTTTTGATGAACTTCTTGAATTTTCTAGTGATATAAGATTTGAGCTTAGTCTTCTTATCTTCAGATGACTCATCGTTATCATCATTCTTAACCTTCAAAGTCATGTTCTTGCCTTTGCTACCTTTGCTAACTCTTGCTAACCCTAGTTCATAGGTTTGCAAATTTCTAATTAGCTCTGTTAAAGGTATAGAGTCAAGATCCTTTGATTCTTCCATGAAAGTAATCTTGGCATGGAATCTCTCTAGAAGAAATCTGAGGATTTTCCTAACAATTTTGGGCTTTGGAATCTATTCTCCAAGATTGAAGGTTGAATTCACTATGTCCTTGAGCTTGACATAGAATTCATCAAATGACTCATCCTTATCCATCCATATTTCCTCAAAACTAGTAGTGAGCCTTTGGAGCTTGGAGTTTTTAACAGCTTTTGTGCCCTCATAGGTATTCTGAAGAATAGTCCATGCTTCCTTTGCATTGCCAGTGGAAGAAATCTTCTTGAATTATTCATTGGTCACAGTGCTAAACAAAGTATTCAGTGCTCTACTGTTAAAATTTACAACTTCGAACTTAGTATCATCCCACGTTATTGGTGGCTCTTCAGGTTTCTTCCAGCCTACTTCAACTACAAGCCATACTTTCTCATCTAAAGTCTGCAAAAAAACTCTCATGCGTACTTTCCAGTATGCAAAATTAGTACCATCAAATAATGGAGTAATAATTAGGGATTACCTATGATCCATAACAACAGGGGTCAATGGATCACACGACAATGATTAAAACCTAATCAGAGTGTGCCCGCTCTAATACCACTTGTTGGGTTAAGATAGCTTGACCTCGGTTAATTAATTGAATTACCCAAGTTGATTAATTAGGTTCAATCGCATGCAAATCATGAAAGCACCAACAAATCACCAATTAAACTAAATGCAACAAAAATTAAATTGACACAGCGATTTGTTGACAAATGGGAAAAACCTCTCGCAATGCAAAAATCCCATTGGGAGATTTTAAGGTCATCACTCTCACGAATCCACTAATCAACAATCAAGCAGTTACAAGTATAAGGAATCTTACCAAATACCCTGGCCTATCCCAAAATACCAACCTACAGTTGAACCTTCTCTCCAATACCCAATTGGACTTGATCTTGTAGTAGCATTCTTTCCCTTGATGCACAAATCTTCAATCTGTGACTAACCCTTTGCATGGATCCCAGTACATGACTAACTCCAGCAACTTGAGCAAATGTTGTTAGTTGCAAAGTTCTTCACTTCATCAAAAATGAAGATCGGGAAGCACTTGGTTACAAAAACCCGTGGCATACAAACGTGGTAGCTTCTCACAAAGAAAATAAATCTCTTGTTCTCTGTATCTGCGTGTGATGGCTTTTAAATAAACTTTATATATGTCTAGGGTGAAAAGAAACCCTAAACAAATACAAAAGCTCGGGCCAAATTTTAGATCTAGAAAACTAAAAATCGTACGTCTCAATAGATCGAGCTGTTGTCGAGCTATCTATCGAGCTTCACATTAAGTCTCGATAGCACGCATCTATTGTTCTATTTGTTGAGACTTAATGAATGGTTTTTCTTCACTTGTTTCTTGGACCAATCTTCATGACTTTTAATACGAACACTTGATATGCTTTGAGCAACATATTTCTTGATGTATTAAACACATCTTAGATCTACCCAATTACAAGTACAATGCATTTTGTTAAAGGGTTAGCCAATTTCATAAAATATGACCCTAACAATGTACCAAGCGCATGACCCCTAATGGAGAAACTTAGAGAAATGTGGTTTGGAAGGCACCAAGGAGATCTCTAGCAGAGTTTCCAGCAGAGGGCTCCAAGATTGACACCTGACTTGGGGTGATACAATCTACCCTAGGAAGCTCTAATACTAGCAGCAGACAACCAATATCATTAACCTAATACATGCTCTAATCTCATTGGCTGAGGAAAATTAGCATTTATTGCTAAATCAGAACCTCTAACTGCTATTACCCAAAATAGCAAGAACACCTTAAAGCTGAACTTACCATACTTGGCCAAATTCTAGGAACAATTTTCTAAGGATTTTCTGAAGATTGAGACTAATTTTGGCAGAGATTATTTACTAACCCCCCCCCCCCCCCCCTAAACTCAACTATAAATAGAGTCCTTTATCAACACCTCAAGACATACCAATAGGGAAGAACAACTCTCTCAAAAACTTCTCTATTTTCCTCTCTCTCTCTCTCTCCATAATTTTATTATGCTCTTAATGAGCTTCTGAGTTCTTAGTTTCAAAATTAGAAACTAAGCTCTACAGCCCCTAGCTCACAAATACCCCTTACACCTCTACTCATAAGCTCTCATCCATCTCCCAGTAGAAAGTCCCAGCAGTTTTACTAAATACTCTCTCTCTCTCTCACTACTCATACTTCTAAAATGACCCTCACTATTCACTACATATACTATATTCATGAGCATACCCTGGCATAATAATGATCTTGCTATGCTAGCTGGAATATCTCTCTCTCTCTCTCACCCTACATCTCACACTAAGCTTTCTCCATGAATTGTTATAATGGACCCTATGGTGTTTGTCTATTCCTTTACTATTGAAGGCTATAATGTATTTGTTACCATAGAGTTTTCCCTCATGTTGTTATAATGGAGGACTTTCCTTCAATGGATCCCTTAGATGATGATTTTGGAGATGTAGACACTCTCCTTAATTTATGAAATAATTAACGGCTGGAGATTTATTCTGTTTTGTCTTATATTACTACTAGAATACTTTACCGCTAAAATATTTTACTGCTAGAATATTTTACTGCGGGCTATTTCTTTATTATAGTAGGCTTTTCTGTTGTGCTAACGTGTCTGCTGTAGTGAATGTTTTAGGCTATCCTATAGTCCTTACCATTCCTAACCTAGGCCCAAGGCATAAAATAAGGTGAATTTCTCAAAAGTTTCGCCGATAGCCTTTGGGCTGTGCTTCAAGCCCATTGTCGAGTCTCGGTTTAGGCCCCTAACGCAACTACAATCTCATTTGTCAGTGGGAAAACTTTTTCACCCCGCAACAATAGCAACTCGGCAAGAGCATGTTTTTATGGGTTTGGTGGTTAAAATAGCAACTGAGAGTTTTTACACACCCCGTGCTAATGGGGTAATAAGAATTGGGAAAAGTCAAAAAGTAATTAAATCATATTAAAAAGAAAAATTGTATAACAAACTAACAAAGAAAACATGCGGATGAGGATGTGGGTTCATGATTTGATTTTAAGATTAGGGTTATTTACATGTCGGTCAGATAAATTAATGCTATATTAACTAGGGCTTTACTAATAGAGGGGACATTCTTTTATCTAAGGGTCTTGGATCACTCACAATCAAATGACATCAAATGGTGCATAATATATATATATATATATTTTGTGTAAATATTAACTAGGGATTTACACATTCTTGTCAAAAAAAACTACTTACATTATGTAAGTTAAAATTGTATAAATATGTATTGTTGCTACAGTAATCGTATAATAAATTTAAACTAATACTAATTTTTTTTTTTTTTTTTTTTTTTTATGTATCCTAATGTTGAAAGAAGAGATTAGATGATTGTTGTTGTGTGTGAAAAAAGATAAATAATAAATAAAATAAATTTTTTTTGATATTTTAATTAAATGTAGTATAATATAAATTATCTGATGTAAAATATTTTAAAAAATAAATATGTAAAATAGAAGACATAATTCATTTGACTAAAATAAACAAAAATTTTTACACGAGCTTTCTAAGTGGCCTGTACGAGCCGGCCCTGCGTGTGTATACGGTTCAGTGTATGTATGTGTAATAGTCAGCAATCTAAACTATCGTTGATCTGGACTAGAACCTGGTGTCCTGTTCAGCAATTCTTCCACAAGTCATCTTATTTTTTGCTAGAATGTCCGCAAGTCATCTAAGTTGGGCTTGTTTTCTCTGACAGATACCAAGTTTTTTTGTGTTCTAGCTACTAATTATGACGTTGGTAATTGGCTTATACAGGTTTTTCCAAAGACTTTCCCTTTCTCCGAGGGTTGATAATATCAATCTAGACATGCCAAATTCCAATTAAAGATTTGAGTCATTTGACTAGTTAATCCTTATCCAAAATGACTGTGCAAAGAAGGAAACTTATCATGAAACCCCAATTTTCAACCTTTCATTTATAGCGTGAACGTACTGGACCTAGTGGACTATGACCACCGATTCAAAGGACCTTTATTTAAAACTAAAATGGTTGAAATTGTTATGTACCTCCGATTATTTTCTTTTGCAATTAAAAGGTGATCAAAGATTGCTAGAAAAATAGATGGAGATTAATTTAGGGTATTAAATAAGGATTAAGATCCTCTCCAATTATTAAGATAATTTTATTATCAAATTTCCAAAATACTACTATTCATTCAAATTTGAAATGTGAACTAGATAATTGTCACGTTTTCATTATAAAAAAAAATATATATATATATATATATAATTATTAAAATGGGTGGGGAAGGGGAGATTCCAAAAACGTAGTTCTCTTTATTAAGAAAACTAAACAATGTTATTACTCATTAATATCCAACCCTCAACATGCATGTTATCAATAATTTTAAATAGATATCATAGACTCATAAAACAACTAATGATATAATTAACGTGTTTTTAAATATTTGATGATGTGGTTAGGAACCTTAAAGTTTAGCGGTATTGTTTGGAGTTTACAAGGTGAATTGGAATTCAAATCATACTTTTCCATTTATTGTAATGATTAAATGATAAAAAAATTAAAATAGAAACAGAACTTACCATGAAAATATCCTAAGAACTTTCAACAATGAACATCTTACTCCCTATATAAATCAATGAGCGGTGCTCCATTTCTTATACAAAACCGAGTAAAAGAACAAAACAACTATGGCTCACCACATGTTTTTCCTCTCTTTCCTAGTAACCCTAGTCATAGCCATGCAAGGCATTTATGCAGTTGAATATGTTGTCACCAACACCGCCGGGAACACTCCTGGTGGAGTTCGTTTCAACAATGAGATTGGGTCTGATTACAGTAAGCAAACGTTGATTTCTGCCACAAATTTCATATGGAGCCTCTTCCAACAAAACAATGCTGCGGACAGAAAGAACGTGCCCAAAGTGAGCTTGTTCATTGATGACAGGGATGGAGTTGCATTTACTAGCAACAACGAGATCCATGTTAGTGCAAGGTACATCAATGGCTATTCTGGAAATGTGAAAACCGAAATCACTGGAGTTTTATACCATGAAAGTACACACATATGGCAATGGAATGGAAATGGGCAAAGTACTCCAGGAGGATTAATTGAAGGAATTGCTGATTATGTGAGGTTGAAGGCAGGGTATGCACCTAGCCACTGGGTGAAGCCTGGGCAAGGTGATAGATGGGATCAAGGCTACGATGTTACAGCTCGATTTTTGGACTATTGCAATAGTCTTAGAAATGGGTTTGTGGCTGAATTGAATAAGAAATTGAGGAATGGTTTATAGTGCTAATTTTTTTGTGGAACTGCTAGGGAAGAATGTTGATCAGCTCTGGAAAGACTACAAAGCCAAGTATGCAAAATAAGGGTGCTGATTAAGAGCAAATCTATATGAATAAAATGTTGTATCATGCAATTACATAAAACATGAGATAAATAAATGTGCTTGGATTATTACTTATATTGCCTTCATGCACAACAGTTCTTTTTTTTTTCTTTTTTTTTGGGTTTCTTTTTATTGGTTTTCTTTTTACCTTTCTCAGTTTGAAATTTGAACTATGCAAGATGCAATGCAGATTCTTAAGACAATACAACCAAGCATATATGCAACTTTCATTACAAGTTGAAAAATGAAAACAAAAACCTCGATGCAACTTGAAGGTCTTATCAATCTGTACAGTAGCTAATCTTTTTAATTACAAGTTGTTTCATAGTTCTTTTTTTTTTTGGTTAAAAGGTTGTTTCATAGTTCAATAATAGCTCTTCTTATCCAGATAAAACGAAATCTAATCAACATACATATATATATATATATATATATATGTAAGCAGTCCTCTAAAGCAAGCAAATATCATAACTAGCACACATACCCTTTCATGATTATTGCCCAAGACACAATTAAAGACTGATATTTCATATTCTCAAAAGCAAGCTAGCTTCCAAATAGCAACAATATCCTTGCTGCAAATTAAGGGGAGAAATTCCTGCTTTGCAAATTAAGCGGGGATCAGACATTATTTTCAGAGCCACCAATCTCAACTCTGAATCCTCTTCACTCTGCTTCCTAAATTTCTTTTAACCAGGTGAAAACTTTCTCATGCTTCTAATAGCACCATTGAAATGTCTTAGTAACTTGATAATTAACTTCCTGATTAGCCAAGGGCGTAGTTAGGAATTTATACTTGGGGGGCCGGTTTGTTGTTGTTAACGTGTATAGTGTTGTGGGCTTTAGGCGCAACTAGATTACTTGTATAGCACTCTTACTTATACTGAACTCATATGCCTCTTATATAAAGGCACTAGTGTATATTCTTTCATTGAGAAATACAATACAATTATTCAGTATCTCTAACATTTGTAATTATTGGCTATGGCGAAACTCAAAAGGGGTATCGATGTTATGATCCTGTCTCTCATCGTCTTCGTATCTCCCGCAATGTTGTCTTTTGGGAACATCGCCTCTTTGTCGACCTCTCTGACTTCCATGCCTCCCTATCTTCTTCCTTTGTCTTAAATCTTTTTCCAGATGAGGCACATATTCCTTCTGTAGCTACTTCTGATCCTCCTATAGTTACTCCAGATTCTCCTGTAGACTTCTTTGTCCAACCATCAGATATCACTGATCCCTTTCCTAGTTCATCCTTTAATGAACAGATCGAAAACGAGCTACCCAACCCCAACCCTGAGCTTGGGACCCCTGCTCCTGCTCCGCCTAAAGATCTTACACAAGACATTCCACCTCGTCACTCAACTCGAGTAAGATCTATTCCTGCACATTTACTTGACTATCATTGTTACACTACCCTTGTTACACTGCACGAGCCTCACACCCTATCGTGAGGCTTCCACTGACCCTTTATGGCAGATTGCAATGAAAGAGAAACTTGATGCATTATCTAAAAACCATACTTGGGATTTGGTGACACTCCCCCCCTGGGAAATCTATGGTTGGTTGTAAATGGATCTACAAGATTAAAACTCGCTCTGATGGGTCCCATTGAGCGCCACAAAGTTCGTCTTGTTGCAAAAGGTTTTACATAGAGTATGGGATTGATTATGAAGAGACCTTTGCTCCGGTTGCTCGTATCTCATCTATTCGTGCCCTCTTAACTGTTGCTGCTGCCAGTAAATGGGACCTTTTTCAGATAGATGTCAAAAATGCATTCCTTAATAGGGATTTAAGTGAAGAAGTTTATATGCAACCTCCTCCTGGTTTCTCTGTTGACTCAAACAAGGTTTGTCACATTCGACGTGCACTTTATGGCCTTAAACAAGCTCCACAAGCTTGGTTTGCCAAATTCAGCTCTACCATTTCTCGCTTGGGTTACATGGCCAGTTATTATGATTCTGCCTTATTTTTTCATCGCGCTAACAAAGGCACTATTTTATTTCTCCTATATGTGGATGATATGATCATAACTGGTGATGATCTCAAGAACTCAAGGATTTTCTCAGTCAGCAGTTTGAGATGAAAGATCTTGGATATCTCGCTACTTCTTAGGCCTTGAAATCACTCATTCTATAGATGGACTTTGTATTACTCAAGCCAAGTATACTTCTGAACTCTTGTCTCGAGCTGGACTCACTGATAGCAACACTGTTGACACTCTAGTTGAGCTTAATGCGCATCTAACTCCTTCAGGGGGGAAACCATTGTCTAATCCCTCTCTTTACAGACGCCCCTGGTTGGTAGCCTAGTTTATCTCAGTGTCACTCGTCTAGGCATTTCTTATGCTGTTCACCCAGGTGAGCCAGTATCTATCTGCTCTGATAGGCCACAAATTGAATGACCCCTTGTGATATAAACTAATTAATTAATTTAGCCAAGTTATTAATTAATCAATTTATCATGCAAACGCGTGGCAGCACAAACAAATCACCAAAACTAAAATGCAGCGGAAAAATAAATTACTCGGTGATTTGTTCATGAATGGGGAAAACCCTAACGGCAAAAACCCCACCGGGTGATTTTCAGGTCACCACTCCCCGAAACTCCACTATTATCAAATCAAGCGGTTACAAGTAAAGGAATCCCAAGTACCTTACCAACCTACAGTTGAACCCTTACCCCAATACCCAATTGGACTTGATCTGTAATGACAATTCTCCCTTTTGATGCACGGCTCCCAAGTACGTGACTAACCAATTTGATGCGCGGATCCCAGTACGCGGCTTACTCCTTTGCACGAATCCAAATACGTGACTAACTCTACAGCAACCCCTTGATTGTTGTAGTTGATTTGCAGCAGCTTCACATAGAAACACCAATAAGATCTTCAATGTTGGTGCAAGAGACTTTGCTTGGTTACAGAACCCAAAGGCGTACAAGAAACGCAGCAAGAACTCTTTCTTCTGTAGGAGGAGGCTAGGGTTTCAAAAAGAAAACCTTATGAAGCTCTCTAGAGTTAGGTTTTTCTTTTTCCACCTCCTTTAAATAGGAGTTTAATGGGCTCTCCTATTCCAAATAGGTTTACACAAACCTTAAGCTTTTCCTTGTCCAATAAGGATTATACAAACCCATAAACAAATAGCCTTTAGGAATAAAACATTGCTGGCTATAATCTAAAAATCCGTAAGCTCGATCGATCGAGGCATCTATCGAGCTTTAATGAATCTCGACAGATCGAGCTTCTATCGAAAAGGTATCGAGATCTACAGATTTGCACTTTTCTTGAACAGTTCTTGAGTAGTCTTCATGTCTTCAATTTACCACTTGTAATGATCATCTTGAACCTACTTAGATTTACCCAAATATAAGTAAAGTGCGTTTTGTCAAAGGATATGCCAATTGCATAAAAATATGTCCCCAACATGATCTACGATCGACTCATTATGCCGCTGTTCTGTGCATTCTTTGATACCTAAAGGGCACTCTATTCCATGGCCTTTCCTACTCTGCGCAGTCCATTCTTATTCTCCATGCATTTTTTTATGCTGATTGGGCTGGAGATCCCACTGATCGCAGGTCCACCATTGGCTACTGCTTTCTTCTTAGTTCTTCTCTGATTTCTTGGTGAAGCAAGAAACAAACTCATGTGGCCCGCTCAGTACTGAAGCAGAATATCGTGCCCTTGCTGATACCACATCTGAACTTCTTTGGCTACGATAGCTTCTCAAAGACTTAGGTGTATCTACATCCTCTACTACTCCTCTTTATTGTGACAACCAGAGTGCCATTCATATTGCTCACAATGATATCTTCCATGAACGGACTAAATACATTGAGATCGATTGTCATTTTATTCGTTATCATCTTGTCCATGGTGCTCTCAAGCTGATCTCAGTCTCCTCTAAAAATCAACTTGCAGATATTTTCACCAAGTCACATCCTAAGGGACGCCTTCGTACTTTGGTTGACAACCTCAAGTTAGTCTCACATACACCTTGAGTTTGAGGGGGGCTGTTAACGTGTATAGTGTTATGGGCTTTAGGCCCAACTAGATTACTTGTATAGCACTCTTACTTGTACTGAACTCATATACCTCTTATATAAAGGCACTTGTGTATATTCTTTCATTGAGAAATACAATACAATTATTCAATATTTCTAACAGTTGTAATTTTTTTTAGAACCTCCACAACAAAAATTGTAGTATTAATACAATAATCATAATTCAAAAATTTATTGAATACGGAATTATCAACTTTGATATAGCATCACATTCTCAACAATTATTTAGTTCACTATAGATATATACAAAAATTTTACTATTATTTTAAAAACTATCAACCCATTATTATTTGTAATATTGAAAATTTCCTATATTTTAATTTTTTAATGAATTATTTAGCACCTAATTTCAAACCGAAAATAAAAATCAACTTAAAAAAATGATGACATAGAGAGATAAAATATATTATAAAATAGAAAGCAATACAAAAATTGAAGAACAAAATCTTGATAAACAAAACATATTCATTAAACTAATTAGAAATGCAAAAACTCATATGGTCAGATTCATATCATAATAAAAAAAAAAAAAAAAAAAAAAAAAAAAAAAAAAAAAAACCATGTGACCATTATCATATGTATAACAAAACTTAAATCTAAATGCCTATATGCTTGAGTTTATTTGGTTGTGTTGAGAAGTGAGTTAACATATTGACTTGAGAGAGGACAGTGTAGGCTGGCAGCAAATGGGAGAAGTACTAAAGGTAGCTTCTTGAGATTGAGAAAAATGGAAAAAAAAAAAAAAGGGGGGGGGGGGGAAAGGGGGGGTAAGTTTTTTGTTTGAAGAAGTGACTAAATGATGCTCTTTTGGAACCGT
>CM043325.1:42626267-42650383 GCA_023736055.1 Quercus glauca
CATTCTTCTCCCATAAGGTTATAACTATTTCAAATGTTTTTAACTTTCTCTCAGTATACATTTATACATAAATCAATCCTAAAATATCAAAATTAGATTAAGCTATTTACTCATAGTTCACACCCAGAAAAAATATGCACAGAATAGTCACAATTGAAACTTTAAATACTATTGTTTATATGGCTCAAATCGACTTAAGATGACTGACATTTGGTTCAAGTGGCACCTCGAAAGGTACTAAATGCGATCATCTCTAACTATATATATATATATATATATATATATATATATATGCACACACACATACACACACTTAAGATGTGTGCTGTAAAGTATACATTTATTTAAGGTTAAAATCCTCAATTGTCAAATTAGTTCTTGAAGTTTAATTTTTAATAGTTTAGTATGCCACTTTGTTAAAATGAGTCAATCGAGTTCTTCCACCCAAATCTATTAGCATTATGAAGCCATTTAAATATCATATATAATTTTTTTTTTAAATAATACTAATCAAACAACACGATCTATCAAATGATACATCTAATGTATTCACCCCCAAAAAAAAAAACATGACTTTTAGTCATTTATAAGTTATTGACTTGTTTCAAAAAAAAAAAAAAAAAAAAAAAAAAAAAAAAAGAGGAGGGAAATCCCACAACTAATGCAAGAAATTTTCAATTCCAAGTGTGTTGGAATGATTTTTTTTTTCTCGGCATTTTGTTTCCCAAAAGGAACACAAAAAATGAAATGGCAATTTAAGATTGTTTAGTCAATGGAAAGTGCAACGATGGAAACTTCCAATTTCAAGAAAACGCAATTGTGCGGTGGGTGCTCGAACTACAAGGAGAGGCCTTGGACATGTAAGGTATATAGGATCGATCATATTATGAATATTGTAACTCTCTTAGGCACATAGGACACTATGGACACCAATAATTTAAATGGCAAATCATTTGATCCATATAATACTAATGGATTTTTATAATATCAAAATGCAGACTTTTGCTATATTGTACAACCAAAAGAGCATAAGGTTAATCCACCTTAAGAACTAATTCCATGAAATGAGTTTTATAATACAAAAAAAGAAAAAAAGAAAAAGAAGCTAAAGATATAGCATTACAGGATGAAACTAAATAAATACTGCAACAAAAGCTTTTACTTCAACCTAATTAAAAAGATAATAGTGGATGGGAGCCTAAAGATGAGGCAACACCACTGTTCGCACCTGACATTGTTGATGTAGAAACAGCATCCCATTGCTCGTACATTTCAATTTTGGCATATTCAACCTCTTCGTGGTTTTGTTGAACATTAGGAGTTTTTTGCAATGTTTGGACTGCCTCCAATTGCATAGCAACTTCTTTCATTGTAGGTCGTTTCTTCCCTTTCATATTCAGGCACATTTTTGCAAGGTTTGCAATTGCTATGATTTCTTCTTGTTTAGCGTCCTTCATAATTTGAGCATCAATAATGTCAAACAAATTGTTCTTCTCCATTGAATGAATGAAATATGTGGCTAAACTTTTGCATTCTTTTGTTCTTGCAGAAGAAATTGCTTTTTCTCCGGTTAAGAGCTCAACAAGGACAACACCAAAACTATAAACATCACTCTTTTCTGTAAACTGACTTGATTGGAAATACTCAGGGTCCAAATATCCAATAGTGCCCTGTACTGCTGTGGTTAGGTGAGTTTGATCAACAGCAATGGATCTCGAAGTCCCAAAATCTGCTACTTTTGCTCTGTACTTATCATCTAAGAGAATGTTTGTAGTCTTAATGTCTCGGTGGTAAATGGGTGTAGAAGCTGCTGAGTGTAAGTAGAAAAGAGCTCCTGCAACTTCTGTAGCAATTCGTAAACGCATATCCCATGTTGCTGGAAACTCCTCATTTTGGTCATAGAGATATTGGGATAGAGTTCCATTAGGAATGAATTCATAAACTAGCAAAGGAACTTCTGTCTCCAAACAACAACCAAGTAGTTTAACCACATTCCTATGGTTAATTTGTGAAAGAATGACAACTTCATTAACAAATTCTTCTAGTTTTCCTTCATCAATTACCTTAGACTTTTTAATTGCAACAATTTTCCCATCTACCAACATACCTTTATAAACAGTGCCTTGTCCTCCTTGACCAAGAATTCTATTCACATTAAAATTGTCAGTGGCCTTTTCCAAATTCTTTGAATTAAACAATTTGGTGGTTTTCTCAACAGTCACGTCACTTGAAGATAATTGTTGTTGTAATAATAAACCACCATTTCGTTTGAAGAACTTCTTCTTGCGCTTAATATTCTTCCTTTTTTTTACCACTTTGTATGACCACCATCCACCAATAAACAGAAATAATAGTCCAATGCCTGTGCTAATACCTGATTAAAACAATGAAATGAGGAAGATTACTCCTAGTATAGCTTATATTAGTTTTGAATAAAATAGAGACAACTTCTTCAAACGCCAAAAGGCTAGACAAACAATCCCGTGACAAAAGTATGTTAACTTACATTGACAAGATTATCAAAGAGAATGATACACTAAAAGTGGGTCGTAGATGGAGGATAAAAGATAACAGAAAAGAAGTTTAGCCCAAAAAAAAAAATGATAAAAAAAAAAAAACCAAGCATTAAGTTCTAATAGGTCAATATACCTCAAGAGCAAAGACCAATCGAAAGCTTATAATAGTTTTGAATAAAGTAGGGACAACTTCTTTGAACGCCAAAAGGCTGGACAAACTATTCTGTGACAAAAGTTTGTTAACTTACATTGACAAGTAGCAATTTAAGATAATAATAATCTAAAATTCTTGGAAAATTTGTTGAACAATAAATTTGTTGAACAATCACATAAATTCTTTTGAGTTTGCTTGCAGGTCATCTTCATTTTTTTTTTAGGAGTAAATAAAAACAACTTGTGGGTCATCTTCATAATTCCATATGTTAGTAACCAATTTGTTCGTGGACGGAATAAATAGAAAATGTTTAAAAATTGACTTGATTCAAGGGAGTCACCCCCTAAAGAAGTATTAAAGACAAAAAAATTAAGAGACAAAAGGGAAACAGTAAGCAACAATTGGGTTATTCTTCATTCAAATATTATCCCTATGCCCTTACCATTTAGAGTTCCAAACTCACCTTCCTACTTCAAGTAAATCTTTTTTCAATTATTGTAGATCTCAGAGGGTAAAAGGACATACCTATTATGAAAATTTTGTTGCGAGACTTGTGATCAGAAACTGAAACTAGATCACAATAGTATCTCCCAGGAACATTTACACAGTCATATCGTAGATCGTAAAAACTACATAATTCGAGATGTACGCATTCGTCAATATCTGACATAGTGGCATGCAATAACAAACACAACATTAGAACAGATGTTCAAAAATATCAACAATAAAACACGATAATGCAACATTGACATTCATTCAAAAAGTCATTTTTGCTGTATAATACTACTCGTCAATAGTCACTAAACAGTCTGACATCTAAAAAATATTCAACAAAATATGGTTTTTTTCTTTTTCTTTTTATATTATTATTTTTATAAATATGAAATTTACTAATTATTAGTAAATATTTATTATGATTGTATTAATATATACAATTATTTATTCTTCCATCTATCTATCTATCTATCTATATATATATATAATATAATATAAATGTTAAATCCTCAAACTAGAGGATGCATGCAATGATGACCATGTCTCTTTCTCAAATCACACAACAATGACACATGTCATTTCTTCTAAATTAATTTTTTTTTCTTAAAGTTCGATCCTCAAACTAGAGGATGCATGCAAAGATGACACGTGTCTCTTTCTCAAAGCATACAACAATGACACAAGTCATTTCTTCTAAATTAATTTTTTTTTTAAATGAAATAAATTTATTTTTTTGGTTATGACTTATGACTTTTAAAACACTTTAATTCATATTTGTTGTGGTCATTTATGTCATTTTTAAAAGATTTATGTCTTATTTTTCATTTTTTTTGTAATAACGTATGTGGGTACAAGGGACACCCTTGTCCATCTCAAAGCGAACAATACCTGATTGGAGACGAAATGAAAGTCCTCCTACAAAAAACCGCATTTTGGGGTTTAAGGGGAAACCCACACCTTCTCCTTTCTAAGGTGTGTCACCCGAAGGAGTGCACTACCACAACTTGCAGAAGCCCATAAGTTGAGACTTGTACCACTACTACACATGTGTAGTAGTGGTACACTCATCCTTAGGCTAAAAGCTTATAAGGCATGAGTGGGAGGTGTCTCTCTCTGATGTAGGATTGAGCAAATTCGTGTGGGTGAGTACAAGGGACACCCTTGCCCATCCCAAAGCGAACAATACCTGATTGGGGCCAAGACGAAAGTCCTCTCACAGTGTAAAATAACTACAACTATTCCTCTTTAAAATTGACTTTTGCACTACCCTTTGATTTGAATTATTGTCATTTAGGATTATTTATAGTTTTTTAATGCCCTTTTTTTCTTTAAAAAGAATCCGTTAAGGTTTTAAGGTTTTCTTAAGGCATTTTTTCCACAATTATGGCACCTACAAAAAAAAACAAGAATATCCCAAAATTTACTTTTTACTTAAAAACTACCAAAAAAATGGTTATTTGGCGTTATAGATTTATAGTACAAGAAACAATTGAAAAGAGTAGTAAAAAAATAGGATTATTTAAAGTTTTGTTATGCCCTTTTTTTCTTTAAAAAGAATCCGTTAAGGTTTTTTTTAAGGAATTTTTTTCCACAATTATGGCACCTACAAAAAAACCAAGAATATCCCAAAATTTACTTTTAAAATAAAAACTACCAAAAAAAGTTACTCGGTATTATAAATTTATAGTACAAAGAACAATTGAAAAGAGTAGTAAAAAAATATTAATAATTGAAATGATAAAAACCAAGAATATCCCGAAATTTACTTTTAAAAATAAAAACTACCAAAAAATAGTTACTCGGCATCTATATATTTATTATACAAAGAATAATTGAAAAGAGTAGCTAAAAAATAATAATAATAATTGAATGCAAATTGGACTCCTCAAATCTATCATATGTTATGAAATTATTACTACATTAAAATTAATTTTCTTTGTTTGCTCTTTTTTTTTTTTTTTTTTTTTTTTTGAGAAACTTGTTTGCTCTTAAATGTGCACTAACCCACCAACTAATCCTTAAATTACCCCAATCATTATTCTATCCATTTTTCAATTACAATGGTTTATTTCTTAACATTTAACATATGAGAGACTCCAACGGATATAAGACTTTTTTTTTTTTTTTTTGAGAAAGCAACGGATATAAGACTTAAGACCATCTAAACATGTTTCTCCCAAAATAATAAAAATAAAAAATAAAACCCATATGGATATAAATGACATTATTAAATTCCTGTGAGTTGCTAATATAACTAGAGCATCTCCCAAGTAAAAATAGAGAATTTTCTTATGTTGATAGAACACAAAGGTGGAGAAGAACAAAACTACACAAAAAATATTGTTTACCTAGAATTTATATCAATCTTCCCAAGATAAAAATGTTACAATTTTTTTTCTTATTTTAAACTAAATTTCATTTGCTATTAAGAATATTGTTAATCTTCTTAAGGTAATCGATTCACCCAGCTCAGTTATATGGTCTTATTATCATAGTTCTCAGAACCGAACCGGACCGGGAGGTCGGACCGTGAAAACCGTGAACCGTGATGAAAACCGATTTTTTTAAGCATAAAGAACCGGGCATATGTGGCAATTCCGTGAACCCCTAAAACCGGGGTTGGACCGTACGAACCGGTCAAGAACCGTGCGGTCCAACCCCTTAGCTTTTTTTTTTTTTTTTTATAAAAACAACTTAACACAATTTTATTCTACTTAATTAAATTATCCATCTCTTACAAGGAATAAAAAAAATTATAATTAAAATCCTTCAAAGATACTCAACTTTACTTCAAAAATTAATCATAAATTTTAATGTTTTCATGGTTATTATTTTATTTTATTAACTTTCTTATTTAATTATTAAATATATGCTTAAAAATCATTAAATTTCCCTTACATATATAAATATATTAGTCAATTTTGCTAGCTTTATAAATTTAATATCTATATTTAGGCTTTAATTAATTATTAAATTAATTATGACGTCATCACGGTTCGACCCCGGTTCGACCTCGGTTCAACCTCAAAAACCTTGAACCTCTCTCTTTTACGGTTCAATGAACGGTTCGGGTCTGAAACCTTACTTATTATAGTATACCAAGACAAGCACTCCCTTTTGTTTTATATTTCTGATTTACAGGTACAACTATTTCAATTATTTTTTTTTTAATTCTTAACTAAATATCATTTGCTATTAAGAAGTTTAACAATCTTCTTAAGGTAATTAATTATATTATTTTTGAATTATTTATGCAATTTTAGAGATCAAAAGTGCATGTCCATCGTTTGATGAAGATTAATTCACACAGCTATATGGTTTTATTATCTTGTACCAAGATAAGCGTAATCCTTTTTGTTTTATATTTCTGATTTACAAATAAGTGTCAATATCTTTGTTACATAACTAAGGCAATTTTTTTTAATCTAGATTACAATATTTATTTATTATTATTATTATTTTTACTTTGATCACTGTTAATCTACTTGCAAAGTGTAGATAGAACACCAAGATAAAAATAAAATAAAATAATAAAAACAATAAGGCTAACATAAACAAAGAAAAATCGTCAACAACGTAAATTCAACAATAATGGCCATTAAGAGATAGAAAATGGGAACAAATGATTTTAGAATATAATTAATTTCAGTGAAGTATATTATCAATAGTACCACTGAAACATCAACAAAAGACTAGATCCAAGATTATCTTTTCCACAAAAAAGTATTTCTTAGATTCATATATATTACTCACACAACTTGCTGATTAAGAAAGACAAAAATAAAATAAACAAACAAATAGATGAAAAAATTACAATTTACAACAACCAATTATTTTCACAAAAGCCAGTTAGACTATATATCTAATTAGAACCTTCTTCGTTGTTCAATCACAAGCTTTGAAAAACAGGGGAAAATAGGTAAAAGAAAAAAAGAAGAAGGAAGCGCACAATAATAATCAATTTTTTCCTTTGTAAAAAAATCAATATATTATTATTATTATTATTATTATTATTATTATTATTGTGGTGGTGGTGGTAAAAATCTCCTACTTCCTACCTGAACACCTCTCTTGCAATTTACAAAAATACTCATTACCTTACTAGAATTCCATGTAGCAAAAATATAGCAAACGATTCCATTGATTGACCACTTGATTTTAATAGTAGTAATATCTCTAATGGAATAAATTATAATATTAAAACCCACAATGGTCTATAACATACATCATTTATATATAATCAAGTATTACAATAGTAGGTTCCAGTTAATTCAACAGGTAAATTCTCTAATAGTTGAATAAGAGATTTGAGATTCAATCATCACCTGTACCAAAAACTGATTAATGTCTTTGTTTGATGATAGAGAAGGTATTTGGTATCAAATAATACCATGTTAGCTATATCAAAATTTAATAAATATGAGACATGTCAACAAAAAATAACCAACCCACTAACAATTGAAAAACATGTGTTAGTAGACACTTATTTTTACACACATGTCTCTCATTTATTGAGTTTTGATACGGATGACATGGTATTATTTGATACAAAATATTTTTTTGTGATAATAAAAAGTTATCATCAGGAACAAAAGTTATAAATTGAAACTCTCTATTAAAAAAAAATTAAAAAAAAAAGCATTACAATTAAAAAGAAAAAAGAAAAAAAAGTTGCATAAGGTTAGTGTCTCCAGAAGAAGAACCAGACTCATCCAATGATCCAAATTATTTTTTCAATATTATCACTCATTTTTAAAAAATAGCAAAAGATTCCATTGAATATCACAATAACATAAAAAAAAAGTTAGAATCTCAAAAAATATTATTATATTTATAATTACATGCACTTGGAGGACTACATGAGCAATGAGCAATGAGCAATATCGGTGATCCTCCCACTCCCACCCAATATTATAATATCATGTATGAAATCAATCCCAACCAAGCCATCCTAATTAAATAATAAATTAAAATACACCATCATCACATTCACAATATGATGGAAGAAAAGAAAAATAAAATCGATTTAAACCATTAAAATTGCATTATATTAAAATGAAACTATCATGTCACTAAACGTATTTTATGGTTGAAGTGTATATATATACTTACACTCAACATAAATCTTCAATTCAAGCCTTATTCCAATCAAACACTATATCTTGTAGGGTGTGGAGGGCAAGAACCAGGATTCAAGTTTCCAGAAATGAGTTTTACACTCATATAAACTTAGATTAGGTTGGAGTAGAATTTCTATCTTGTATATATATATATATATATATATATATATATCTTTTTAGAACATATGAGTGGAAGAACTACTGGACAAATTGACATAATCTTCAAATGCAATAAATAATTTCATGAAAAATACAAGATGCATTATGATATTTACCACTTATATTTAAAAAATAATAAATAAAAATCTTCATAATCAGTTTCGCCTGAAAATTAAAATAGACCAACACAAAATAATAATTAAAAACTTCTCTATATAATAATAAAAATTATTTTAATTTGTTATATTTACAAACTTATTACTAAAACAAAAATACAACTGTGTGGGTTTAATAGCTAGTTTTTTTTTAAAAAAATATATATGTTTGACAAGTTCTATAGAGAGTACAATTATAAGAGATTTTATAGGGAATTTACATATTAATTTAATGAGCTATGTATGACATAAAAGTAATTAGAAAAAAAAAAATTAGTCAACTATATAAATGTATTTCATGTTTTTAGTAAAAATTTAGGGGGGCATTATTTAAATTTATGTCCATTTTTTTTTTTTTTTACCAAAAATACAAGAGGGTGGGAGGATTTTTGAAAAGTCAAACTAGCACCCCCACCCTTCCCTCTGCCACTGTTGCCAAAAATGAGGGAATTTCAAAGGTAGAAACCTTCAAGGCCTAAAGGACAGTATAGAAAGGAAAGTACAAGGTTGGAAATAACTGTTGCTTCTGAAAGCCGGGTGAGAAATCTTGATAAAGAAAGTAGCAAAAGCCATACCCACCTATATTATGAGCTATTTTAAATTATTTTAAGCAACGTGTGATGAAATTAATTCTGCTATGGCAAGGATCATGGTATACACTTGCTAAAGCTACATAGACTATGTTAGGATAAGAAAGATGGCGGCATGTTTCAAAAACCTTAATGCCATGAATCTAGCAATGTTTGCCAAACAAGATGGAGGATCATTAAGGGCATCCACATACTAATGTACCAACTATACATCGCTAGATACTTCTTATCATGCTCAATTTGGGAAACAAAGCCTCAAATTAATCCATCCTATATTTGATGAATATCCGACTTCCTGTGAAAAATAGTGCTGCAGATTTTAATAGTAGAGTTTTAAATACTATTTTGTGCCTACGAAAGCGAATTTGGTGCGTAGAACCATTATTGACAACCCAGTTTGTGACCACTGCAAATAGGTGCCAAAAACAGCGTTGCATGCCCTATGTACGAGCTACGAGCTTGATCGATATGGAACTAGCGAAACCAAGTTTGGTTGCACCAACCTAACTACAATCCCCATCAGATTGCCTCTATGGCAAAAGATCAACTTGTAGAATTTCTAGCTATACAAACCACCTCCTCGACCTCATCCTCCTATGACATGGATTCAATGAAGACCTCCACCGTTGGGTGTGATAAAGATAAATTTTGACGGGGCCATTTTCTCAAAGGATCACAAATCAAGGATTGGAGTGGTGCTTAGAGATAACCAAGGTTTGGTGTTGGCCTCTCTATCACGACATCTATCCTAGGTTTACAATCCCTTAGAGATTGAAGCGATGGCGGCGTCTTTGGCTCTTCAGTTTGCTTCGGATTTGGGGTTCACCCAAGCGGTTTTAGAGGGAGATTCTCAGGTACTAATGACAGTCTTGATCAACGATAGTACTTTCTTGTCCTCTAATGGTTGGCTGATTGATGATGTAAGGTTTGGTGCTAGACTTTTTACTCAATTATGTTACTCTAATGTTAAGAAAGAATGTAATAAGGTTGCTCATAATTTAGCTCAATATTTCAAATTTTGTAGTGTGGATGGAGGATGTTTCACCACATTTTCTTTTTGTTTTCCAAGCTAACATTGTTGGTTTTTCTTGATGAAATGCATTACGTTTTCCCTAAAAAAAGTTTTAAATGCTATTTTGAATGATGTGTCTAAAGAAGAAATTAGGAGGATATCGACTGTTGTTATGGCAAGCAAGCATTTAGTTAGCCAAATTAGCAACTTTCATCATTAAAAAATGACAGTAAGGACCAAAATGAAAACTCATTGAAAGAATCAGGCTAAAGTAAAAAATACACCCCTTAATTTTTGGATCTTTTGATTTTGTCTCTTAAAGTTTCAAAATTTTAATCTGCTCTCCTATTGTTAGAGTGTCGCTTTGATTGGCACCCCCTTTGTTGAAACTCGTGATGATGTGTCTGTTATGTAACACCATTTTCCACTTGTATTAGTTTATCCAATCAAATATTGCTATGTCAATTAATTATGCCACATCACTTAAATAATATTAGAAACTTTGTAAAAATTTAAATAATTCTCTAACTGCACGGATCTCCTTTAGGGGTTGAACTACGGAAAATATGGATAAAAGAATTGCTGATGCAAACAGAATAAAACTTCAATGAGTAAAATTCAAATGCTCCCAAACTTTAGAGAGTAAAATCTAAACACCTCCAAATTTTAGAGAATAAAATTCAAATTCTTAAAGTTAATAAAATTCAAACACTTCCAAATTTTAGAGGGTAAAATTTAAATTCTAAAAATTTAGGAAGTAAAATCTAAACACCTCCAAATTTTAGAGAGTAAAATTCAAATTCTTGAAGTTAATAAAATTCAAACACTTCCAAATTTTAGAGGGTAAAATTTAAATTCTAAAAATTTAGGGAGTAAAATATAAACACCTCCAAATTTTAGAGAGTAAAATTCAAATTCTTGAAGTTAATAAAATTCAAACACTTCTAAATTTTAGAGGATAAAATCTAAATTCTAAAAATTTAAGATGTAAAATCTAAATACCCTCAAACTTTAGAAGTGTAGTTTACAATTTAGCCTACTTTAATATTTAATTTACTTGCAATAGTCAAATTCACATTATTGTCATTCACGAGAAGGTTTACTTAAGTTGAAAGTTCAAGTAGAAATTGAGAGGGAAAAAAGGGCTAAGACTTGGGAGGATATAAGGCATGTCCGTTTTCTTATTTTATTAGTCCACTTATTATTATTATTATTATTATTATTATTATTATTATTGAAGATGCTTGATAAACTAAAAAAAAAGGAAGAGAAGTAGAAGAAATAAATATACTTTGTCAAACTCCTTTTTTTCCCCTAAGATTATCAAACTTAATTTTTGACAAATGATGTACCAAAATAAATTTTTTTTGAACACAATACTTGTCACACGTCCTAGTTATGACACAAAAATATATCTACAGATTTTGTCGTACCCAAAATGAAATTTTGTGACAACATCAAAATTAATTAATTTAATCATTTTTATTGGTCTATGAAAATGAAACACACATTTAATTTATTTATTAATAAATAGAATCAATAGAGTGCGAGAAGTTTACCTTGACATCCATCAACATGATAGGGATTTCCTTCAAAGCCGGAGTCGCAAGTACATGTAAAAGTCGTACTCCTTTTACCCAATAACGAAGAAGAACCATTTGCAAACTGACAGGTTGAGTAAGATGAATTACTTTCCATTACAAGAGAAGATAAGGATTCATTTATTTCCCAATTTAATACCACAGGAACTTGAGACAAATTTTTGACTTCAAAGTGGTTTGTTAAATTTTCCTCGAACCACTTCTGATCTACTATGGAGCCATAATTGCAATCTTCGGCACTTTCAAAATCTCCGTACTTATACCATATACCTGCGAAAAACCCATCGAGATCTGCAGGGATTGTACTTTTGCAACAGTCGATGCCATCGCAGCTGCTGATGTTTTTCCGTATGGTGTCTTTCACACAAACGGACATGCACCCACCAATTATGAAGCTATCACTGGATCGAAGATAAGCCAAGTTGCCACAACCCATGGCAATGAATATGTTTCTCGATTTTGAGAAAAAAAAGGGACTTGATGTTAAGCTCACATTCGCTATGCTCACAGTCTCATTCTTAGTCTTAGTCTCAGGACACCACCACGACATAGGATAGTTGACGCGAAGTATGCCTTCTAAAGAAATGTCGAGCACCTCCAGATCTAATCTTCTCAAGAAAGGCTTGGGAGAGCCAAGAGTTTTGTTGCAATCTATCGCAAACCAATCGTCAATGTAGCAACCAGGTTCAATTCCAAAAGGGTATGGAATTGTAACGTTCCCACAAACTGCTGCTGCTCCACTACATGAACTGTTTCCCAAACCCACTGCTTTTGTAAATACAATCATTGACCACAATAAAAACATCATTCCCACCGTCATACCCATACCTCTCTTCCTCGTACCCATCTCTCTCTCTCTCTCTCCCTCTCTCTCTCTCTCTCTGATGATGATGATGAGTCTCAGTGTGAAACAGCAAAGCCAAGCCCTGACCTCTTATGATAAGCCCAAAATATATATATATATATATATATATATATCTAGATATCTCTATGGAAATTGCATGGAAGACCAAATCAACATGGAAGTCAGCAAAAATCTAGCAGCCGATAGTGACGAGTGTGGCTTTTAATTTGGAAATTAATCCCATGACCTACAACTGTCGGTAGCTTTTAATTTGTACCACTAAAAATATCCAATAATTTTTCACTATTATCTCACACCAAAAATCTACATATTCGTTTCTCAAAAAAAAAAAAAAAAAAATCTACATATTCATAATATATATTTTTTTATTTTGAGAAGCATATTATTTCCTTTACTTTCTGCTAATAGTTCTCAAGGATGAGGCCTACAGATTAAATTTAGGGCCAAAGTCAATTTGTAAAGGGCCACCACCTAGACGGCCAAAATGGCCAAATACCACTTATTTTTGAAATTTTTAGGAAAAAAACACTGTTTCAGAAATAAATAGGAAACTACCACTTTTTCAAGAACTCGAGTTTCAGAAACTCGAGTTCCTCTCAATTTTGCCACCGTGGCGCTGCTGAGCTGGAATGTGTGATTAAAAAAAATTATGTGGTACTCGAGCTTAGTAAACTCGAGTTCCATGCAACACAATACTCGAGTGTACCAGGCTTGAGTACGTTTTATAAATAAAATGGAAAAAAAAAAATTTACAAAGTACTCGAGTTTACCAAACTCGAGTACTGTGTAAATTTTTTTTGTTTTTTGTTTTTTTTTTTTGTTTTTTGTTTGGGGATAATCGACAAATAAACATAAAGATAAAAGTAAGTGGCTTTTTTTTATGTTTTTATTTATTTAAACAGAAGCATTGTAAAATATAGAGATTTTAATTTCAAAATATGAATTTAATTTCTACATTAATTAAAATTGTTCATTGTTTTCTCATAAAAATTATTCACTATTTTCTGTATAAACTATTTATACGATTTTGTATAAAATTATTTTCTATTTAGCATTATTTAAGAAATTGTTCACTCTCTTTTCTGCATAAATTATTTTCTGTTTACTGTTTAAAAAATTGTTCACTGTTTTCTCATAAAACACCTAGTGAAATCGTGTTTTCTAAATTTAAACACCAAATCTGAATGCTTTTTCATGTTTGAATTTCACAATAATCGAATATATTTTTCTGCATTCATAAAATCTGTTTTTTGCATTAATTAAAACTGAATCTCTTGAGCTTGAAAAGAAGAATTTGCTTGTTAAATTGTTTAATGCTAATGATCTTTTGAACAATGTGAAATCTGAGAATATGCTCTTGCTTGATAAAGTTAAAACTTTAGAACATGTTGCTGTTGGTTTGAATGAAAATTTGACTGTTGAACTTAAGTCATACTATTTGTATTATGTGTTTGGCATTATTTGTGAAGACTTGGACACAACAAAAGAACAAAGACTTGGAATCAACTGTGCTTTCCCAACTTGTGTTTAGAGTTTAGTGCCTTGTTGGAAAGGGTTTCATAGTGAACACTAGTTCATGATATTATGAGTTTTGCATTATTTGTGAAGACTTGGACACAACAAAAGAACAAAGACTTGGAATCAACTGTGCTTTCCCAACTTGTGTTTAGAGTTTAGTGCCTTGTTGGAAAGGGTTTCATAGTGAACACTAGTTCATGATATTATGAGTTTTGCATTATTTGTGAAGACTTGGACACAACAAAAGAACAAAAACTTGGAATCAACTGTGCTTTCCCAACTTGTGTTTAGAGTTTAGTGCCTTGTTGGAAAGGGTTTCATAGTGAACACTAGTTCATGATATTATGAGTTTTGCATTATTTGTGAAGATCCACTCTCAAGAAGAGGCTAGAAACTTGTCACAGCATTGTTGTTATGAGCTTTGCATTATTTGAGAATAAATAAACTCAAGAAGGTGCCAAAGACTTTCTTGTTAATGGTTTGGAGTTTTGCATTATTTGAGAAGACGCACCCTTAAGAAGAGACTGAAAACTTTGGTTTCATGAATAGTGCTTTCAAAGAAAATGTTTCATAGTGACAACTAGCCCATAGCATTGGTGTTTTCCTATTTCATATGTAATACGTTCCTATAAAATGTTTCGTAGTGATGACTAGTGATCGTTTCTTTTGTATTATTTGAGGAGACCTAGACTCAACAAAAGGCCAAAGACCTATCCAGTACTTTCTTTGAAACTATTTCATAGTAAATACTAATCTAGCTATATCACTAATATTATAAACTTTGTATTATTTGAGATAACCTAGACCATGACAGTTGCAGACTTCATGTGATCATGTCCGCCATATCTTTTTACCCACTACCATGAAAGTTCTTTTTAGGCTAAAATTGAAAACTGAGCCTCTAACTTTCTTCAAATTTCATTTCATTCCTCTAACTTTGCTTTCATTTATTTCAATCCTCTAAGTTTCAAATTTATTCAATTAAGGCCTTTCCATTAACTTTTATTAATTTTTTTTGAAAAAAAAAATCTACAAAATATTTTTCAATCATTAATTGAATTTTTTTAATTTAAAAAATTTGAAGAAAAATTTATAAAATTGTAAAATTAACCAAAACATATAACAAAACTTGATGAAAAAACCTTAATTGAATAAATTTGAAAGTTGGAGGATTGAAATGAACAAAAGCAAAGTTAGAGGACTAAAATGAAATCTGAAGAAACTTAGAGGGTCAATTTTGCATTTTACCCTTCTTTTTATTATTTTTTTTCCTAAAATAAAAAATAATAATAATAATTCAATTTCATTTAGGGAAAAAAATGGAACGCACCATGATATTCCCTCTCATATTTGATAGTCCCCACCTATAAGACTCACAAGTTGTAAGAGGAACACACCATGACACATAATTTATTTTTCTTAGTTGTGTTTGTAACTCTCATATGTTCATTTGTACTGAAATAGTGAAAGTCACAATGCTCATAGCAAACTCCGTCACATGCTTCCTGATCTATATAGGTTTTTCCTTTTGTAAACTTTATGAGATCAAATATTTAAGTTACGGTAGCAAGTAAAATACAATCCTGAAGAAGCAATTTAAATAATTTAATGCCTAATTAGCAGTTATCACTAATGATGAGGGAAGTATGGTGTGGGAATTTCCATTTTCATGATGCAAGTTATTTCTTGAGTTTTAACCGAAACCCTCACCCTTCTCAGTTATTATCCCATAATAATGCACATATAAAACAGCAACACAAAGCATACTCCATCATAGATCAATACTATATCATCTATTGGAGCTTTGTCATATACAATCTTAGCATGTAAGGAATTCATGCAGCCTAAGCCAAAAGCCAATGCATATATAGGTATTCTCTAGATGGAACAGAGAACATGTTAACCTTTGGTAAAAATATTGATGATTTGATAGTAAATCTAACTTGTTCTGTTTCTATTGGGATTGTTTTGGAGAATGACTGCAGAAAGGAAGAACGGTTTGATTAGTATATCAAAGAGTGAACAGTGAAATTTGAAGGTGTATATACCTGAAAAAAATCCTATCAAACTTAGAAAAATGAAACAACTAGCAAAAAATAAAATTTTGAAGCATTTTGTCCTGCTTCGTTTGCAATGGGGGAAACTGTGTTAAAACACCATCCAGCCATGGGCTATTCTGGCACACATCATTTTAAAAGAAAACCCTTAAAAGGCATATGAAAAAGGATAATATCACATTAAAAGCATGTTGTTTTACATAACAAAAGGAAATAAATTGACCTAATTTTAGAGGAAAATAAATACTGTTTTATATATCAAACATTGAAATGCTTCCACATGATACTACAAAATCTGCTCAAATTTTAAAAGTAGATGTTAGAAAAACTTAAATTTAGAAACATAATTAGTAATTTTGTACATAAAAAAGCAAGAAAAATAAAATAAAATAAAATAAAGTTACAATATAAAATTTAAATATGATATTAAATGATGTTTGAATTAAAAAAAAAAAAACTCAAATAAAATTGTTGCCTTAGACCTCAAATTGTCTTGGGAAAACCCTAGACTTTACTATATTGTCTTTACAAACTAACGTATCTCCAGTCACCAGAAAGAAATATATATCTAAATAGTCATTATTTGTGTTTTTCAAATCCACTAATCACACTTATTATCACATTAATTTGTAATGTTTATGTAGTAAAATGCATAATATTTTTAATATTTTCCAAAGAAAAGAGAAATCCCAAAAACCCAACGTAAAAATCATGATGTGTTAGATATTATATAGTGTAAGAAATACACCATTTAGATTGCACAAGACCATCCTACATAGGAGAAAGTGTATCATTCACAGGGGCAGAGCTATGTTGAAGGGTGGGGGGGCCCCACAAAAATTTTGAAATATATATCTATATATATATATATATAGATATTATTTTAATGTTTTCAAAATTTTGTCTACAAAAATAAGAGTTGGCCCCGCCAAGTATTTGAATAAGTCCAATGATGCTCTAAAAAAAAAATTAGTCTTATAGTTGTAGAGAAATAACTTTATTTTTTGCAATTCTATTTTTTATTGTAAAATGTACTCTTATCTCTGTTAAATATTTGATAAAATTTGGCACCAAATATTTTTGAATTCATCTTTTTCAACCTGTTATGTGGCAATTAACAAGTCATTGACTCATTAAAAAAATCTTGCCACTAAAACTACACATGAAATGTCTCTTTAGTTGCCACATAATGGGTTAAAGCAAAATAGCTTCAAATATGTTTGGAGCTTAACTTGTTCCCCCAAGTTTTGGAATATTCATGTTTTTGAAAATTTCATTAGTTCAATTGAATGATTTTTTACTTACACTAGTATAAAATTTGATAATTTGTATAGAAAACGAAACTTTTTAAGAATTTCACTATGAAAATGGTAAAAATGAATTTTATTAATTTTATGAAAGATCGCCACTAAATATAATTTTGATTGAAATACTAAACTCTTTTTTTTTGTTGGGCGTGTGTATATATAACTTATAAAATAAAAAAGCTTATGTATATATATGTGTGTGTGTGTGTGTGTGTGGGGGGGGGGGGGGGGGGGGGGTTGTCTTGATGAATATATTAGCTGCAACTTGGCTCCCCTAAACAAAAATTCCTAGCTCCGTCCCTACTCATTCGAACATCTCTTGACATGCCCCTCTCATATCTAGTAGGCTCATACATCTCTAAAACCCACATGTTATAAGAATGATGCACCATGAGACAGTCTTATACGATAATTTCACTGTATAAATCATTGCATTGCCCATCTCTCCTCAAAAGTAACATTGTATAGCTTTCTCCAACAAGACATCTCTAGGAAATTTTTTCCTTTAAATAACAATGTTCTCATCATTTTTGCTAAACTAAAAGAGGACTTATTAATTTCCTTATTGTTTCCATGAATGCGACTTTTGCTAATGATACAAATGAGTGCCACTTTGGGTAAAAGTTGAAAAGTTGTTTGTTGACCTTATGTCATATTTCTGAATTAGGTATGTTGCTTTTATTGATTTGAAGTGCAGATCAATTATACTCCATGACTACTTAATAATTTTCCATAATATGAAGGTTTTTTTTTTTTTTTATAAGAACCATGAAATTTAAAACTAAATTAGTATCTAGTGCCTTCTTGGATGGTGTTTCATAGCGAATACTAGTCTATATTACTAGTCTTATGAACTTTGCATTATTTGAGATAACCTAATAAACCACAGTAGTTGATGACTTCGCATCCTATCATATCTTTCCACCCACCCCCTCGAGAGTTTTTTTTTTTTTTTTTTCAACCAAAATAAAATAAATTGTTGGGGAAAAAAATTTCCTTATGAAACAATCTCATGGATCGTCCCTCTCATATTTGATGGTCTCCATACACTCGAAAACCCACATGCTATAAGAGGATGCACCATGAAAAATCTCATAAAAATAATTTTTTCTATGCATGGAAGTCATTTCATTATGCTTCTCTCTCAAAAGGAAAATAACTCTGGATTTTTAGTTTTTAAAATCACCAGCAAATGTGGCTTATGTTTCTTCCAACAAGGCATCTATAAGAATTTTTATTTATTTATTTATTTATTTATTTATTTATTAATGATGAAACCTCATCATGTTTGCTACATAGGACTATTCGTAATTTATTATTGCTTGTCGGACCGTGTGCCTTACCAATCCATCCAACGACCAATTGGTGAAGGATGAGGGGGCACAAATCTTTTATAGCATTCGATCGTAGACCAAGCCCATTGCTATTGGAGTGAATTGTGAAATCCCTCACAATCCCTCCCTCACAATGCGGCTCCAACGACTCGAACCTATGACCAGGCTCTGATACCACTTGTCGGACCGTGTGCCTTACCAATCCATCCAACGACCAATTGGTGATGAGGGGGCACAAATCTTTTATAGCATTCGATTGCAGACCAAGCCCATTGGTATTGGAGCAAATTGTGAAATCCCTCACATTGCTGATGAATGTGACTTTTGCTAATCATTGGAATGAATGCTACGAATGTGACTGTTGCTGTTGGTTTAGATGAACAGGATTGTTCATCATTGAAACAGACAAAACAAAAGGCTCTGATGCCATATTGGAAATCATTCCAAATATCATAAATAAATAAGGGGTTTCCTTACCGATCAGCATAATCGCAACTGTGCAACAATTCAAGTTGAATGGTGCTAAGCCTGTGCCCAATCCAATAGGAGCCTGATCTTCTTGCCCTGATGTTAATTCATCATTTTTGGAATCCACTAGGCCATTTGAAGGATGGCCGTTGGCTTCCTTCTTCACTCCATCAATTTCCCCACCTTCTGTCGCATTAGGGGTCATACCTAAATTGATAATATTGAGGAGTTGAGTAAGTGGTGGCATAACTTGTACCGAAATGCCATGTGGATGTATCAAGAGGCCCCTAGCTGTAGCTTTCTTTTTGACTTCAGTTGCTGCACGAGTAGCTCTTTCATCAACTCCCCTCCCTCAAAGAGGATTGTCACCAATAATCGCAGCATTAAGAGATTTATTGACAGAAGTGCCCTAAGTCCCAAACCCTCCAGTTGTTGCAATAGCTTGGAATGCCTGTATTAAGTTAGAATGAGCCTGTCGTGCAACATCAAATATCAAATGAGAAATCCCAAGTACCCACCAAAAAAGAAACAATATATCATTTAGGGAAGTTAGGACAGCTCCAAGCAAGAAACAATCATCTGATTGATAGCCCAGAAGAGTTTTACAATTCTCTATTTTTCTTTTATGATAATTCAATAATTGGGGGTGGTGAAACATGAACCTTGGTCTAATTGAGTGATGGCATGTCAGTTTTTAATTTGGTAACCATTTTTAAACTTCAACGACTAAATTTCTTGTGAGCTAGACTTAAAAAAAAATATATATATATATATATATATATATATATATTTGTGTAGGCGATTGAACTTCACATCTCTTATTCAACTATCAAAGAGTTCACCAGTTGAACTAATTGGAACCCCAAATAAAATAAAATTCTTGTGAGCTAAGCTTTAGGGATTGGCGGTGTATTTAAAGCCTTTTCCTTTTAACAAAAAAATAATTTGAAACGGGATCCATCCAGAGATTTTAATACATTATGCTGTAGTATCGGGATAAAAAGACCTGGTTTTTAAGATCTCAAACCAAAAATGTAGGGGGTAGACACTAGACACCATACAGAGAATGAGAAATGGGCCGTTCGAAAAGGACAAAAGCATGAGCACGGTAATTCACCCAAACTCATGACATGTATAATAGGAAATAATTAGACAAAGCAGACAATAGCATGAGAAAGCACCAAGCATAAGAAGGAAAATGCATAAATGTAAGACATCATATACCATAAATATGCAATTGAACTAGTCTTAAAGCTATCGTCCATCCTTCAGAACATGTGCTCAACATAAATTTTATTTTATTATTATTATTTTTAACATTAAGGAATAGTAGCATAAAAATGGACAATCATTTTTTTATTATTTTTTTTTATAAAGAATGGGCAATCATATTACAAAAGGACAGCACCCCTAATTTTCACCGCAAATTTTTTATAATGAATGGGCAATCATATTACAAAAGGACAACACCTACACCATCATCTATATCTTGAGTTTGAGTTTTGAACATGTGTCATAAAGATGTTCACCTGAAGTGACAAGTTAGCATGAAGTGAAAAATGTTTGTTTTTATTATTATTATTATTTCTTTCTTTCTTTCTTGCTTGCCCCAACAAGAGCCTTGGGTAATGTTAGGTCCTCTTTTAGTTTAGCAAAAATGATGAGAACATTGTTATTTAAAGGAAAAAATTTCCTAGAGATGTCTTGTTGGAGAAAGCTATGCAATGTTACTTTTGTGGAGAGATGGGCAATGCAATGATTTATACAGTGAAATTATTGTATAAGACTGTCTCATGGTGCATCATTCTTATAACATGTGGGTTTTAGAGATGTATGAGCCTACTAGATATGAGAGGGGCATGTCAAGAGATGTTCGAATGAGTAGGGACGGAGCTAGGAATTTTTGTTTAGGGGAGCCAAGTTGCAGCTAATATATTCATCAAGACAACCCCCCCCCCCCCCCCCCCCACCCCACCCACACACACACACACATATATATACATAAGCTTTTTTTATTTTATAAGTTATATATATACACACACCCAACAAAAAAAAGAGTTTAGTATTTCAATCAAAATTATATTTAGTGGCGATCTTTCATAAAATTAATAAAATTCATTTTTACCATTTTCATAGTGAAATTCTTAAAAAGTTTCGTTTTCTATACAAATTATCAAATTTTATACTAGTGTAAGTAAAAAATCATTCAATTGAACTAATGAAATTTTCAAAAACATGAATATTCCAAAACTTGGAGGAACAAGTTAAGCTCCAAAAATATTTGAAGCTATTTTGCTTTAACCCATTATGTGACAACTAAAGAGACATTTCATGTGTAGTTTTAGTGGCAAGATTTTTTTAATAAGTCAATGACTTGTTAATTGCCACATAACGGGTTGAAAAAGATGAATTCAAAAATATTTGGTGCCAAACTTTATCAAATATTTAACAGAGATAAGAGCACATTTTACAATAAAAAATAGAATTGCAAAAAATAAAGTTATTTCTCTATATCTATAAGACTAATTTTTTTTTTTAGAGCATCATTGGACTTATTCAAATACTTGGCGGGGCCAACTCTTATTTTTGTAGACAAAATTTTTGTGGGGCCCCCCCACCCTTCAACATAGCTCTGCCCCTGTGAATGATACACTTTCTCCTATGTAGGATGGTCTTGTGCAATCTAAATGGTGTATTTCTTACACTATATAATATCTAACACATCATGATTTTTACGTTGGGTTTTTGGGATTTCTCTTTTCTTTGGAAAATATTAAAAATATTATGCATTTTACTACATAAACATTACAAATTAATGTGATAATAAGTGTGATTAGTGGATTTGAAAAACACAAATAATGACTATTTAGATATATATTTCTTTCTGGTGACTGGAGATACGTTAGTTTGTAAAGACAATATAGTAAAGTCTAGGGTTTTCCCAAGACAATTGGAGGTCTAAGGCAACAATTTTATTTGAGTTTTTTTTTTTTTTTTTTAATTCAAACATCATTTAATATCATATTTAAATTTTATATTGTAACTTTATTTTTTTTTATTTTATTTTTCTTGCTTTTTTATGTACAAAATTACTAATTATGTTTCTAAATTTAAGTTTTTCTAACATCTACTTTTAAAATTTGAGCAGATTTTGTAGTATCATGTGGAAGCATTTCAATGTTTGATATATAAAACAGTATTTATTTTCCTCTAAAATTAGGTCAATTTATTTCCTTTTGTTATGTAAAACAACATGCTTTTAATGTGATATTATCCTTTTTCATATGCCTTTTAAGGGTTTTCTTTTAAAATGATGTGTGCCAGAATAGCCCATGGCTGGATGGTGTTTTAACACAGTTTCCCCCATTGCAAACGAAGCAGGACAAAATGCTTCAAAATTTTATTTTTTGCTAGTTGTTTCATTTTTCTAAGTTTGATAGGATATTTTTCAGGTATATACACCTTCAAATTTCACTGTTCACTCTTTGATATACTAATCAAACCGTTCTTCCTTTCTGCAGTCATTCTCCAAAACAATCCCAATAGAAACAGAACAAGTTAGATTTACTATCAAATCATCAATATTTTTACCAAAGGTTAACATGTTCTCTGTTCCATCTAGAGAATACCTATATATGCATTGGCTTTTGGCTTAGGCTGCATGAATTCCTTACATGCTAAGATTGTATATGACAAAGCTCCAATAGATGATATAGTATTGATCTATGATGGAGTATGCTTTGTGTTGCTGTTTTATATGTGCATTATTATGGGATAATAACTGAGAAGGGTGAGGGTTTCGGTTAAAACTCAAGAAATAACTTGCATCACGAAAATGGAAATTCTCACACCATACTTCCCTCATCATTAGTGATAACTGCTAATTAGGCATTAAATTATTTAAATTGCTTCTTCAGGACTGTATTTTACTTGCTACCGTAACTTAAATATTTGATCTCATAAAGTTTACAAAAGGAAAAACCTATATAGATCAGGAAGCATGTGACGGAATTTGCTATGAGCATTGTGACTTTCACTATTTCAGTACAAATGAACATATGAGAGTTACAAACACAACTAAGAAAAATAAATTATGTGTCATGGTGTGTTCCTCTTACAACTTGTGAGTCTTATAGGTGGGGACTATCAAATATGAGAGGGAATATCATGGTGCGTTCCATTTTTTTTCCCTAAATGAAATTGAATTATTATTATTTTTTTAATTTTAGGAAAAAAATAATAAAAAGAAGGGTAAAATGCAAAATTGACCCTCTAAGTTTCTTCAGATTTCATTTTAGTCCTCTAACTTTGCTTTTGTTCATTTCAATCCTCCAACTTTCAAATTTATTCAATTAAGGTTTTTTCATCAAGTTTTGTTATATGTTTTGGTTAATTTTACAATTTTATAAATTTTTCTTCAAATTTTTTAAATTAAAAAAATTCAATTAATGATTGAAAAATATTTTGTATATTTTTTTTTTCAAAAAAAATTAATAAAAGTTAATGGAAAGGCCTTAATTGAATAAATTTGAAACTTAGAGGATTGAAATAAATGAAAGCAAAGTTAGAGGAATGAAATGAAATTTGAAGAAAGTTAGAGGGTCAGTTTTCAATTTTAGCCTAAAAAGAACTTTCATGGTAGTGGGTAAAAAGATATGGCGGACATGATCACATGAAGTCTGCAACTGTCATGGTCTAGGTTATCTCAAATAATACAAAGTTTATAATATTAGTGATATAGCTAGATTAGTATTTACTATGAAAT